>JACCHZ010000162.1:0-600000 GCA_018907045.1 Wiebesia pumilae | reverse complement strand
CGTATTAAAGTATTATAATACATTTGAGGCTACTAACAATTCATATTTCACGTCAATGTTTATGTTCTTTAAAAATGTGTTAATTAAGTAAATTTACTTGTCGTTTTGGCGTCTACAAAGTTTCCGTACACATAAGTATATATTTCCACAGATAAGTACGTATCAAAATACTTTTGTTCGATTGCACTCGGTATATCAAAAACTGCCTCTACACTATCGCAATAAGTTTCTGACTTTCGTAATATTACGAAAGTTAGAAAAGTATTTACTTTTCGATAGGATTACTTTTTAACTTGGTATTTATAACCCGAATTTTTCATCAACTAGTGTTTGATAGGCGTTTAGAAAACTATAAAAATTCATATTACTTTAAGGGTATTATTATTGCTGTTATATATATATATATATATATATATATATATATATATATATATATATATATATATATATTTCTTTTCTGATTTATAATTACAAAATTATTCTTTAGTTTTGCAACTCCGTTATAAATACATGTAAATTATTCTATCACTTACTGTGGGTTGCTTCTGTGTAATAAGAAAAGATAAGGCGCTATTTCACATTGAGAACGCATAGATTAAACATAAAGAATAGATGGACTTGTAAAATTCAGTCGCCACATTCGTATTTCCGGAGGTTGCACTAATGCGGAAATTCTTACACAAGTTTAGAAACACAGATATCGACGAGCATAGAGAGGTACTATTATTACTAATAATAATGATGATGATGGCGACGATGACGACAAAAACAACGACAACGACAACAACGACAACAGCGACAACAGCGACAACAACGACAACAACAACAAAGTGAAATATATGAAGAAATAAGTTACATCGAAACGTGGGCATGTATCGAATGCTTCTACCGAGTGGATTTATAGCTCTTGTATAAATTTACACGTAGGCATTAATTTTATTTAACAATTAGAAAAAATATCGGTAAATGTAGGCTAATAAATAGAATAAAACATTTTGTCAAACGATTGAAAAGTTTTAATTATCGTCCATATTTAGTTTCGAAAATTTGCGGTTTACATATTCCAGTAATTAAGGCAAGCCTGAAAAGCTTAAAAGCTATCGAGAAAGTACAATGTGCATTGAATGGTGAAAGCGTTTTTTACTTGAATTAAAAAAGTGATATGAATAATGAATGAAGGAAGAAATAATGAATGATAATGGTTAATTGACGGCTCATTTATGCGAAAGAGCAAGTATTTCAACGGAATTTCGTGAAATCACGATCCTAGCGTTGAATTGAACTTTATCTTTTTTTGATTGGCAATAAAATATTGCCCCTTAAGAATCAGACTAATAGAATACTGCAAGAGTCAGTCGGTATAAGATGTTAAACGTGTTAAAAATAAATGAAGTCACCGAATAAATTTGAGTGATGATGTAAATAATTCATGTCCTACAGATGAAAGAGAAGTATAAATCTAAACAGGAAGAGCGAACTACGTCTTAACCTCAGCCTTTTGTGGTGAGATGCTAAATATAAATAGTCTATATAAAAATGTAAAATTTCTCCTGCGCTAACGTTCGCGCTCGCGCAGTTCGCGTGCGTGTGCGCGTGCGTGTGCGCGTGATTGCGCGGGCGTGCACACTTTTATCGCGCAGCCCAAGTAGCAGAAACGATGATCGGCTAATTACACGAAAATCGGCGCGAGCGATATAAGCGAAGCAGAGAGCATTATACGCTATCCGCGTGTAGAGTGTAAGGAGTGTAAGGAGTGTAAGGAGTGTAAGGAGTGCTTTCCGCAAGAGTCGAGGAAGCGCATGCGCTCGGAGCGCATTATCGGAGCACGAAGCTTTATGTAAACAACTCGGTAATCGCCTTCAGTCGTTATTTTCAGGTGATCGAGAGTAAATCATCAACAAATATAAACACCGAATCGTAGAAAAGGGTACAATTATCGAGCTGGCCGTATCGAGGGAACTTTAGCAGCCGCGATGCTTAAAGTTTTAAGGTTCTTAATCTAAAAGTTATAAAGATTATATTATCTAAGAGTTTTATTGCTAGGAGTCAAATAAAATGAGGCAATAGGAAAAATGTATTTGTAAAACATCATCGTATTGATTTTACGTTCGGAAATAGTTCTGCATTTTTATCGATACGTACTCATAAGTTCGCGTAACCGAGGATTTATTTTCTCTGGTCAGTTGGTATTTACGGTTAGTGTATTTGAATTTAGGACACTCGTATAACGTCATTGGTGCGTTCGGCATTTGATGCATTTGTGAAAGTTTGGGCTTATTATTGTTGCTCGCGCGAAACTCGCCGCGATTTCAAGATCTTTGCCAATACCTTTGCACTTTTAATTAACTAGCGCGCAACGTTCATCGCATTTATCACACAATGCACCGAAAAAATATCGCACCAAGTAAATTCCCTTGGTATGGTTAAATTGACTTTTAACGACATCGGTAAATTAAGATTCCGATAAGATTAGCTTTCTAAGATATGACCTAAAGGCATTAACTTCTCAACTGAGCTTGTGACGAGTATCCCTGGTTTTTGAAGAAAGCAAATTTTATTTCGCATTACAAAACCATTTCTTATTCATTGCATATGACATTTTAATTAAATTGCGGCTCACTCGAGTTAATATTTGATTCCACAATGTGAATCGCGTGTACGTTTAAAATTGCCAATCTAGCGCACGATAATTATATTGAATTTTAACGTAACGCACGAGTCCGAGCGCATAATTCTCTCTACGCGAATAAGAAGAGACAGTGAGCCATTTATAACTTTTAACGTAGCGCACTCGCTATTTTTTCTGCATTCCGCTTGGTTAACGATAAGAAAAGTCGACGTGAACGACTACGAGGAAAGCTAATCGCAAAGTCCAACAACACGAGTCGCTCTATGGTTAACCGAGGCGCGCATGTGCCGTTACCTCGTTGAAAGCGCCCTAGAGCTTTTCGCTCTGCAGTCATAACAAAATCATCGAAATTAATCTATTATATGGATCTTCTCTGTCTCCCTCCTTCTATCCTCGGTTATCGCCCAGCGTAAAGAATGCATTTCGCTTCCCATCGGTACGTGCGCGATTACGCCCCTGTGTGCATGTGCGCGCGTGTGCGCTCGATCAGTCGCTTTTATTTTTTATCGAAAATTATACATATATATATATATATATATATATATATATGCGTGCGAATCGATCGCAAGGCTAATAAATTTTCATTGTAATGGACCGAAACCTCGAATAATTAACGATGTATATATATATATATATATATATATATATTTCGAGCTTCCCCGACAATATTAATTCCACCTCCAAAACAATATTCGCAAGTAAATGCTAAACTCGTTAAAACGTAACGCAATAGTATGGATTTACGGAAAATGGTAAGGATTCGCGCGGCTTTAAATTATGCCTTCGAATTAAGGCAAAAGAATCTTGGATAAATTATTTAAAAGAGTCAGGTAAAGACATCAATTTGAATAAATCGATCCTTCGAAGCCGTGGGAAAATTGAGAAATATATGCCAGGAGATGACCGAACACGTGGGAAGTATCCGTTTAGATATCCATGTCTGACCATACCTGGCTATGCCTACTGTATACATATAGTTATATTCGCCATGTCAGTCGATCGAATTCAACCGTATAGTTATGGATGTTTTTACGCACTCCTTGGCACTTTTGTTTATATCCTTTTTCTAACCCAAAAAACGAACGCTAATCATGCGTTCCTTAATAAATTCGAATAAAATAGATTATATAAATAAACTCCTACATCGTATTTCGAAATAACACTCGTGCGCGCTCTATATCTATCTCTGTCTCCTACAAATTCCCTAATTTTTATTCCTCTTATTCTCAACATTTCTCATGTAATGTTCTATTTTCACTCGAATTCTTATATTTATTTCTCAAGCCTTGTATCTCCCTTTCTCTCTCGCTACTCGACGCTTTTTAACCTTTTCTTTGCCAGGCAAGGAGAATTTAGAAGGGATTTTTATTTGGACTTGTTGGGAGTTAAGAATAGTTAAGACAGCGATACGAGAAAACAATAAAATTTACAACATTTGCCTAACGAGAGTGATTTTTGTCAGTCGCAGTCCCTGGTAGGCATCGCGCGCCTTCCTCAGATCGCTATTTCATTCCTGGGAAAGATTCGATTCTTAAGAAGTCGCGGAAGGAAAATACCGCGAAGGATCTTTCAATCCGGTTGGCGCGGAGCCCCTCGATCCCCTCGATCCCCTCGATCCCCTCGATCGCGCTTGAATTTTCAGCGAAAAAGTGCGCGGATGGATCGACTGTTCTCCAGTCTGAAAAAGGAAGAGTCGCGCGAGCAAAAAAGGCCAACGAATTTTAGAAAGCACTCGTAGACGAGCGTATAAGTGCGCAACTGAAAAAAAGAAAAATTAAAGCGCAATCGAGTGTTCACCTTGCCCCACTTGTGCGCTCGCTTGCGAAACGCCGTTGCGGTGCGCTTATTTTTTTCTGCGCAAAGGAGCGGCAAAAAAAGGACATTTCACGAGCGCTCGGGGGACGTCGGGGGACGACAGGACGACACGGCTATTGAGTCGCGAGGCCGACGTCGGCCGCGAGGAGCTAGAGCGCAAGGAGGCCCGAGGCTGAAGGAACTCGAGGAACCGAAGCTGCCAAGTGGTGGCTCCCCGTACACGACGCGCCATACGCAAATCGTTAAATCGTCTCCTCTCGCTCGCACACGCTTCCACGGGCCGATGACAGAGAGCCGAAAGGATACAGCTAGAGAAGAGAGAAAGAGAGTGAGAGAAGAGCCGGGCACAGAGGGTATCAGCTCTGTATATCTGTATAGGAAGTGCCGCGCGCAGCCAACTTCTCTCTCAGCCGCGAGTCAACGACGAGGACGGAGCGATGCGGGCGGAGAGGAAGAGAGGCAAAAGAGTGCTCGCACGTACGAGCAAAAGGGCGAGGAGTGCACGAGAAGAGGAGCGAAACGGAGCAGCGGGGAGAGGAAGATCCGCGCGAAAATCAAGTCGCTTCGGCAGGCTCTCATGCATCCACGGAGTGGGAGGAGGAGGAGGAGTGAAGAAGGTTTCGCGACGTCTCTCTCTCTCTTTCTCTCTCTCTCGCGCCCGTTTGTCAGGAGAGTCGTGCGAAGAGGAGCACGAGGATGAGGAGGACGCGGAGGAGGAGGTAAAAGATAGAGAAGAAGAAGAAGAAGAAGAAGCGGCAGCAGCAGCAGCAGCAGCAGCAGCAGCAGCGAGCAAAGTATATAATATAAGAAGGCGCACGAGTGCGCGACAGAACGCTCGCGGCGGAGGACACGGTTGCTGTGGCATTGACCCCGTATACAGTAAGGTAATGCGAGGAGAGCTTCTTCTCTCTCACTCTCTCTCTCTCTCTCTCTCTCTCTCGCTCTCTCTCGCTCTCTCTCGCTCTCGCTCTCGCTCTCGCACGCGCGCTAGATCAGGCGGGAGAGGAGAGCGAGAGGACGCGCGCCGGCTCATCGCGGATTATAAGCGCGGGCTCTTCCTTTACGGGGATCCTCTCCGCGGCGCGCGCGCGCGCGAGCCACTTGTTCCTTTTCAACGCTCCTCTTTCACCGCCTCCCCGGGGCTCCACGCCGTCGCGGATTCCTCACGAGTCGTTGTCTCTCTGTCCCGCGGCAGCGCGAGGTGTCGGTGCGATCGAGCGCGAGAACAAGAGAGAAAGAGCGGTGCGTGCGCGGCCACCGAGAGGTCGACCTCCTCAATTTTCTCTCGCTCCTTTTCATTTTCTCTCCTCCCGACCCGCCCGTCTCCTTCACCGCCATCTCCGCCTCTTCCTCCTCCTCTTGTGCATTGTCGCGGGAGTAGCCGCTCGCGAGTTTCGAGATTCTTTCCGCTAACTGGGTCGGACGCGGCCAACCTCTCACGGGCGCTCCTCGTCGTCGTCACCTTGCTCATCCCGTCAAAAGGGACGTCGGGCGGGACGACGACGACGACGACGACGACGACACGTCCCATGAGTCACGGCGATCTGGAACCGTCGTGAAAAAATGAAAGTCCTCGCGATCTATGGAGATATTTGGCGCTCGGGGGCAGCTTGCGTGGCCCCGATACGCGGACGTTGCGACAACGGCTCGCGACTAGCGCCGCTTTCGGAGCTTATTATCCACGGGTACGATCA
This sequence comes from Wiebesia pumilae, assembly GCA_018907045.1. Lineage (NCBI taxonomy): Eukaryota > Metazoa > Arthropoda > Insecta > Hymenoptera > Agaonidae > Wiebesia > Wiebesia pumilae. The sequence goes on along the minus strand of JACCHZ010000162.1, from coordinate 593,862 downwards.
GGGGGCCGGGGGGAGGAGGAGGAGGAGGAGGACGAGGAGGTGGAGAAGGAGAGGGACGAGCTTCGACGGAGATCGCGAGATCGCGAGAGCGTTGCGAAGCCGCGGCGATTCGGTGTCGAGTCCCGAACGGACGCTACTCCTCGGGAAGATCGAGATGCTCCACTGTCCTATGAAACGAGTGGTACCTGTGGAAGCTGGGCGGTCGCGGTGGTGTAGGTGTGGCGAGATTCGGACCGGTGAAATGGTGAAACCCAACGTGGATGTCTCGATTGTGACTCCAAGTCCCGTTGAGTCCGATCCGTACTACTCTCTAGTAGTACGCGATTTTGCTCGGTCGAATTTTTGCTCAGCCTCGATGCTCTTTTCCGTATCAATCCTCTCGAGATTGATCTCTGTGTCAATTGGAGAATCAAGGACGCGCCGATCGCATTTTCGCATTATCGAGCGTAATGCGCAAGAAATGGCAACTCACCGCGACATTTTACCATCGAGAAAATCAATATCAGTTTTGATAATAAACGAGCCGTTAATTCATCCGAACGATAAATCTCTCGAAGGCTTAATCTAGAAATTAGTCGACGTTGCACCGTCGAAATTCCAAAAGTCCCGACTTTATCCTCCGTGCGCTTACAGCCACTTCGGTCGATTCCAAAAGGCTTTTGTAATCTTCGATTTAATTCCGAATGGATTTCGGACGCGTTTTATCGTTATATTCCGCGCGCTCGCGATATAAATTATTTACCAACATCGATAGGTAAAAATTTCAATCGATTCAACTTTGGAATTCATGTGGTTTGACGTAACGCTGGTAACGCATGCACTCGGACAATGCGCGGAAAATAGAAAAACAAGGGACTTTCAAACTCTGATCTAGGCGTTTCTAGAACCGAAGACGGACTTTCTCTCGTGCGTCTTTGCGTTGCAACGACATCGCAATGCGAATAATAATAATCCATTCTTTAGTTACAGCATATCGAAATAGGAAAATTATAATTAAAAAATTTAAAAAACATAGTTACCGAATAGATTTCTGTCTCCCATTGGCTTAGCTTTGACGCATCGATACACGTCCATACACTTTTATCGCATTTTTAAACATTCCTTCTCTTTTTGAAACAATTCGTTTCGGCTTAAAGACTTCCTCATCGTTTTTAAATTATTTACTCGAGGCCAGGAATCTTTTAACGATCTGTAAAATATAACGTTCTTGAATTACGTGAGAACTGATAATTAAAATATGCGATTTATGATCGTTAGTTTGTTACATTGTATAGAGCTAAATTATTTTAAATTCGATCGCGAAATGCACGATCGAACGACAGAAGTGGCTAAAGCTCCATTTTGTGCAAAAGTTGGCTCTAAAAGTATTTCGTATTTTTATTATCAAGTGTCGGAGCACCTTGTTGTTATCGCTGATTCGTTCGGTCGTACCAAATATTGTAAACAGACCGACAGCTTTTTAATTTGCAACTCAAGGCTTATTCATGAAAGTACAACGTACGATTACGTGAAAAAGATAAGTATTTCCGCCGATAATTTATTAGAGAAGAAGACGTACAACACTAGGAAATAATCAAAAGCGAAAACTCCGGCTCTGTTACCGTATATAAATATCATTGTTATATAAACATTACGTATTTAAAAGCCGTCACTGTGTGCGACTGCATCCTCGTCCAACGTATTTCCAAAACTTCCGTGCGCGCGAAATCACGCGAAAAATCACGCGAAAAATCACGCGAAAAATATAAATTCACTCTTATTTTGGTGCTAGAGCAATGTTGGTTGAATTTTTAATGAGATTTAGATGGAGAGCGATATGCTTTACGTGCATTTCACGGAGTCCTGGCTTATCGACGATCGCATGGCAAGTCGATCCGATGGCGCCACGGTCAGAATGCCGTTCTGGAAACTTCAAATTGCAACTGCATAGTTAATAATGCCTTTCTGTGACCGCAATCGTCGAGCAAATCCTTTTTTTCTCGCTTTGCCGGATCGAGTCGATACTTTATCGGCTTACGCCGCGGGTATTGACTTCGCGCCATTTACCGAGTTTGGAGACAGTGATTATTTTTATCACGTTTTTAAATTTTCATCGATGGAGAATTAAAAATTAAACGAGTCCGTTATCTACCTACTGTTGTAACTTCTTGCGTTCGATCGCCTACAATTCCGTTGATTCTCGTCGCGCTTTCATTGTGAAAAGTTCATGAAAATTTTAAGGAATGGCCAGACGTTCGAGATTTTTTACCCCATCGCTAACGAACAATCGCCAAGAATCGAACGCGTTCGATACGTGCTTCCACTTGGTATACAATCGCTCTAATAGACACTCCTCGCAGTATTTCAAGCTCCTTCGCTTCACCTTTGCAATCCGTATCCCTACATTACCTTTCGATTACTTTACTTCTGTTCACGCGCCTTACGTACGTACTTCACCTACGTGTACAACAATTAAGGAAACGGGCAGCTTTTCATTTCGTACACATCGACGAGTCGATAAAAGCTGATTCTGAAAGTTTTGCAACCCACGCTACCGCTTCGAACCTGACAAGTGGTAAATCTTTTTCTCTTTTTAACCGAGAATCGCAATTGAATGAAGATTCGAACGTCAAACGTGAACATGTCGGATCGTTTACTTTTTACTTAAGTGGAATCCCCGGGTATCCAAGGGTTTTCGCTTCTTGGTAGAGGACGCGAAATTCGGGGCATCGCATGCTTTGGAAAAAGGGGAAAACTTAAAATGCGCATGCTTACTTTCTTTTTTTCGAGCAGCCCGAGTTAATATTGGTCTATCGATTATTAATACAGTATGATAAATATTAGCGTGATTCGTCGAGCGGACGTACCGCAGACTAATTTTTACGATCCCTGGCGATTGTTCGCCTCTCGTCGCGAGGCTTTATAAGCCACGGGAAAAAGGAATTATTTGTAGAACTTTCGCTTGACAATTTCGTGCCGCTCTCTACAAAACAAAGTAGTACGTTATACCACTTCTCCGTTCGTCATTAACCAATTCTCAAGAAAACTCCCGTAACCCAAGCCCCGAGAACTCGCCCACCGTTGGAGCAAGCGAGCGGAGAAAGAGCGAGCGAACGAGCGAGCGAACGAGCGAGTGGACGAGCGAGTGAAAGAGACAGAGAAGACTTCCATACGCGGAAGATAATCTCGAATGCGCAGCGCGCGCGACGCGCAGGAAATTCAAATGGAAAACAACGGAGCAGCGCGACCACGGAACTCTTCTCTCCCTTGAGGCATGGAAAAAAATCGAAGGAATGTCCACGAGACCGTACTACGGCATATGTAATTTCTAAATAAATCCGTGGTCGCAGCTCTCTATCTTTTATACTCGCCCTCACTCGCTCTCACGCTTTCTCTCTCTCTCTCTCTCTCTCTCTCTCTCTCTCTCTCGCACTCACTCACTCTCGTGCTCACAGGATGAAAAGAGCGACGACGTATATCTGCGCGCGCGCGCTCGCAAAGCGCGTGGCGGCGTGGTTGGGGGGGGGGGTGGTGGCGAAGAAACTCCAAAGAGCAAGCGAGAAGGACAAACAGAAAAATCGAGATACTGTGAGTTGGGAAGACGAGTAGAGGGGGTCGGAGAGAGATAAACAGCGTGCGAAAGAGACAGAGATAGGGAGTGAGTGTAGTACAAGGCACAAAGCGGAGCGAAAGAGATTTAAAGAATAAGAGAGTAAGAGACTACCGATGGAAATATTTAAATTTTTAATGCAATTGACTAGCTATCAGCAGTGTCGACTTTTCGAGTAAACTTGTGAATTCGAAGATAATATTTTAATTATAAATCTTAAAAAGCCTTCTGTTTTCTTTTACAATGACATATTGTTTTCCTTACAAAATTGTTGCCTTCGATTTGCCGATAAAGAGTAACGACGAGCTATTTGAATAAAACACCGATTCCCAACAAACGTAATATTTCGCCTTTAATGCAATAGACCGATCCTGAAAGTAGTAACATTTTGCTTTTGCTTAACAAGTCGATGGAAATTAATTTTGAAAATGTCTTCAGCTCGATTTTTAACGATAAGTTCTACAGGCCTATAGAAACTTTAATAAGATTGTTGTAACAACAACAACAACAACAACAACAACAACAACAACAACAACAACAACAACAACAACAACAATAAATACATTTCTCATTGTTCGACTCCGTAAAACCTGTAAGTGAGAACCCGAACAAAATAAGTGAGATTTGCATGTTTTTGCGTACAAGAAAAATGATTATAATGCAAAATATCACGTTACAAGAATTGCGGAATAAGATATGTGCTCTTACCAACTGACATAAAAACTTTGTCTTTTATATTTTAATTAAGCTGATTATTCCGAAGAATCCTCAAAAAATATTTTCCGCATTATATATTCGTGATGGGTAATGATATTTTGGATGAGCAGGAATTTGTTAGTAATAATGTTGACGACTGAAAAGTACAATTATACGATATCGATTATGTGCTTTTTTAATTTTTACAAAAAAAATTTATTTTCAACTAAAGTGATTTCATTGAGGTGTAAATAAAAAACTTTATCAACCCGTATGATATATGTGCGTTATAAAAGCAAAAGATTTTCAGAAAAAGTTTCCGTTACAATAGAACGACTTTAAATGTCAATATATTTAAACGATCATTTAAGAGGCCTGCATATACCGATGCTAGATTTCTACTTTATCACGGCAATTTGGGTAAAAGTATAATATATTTTACGTTGTATTTGATAAAAAATTGACGTTTACTTTACGAAGTTGGTTGACCGATTAAATTATCTGAAAATGAAAATCTTAATAAATAAAGTATGAATAATTGTAAAATGAAAAAACTGAATTATAAGCGTTGATTCGCATCGTAAATACGTATTGCACGAAGCGAATAAAAGGCCTACAAAACTTGTTGTAATTAGGAATTATTATTAAGAAATAGAAAAATCGTTTCTAATAAAAGCATTTGCTCGATGCAAATACTTCCTTCTGACAACATTTTTTTGAACTACAATCTTATTTTATGAACGATCTCGGGGTTAAGAGATAATTCTGGGAGAAGAAATAAATATAATGACTTTCGAATGTCCGAAGAAGAGGTAGTCGATAATGCAGATACCTCGAAAGTCATGTAACCCTTTAAAAGGAAAGGACACGAGGTCGATATTAATTTCGCAAAGGAAGAGTCGTCAAAAAGCGTCGGAGGAGAATCTACGCCAAGAGATAAAAACCTCCAGTCCACGCGAGCGTCCAGAAAATTCTACCAGCTCTCTAGTAAGTAAGAGAGCAAGAGCGTAAAAGTATAAGTAGAGTGAAAGAGCGTCAGTAAAAGAGATAGACGGAGAGAGAGAGAGGGAATGATCGCGGGCGCGCACATTTCAACATTTGTAGCTCCCCGAGATATCCCTCCCCTCGCACCCCCCCGCCCCGCGACTCTTTGTCCCTTACTGACAAAGAATCCGACGTTTGATCGTCGCTCTCCGTGTAGCGCGCCGGCGGCTCTCTCAGGGAGAGACAAAGAGGGAAGAAAGAAGGAGCGAGCGAGCGAAAGAAAGTAAGAAAGGTAAGTAGCAGTCCGAGGGAACTCGCTCGCGCTATCCAGCCGAAGCGAACACGAGAGCTGATTCCCTCCCGTACACGCAAACAGCCGCGCGCGCGCGCGCGCGCACGCACACATGTGCACATTCGCCACGGCAGGAGAGAGAGAAGGTGAAAGAGCGCCGTCGCCGTCCCCATCGCCGCCTCCAAGCCATATAACGCGAGGCTGCTGCTGCCGCTGTTGTTGCCGCCGCCGCCGTTGCTGCCGTTCGTTAGATGAGAAGAGCGAGAGCGAGAGAGAGCGAGAGAGAGAGAGAGGAAGAGCTCAAGGATGCATAGGAGTGCGCGCGATGAGACGAAGACGGCTACGAGGACGAAGCTCTCTCGGGTGGCCGAGGGGCAAGCAGAGGAGGCCGCGGTGCCGGTGGAAGGGGGCCGGGAGGAAGGTGTATGTACGTGTAACAGCACCGCGCTCTCGGCACCCACAGACCGAGCTGAAACACATTGCGTTGGCCCCGTGTGGGTGAAGGACCACTCGACGAGGTCCATATAACTTCTTTTCTCTTTTTCTTTCTTTCAACTGCTCCCTTTTTACCCGTCGTCGTCGTCGTCGTCGTCGTCGTCGTCGTCGTCGTCGTCGTCGTCGTCGTCGTCGTCGTCGTCGTCGTCGTCGTCGTCGTCGACGTGGTCGTCGGCATCTCTCTCTTTCCCTAGCTCTCCATCACTCGCGCTGTCTGGATCTCTTACTCTTTGCCCTTTTTTTCGCTCTTTTGCCTTCTCGCTCTTGCCCACCTCTATCTCTTATTCGCTTTCTTTTTACCCCTTTTGCCTTCTCTCCGGTCCCTTTTTATGCTACTCCGCTGTCTCCATCCCTCGCTTACTCACCCGCTCGATTCTCCCTGTATCTTTCGCCTTTCTTGCCTTTTATCTCCGTACGTCCGTCTTTTTCTCGGCACACGGCGAAGTGCACCTACGCGCCAAGCCAACACATACAGCCGCGCGTGTAAATATATCCGTGGACGTGCTTTCTTATTCTGTATAATCCCCGGTGTTCTCGGGCTGACGACGATTCGCGGCTAAAGTAACTCTCCCACTACGTCCACCCAGAGATCACCTGATTTGCATCGCCTACGGTCGAACGGAATATGAATAGAGAGAGAGACGGGGATAGAGAAAGCAAAATAAGGAACTCGCAACGCCGAGAAGAGCGGCCGCACTTGGCACGTAGCGGGTGGTGGCGAGGGGAGGGCGCGGAGGAGGAAAAAACTGCGCAGCGCGCAAAGGACCGTAAAACGAAGTTGAATTAGCGCGCGCTTTACCCCTTCTTTCCGGCAACGCGTGCATCTACTTCCAGTTCGTGTGTGTCAGTGTTGCAGTCGCCGCTGGTGCGCTCCTTCGGCCGCGACTACAATACCGACTGCGTACCGTAACGAGTCGAGCCCACCTCGGCTCTCGAGGTCGACGGCGTTCGGCGGATTGGCCCTCGATCGAGGTCGCCCCGTCCGTCGCCCCGTCCGTCGTGCCGAAAAACGCTGCCTCCGAGGTTCACGAGGGCTCGACTGTAGACGCGGCCGTAGGCAAGTCGTCACGCGCGCGCTTGGATCGAAAGTCGCAACGTCGAAAATCCGAAAGGCCACGCGCGCACTCCTCTCTCTCTCTCTCTCTCTCTCTCTCTCTCTCTCCCTCCCTCCCTCTTCCTCTCCCACTCAGTCGCTCGCTCGCACACTCGAGCCTGCAACTCTCGCCGGCCGGATCATTGCCGATAATTAAATTAAGTAGTACGCGCGTACCGATACATGCTTCGTTGACGCGAGCAAGAGAAGGAAAAGACAAGAGTCGAGGCAGAGCTCGAGGCTACGTAAGCCGAACGACGCGCACGTACGCTTGCATTATGTATACGCGTCTCTTCTCTTCTCTTCACCCTCCCGGCCCCGGACCCCTCGAACCGCCGCTCTAAATGCTCCATCAGTCCTACCGCTACCTCCCGAATGCTCGCTTACTTGCTCGCTTACTTACTCGCTCTCTCTCCCTCTCCCTCTCTCTCACTCCCTCCGCTCGTTCGCATACGTTACTTTTCCCTCGTTTCGGCCCTCTCCGTTCCTCTCCCGCCCCGTTGCTCGTGCCACTATCTCCCTCCCGCCCTCGCGTTTCCGCGTCTGCTCTTTCGCTCGGCCGCCGTCTCGGTCCTTTTCTCTCACTTTCTCCCTCGCGCGCAGAGGCCCGAGCCGCCGACTCCCATCTCGCTCGCTCGCTCGCTCGCTCATTCTGGACCTCATCCCTCCCTCGATCGGGATTGCTCCGCTTCCTCGCTCGTTGTGTTTCACCCCCTCGGCCCCACGCTCTCACGCTCTCTCTCTCTCTCTCTCTCTCTCTCTCTGCACTACGTCGGAGTCTGTCTCCGCGCTCGTTGGCGTGCGCGAGAACCGCAAAGGGGCAGGTATGGCAATGGCATGGCTGCAGGCTGAGGCTGCGCTGCGACGTTGCCAGATAGTCCGACTGTACTCAGCCATACTGTACAGTCGGTGATGTGCGTCCGTCCTCCTCTCTATATCTCGTCCCCTGGCCCCGCGGTCCCACCCACTCGCTCGCTCTCGTTCGCTCTCGTTCGCTCCCGCCTCGGTCCAGTGCTATATACCTGGTTTACATAAACTCCTTTAGATAAGAATGCCACGTATATCCGTCCGTCTCTCTCGGTATATCTCTCAGAGGTCTCCCCTTCCCCTTCTAGCGGCGCTCTCGTACCCACTGGGTGCATCGCATATTGCGCGCGTATGGTCGTACGAGCGTTTCGAGTATTATTTACTCACACCCAGCCGTTCTCGCATCTGCATTCGCGCGTTTGTCCGCGCATTGGTCCGCGCATTGGTCCGCGCATTGGCACGCGCGTTGGTCCGCGCGTTGGTCCGCGCGTTGGTCCGCGCGTTGGTCCGCGCATGAGTCAGCGAGCGTGCGCCTATAGCAAGAATGTAATACAGGTTCCTGCGAATGCGAGGAGAACATTGTGAGTTCGCTGCGATTAAATATCGTTACCTCGAGCGCTGGTTACTGTTGCGAGCCCGAGATCAGCTGAGCCTCGAACGTTGCTCGCGTTAACTGCTTACGCATGCGCTCGGTGAGTAGCTGACTCTCGCGCTCGAACGTCATTCGTTGCAACGATCAAAGCACAGCTGAAAATTTTCCAAGTATTTAATTCGCGTATCCGACAGCGTTCAAGGTTACACCGAACGCGATGACAATGGACGTTTCGAGCAGCAGCGTTTTTCTTCCTCTCGAAAGAACCCGCGTACTATTCGCGTGCCTTCCACCTTCCCACGCAAAATAATACATTCGTACATATCGTGGGAGTGGTTAGACGAATGACGTATGGGAAGGTTTGCGCAGAAAAGTACTTTCGGGCATTCGTCTTTCGACGACGGAGGGATACCGAACGAAATCGAATTCCTTCTCAGGTTTCCTAGAGTTTGACGAAAGTTCGTGTTAATGATTCGACGTGGAAGAACTCGAGACACAAACCGATGTATTTGTAATTTTTCTCCCAGTCGGTGCTTTCTCGATATTTACCGTTCGGAAAGAAAAGACTTATCGAAAGCGTTTACCAACGCGCGACACTCGGCCTTTCCTTTTTAAATAAAATAACTTTTCTCGGTTTTCCGTGTCTTGACAATATTTTTCACGGACATCGCAAGAATTTACTACGGCGCGAATGGGGAACATCGTCGCCTAAAATCTCTTCCAGCCGCAGTATTTGAAAAGTGATTCCGTTTTGATAATTTTGAATTGTTTAATTTCCCCAAAGAATTATTTCAAATAACTTTGACAACGGCCGAACGAGAAAGTTTTAAATCAACAATTCGCCATTCTTGACTCATCGCGTACGAATCAACGTTCATTTGCCACTGCGCGACGTTTTAAGTCTTATGTAACGTCCATCTGTAACGTCCGTAATATACCGCAATAAAGATTAAATGATTACGCAATTCCTAGCGTTTATGGTAAAATGATCGATGACTTACGGGCTCGTGCGCTGCTGCACAAACGTATCGAAAGAAGTAAGTCGAGCATGCGAGTGCATCGTTTCGTTCATTCGTCTATTTATCGCGATCGTTGCGAATTAATATTTTATTTTCATTTTGGTTAATTGATCCGAAACTCCGCAGAATCCGCGGAATCCGCAGAATCCGCAGAATCCGCGTGGTGCTCCTGTTGTGTACACCATTTGCGAGCAGCGATTCCTCGCCATTTAACGCACACATCGCGTTCCTTTTCCCTTGCGGCGAAAAAATGGGGGAGGGAAAAGTTGCGAAATTTGAATGGGCACTGGAATAGACAAACTCCAGCTACTTTCTCGTAATGGACCGAAATCGAAGGGTCGATCGGTCTTTCTTTCTTTCTTTCTTTCTTTCTTTCTTTCTTTTAAACTGCGTTGGTTGAATTTTATTTCGACGGTAAAAAATTCTGTATCGGCAAAAATGGAATTACGTTTGTAAATAATGATCGCGTGAGTATGTTTTTTATGGAACCATGGTACATAATTCGATGGTACATAAGTGGGTCGAATTTAGACTTCTCATTGTATTTCCTCAACGGTTATTTTTATAATAATTGCATGCTAATCTTTTAAGCTATTTTATTAGTTATTTAATATTGAAATCAGTTAAATTCCGCTTCGCTAATTCCCATTACTTCGAATCTCATCGAAACTCATATACTTGTAAGGCTTTAAAATACCTTAATTTATTAAAGATTAGGCCGAAAAGAAAATAAACGCGCGTTAAAAGATACCCGTTTTCTCCTCTACACGTGCAGGTACGCGCTGTCCGTGTTTCGTCAACGATTTATTCGTGTTGGTGTGTGTCAATGATCTCTTGGACACGTAGAGGCGCGCTCGTCGTTCGTCACTAGTTCGATCAGTCGACGAATGAAACACGCGTTATTCTACTGTATTATTGTATAATATTGTAAATTTTAGCACTCGGATCCCGGTGGAAGACAGCTTTGAACATCTGGGAACGTGGAAGACAGCTTTGAGCATCTGGGAACGTGGAAGACCAACTGGATATAAGTAAATTAAAACGACGTGCGTTCTACCTAAATACATTCGTTTATATTAATATCGTTGGATGTTTTCCACTTTTTGTAAATATCGTCGTAATATATCATCGGAATGTATTTAACTGGAGATATTACCAATCGAGTCACGGCACGGCATTTGAAAGAGAAATACGAAATACGGTACGAAATACGGTACGAAATACAGTACGAAATACAGTGCATCAGAAAATTCAATCGGATATTTATATTTTTACTTATTTTAATGCATCTGATACATTGTAGGTGGTCCAGTAATGGTGCCTCCGAGCGTACTCCAGTACCTCTGCCCTATCGGACTTTTTCAACTACTAAGCTCCATAAAAATGTTTGAAGAATATAGCTAGCAGTCGCTATTCGAGTAATATCTACTTGGATGGACCAATATAATGTACTTTGAACCAGAAAAGTTCTCTCGGCGAATCGTTGCAAGGATTCAATGGACAAAGTTTGTTCAAAGATTCCCTTTAACAAGCGCGTGTGCGCATGACTGAGATTTATAAAATGCTTTGGAGGCTGGAGGTTCTTATACGATTGAATGACGATTTAACCAAAACCATACGGACTCGTACCGCAAGCGATAAAAATTCACTCATTGGTGTTTACGCAACCACGGTTACTTGCGTTACCCCGCAATATGATAACCTGACCAAAAAGTGCTAATCTCTTGTATAACCGTTTAACCGAGAGTCCGGATAATTTTCTGCTTTTGCACTTTACTAACCGACGATATATCATAGCTCTATTGTAGCTTTTCGTGGTAGACCCCGCTTTCCCTGTATGTACCAATTTAGTATCGTAAATACGGTATCCGACTCACTTACGTAACCTTCTACATGATTCGCAAAAAATAATTCGCAAAAATTTCATTTGGATACTCGCACTACAGTCACATTGTTATTTTTCACGATACGTATTTTCTTATTTTCTTTCCTCGCGAGAAATTTTGTTTAAATTCGAAAAAGTCTATATATCTGTTGAAACGATATTTCTGGTTGGCGCTTCTTTCAAAATAGAAGTTTATTCGAAAATGAAAATCAGAAGTAAATTATGCGCACGGAGGCTTCCCTAATGTTCAAATCTAAATTTAACATCACGGTATAGCGAATATCAGTTTAAATAATCATGCCGATATAAGTAAGACTTTGTGCGAAAGGTGCTCTAGGTTTCTTCATGAATAATCTTAATATCGAAGATTATTTATATCAAACGCCTCTGAAATTTTTATCAAATATTTTGTAGTTTTAATTTTAGAAAATGGGACTTGTTAACATTTTGTATAATATTCGTTAATTGGATTCACCATTCAACTGCCATTATACATTGCACAAGTGCGCGTGTACCATTTTACATAAAATCAATAACGCTTAAGTAAGCAAAGGTAATAACTAAGGTAATATTCTTCGATATTTCAACTCGGATGTTTACGGTATTATTGGTAATTACCAAGCGCTAATGTGGAAAATTCAACGTTCGAAGTAGCGCCTTTAAAGCAGAAAAGAAACGAAGACGCTTCTTTTATTTTCGTTTGACAAAAACTTGCTTAATTCTTAAGTATGAAAAGCATAAATGCATAAATCTAATTTCTAATGACGAAAACGAATAATGGGAATTCAAGCATTCGTGGCAGATCGACAGAGTTGGAAAAGGCATTTATTGTTACAAAATAGAGAATTTCCTGAAAAGTATCGACTGGCCTACTTAAAAATATCGGTTTAATCTTGGAACACGTATTCAAATCTAAATCTTAATATTTGTCCGTGACTTTTATTAACTTCAAAATGTTCACGAATACATAGCATGTGCAATTTGAATTGCTATTTTATTTTAGTTCTGGTGAATCAGTAAATTGGAACTCGTAATCTTCATTACATTCATCCATTTTCATCTAAAAATATGTAAACTTTGTAATTTCCAATAAAAGCGCTCTTTATTCCAGTTACAATAATTGAATGATCAATTATTTACGCGTAATTTTCAAAGAGGCTGAGGTGCAACGAATGGTTCAATTGGGTAATATTTTTTTCAGTTCAATATTTATGGATACATTCAACGGGGAAAAAATAGTATTAATAATTAAATGTAATAAAGAGCGAAATAACTTGTTTTAATGGAAAATGTCATTAAATATAGGCATTACTTTCTTATCGGATTTAGCCTTTGTGGCGCAGATGTAAATTTTTTTTTATACAAGGCACAATGCGTGTATACATCAAAATATATACACATCCTCGTAATATCAAGCAAACTAGAGAAAATAAATATTCTATAAAAATGTTTCAAATTCATGTTGCTAACGATGTTCGAAATATCGCCATCAGTTGTATTTAAGGATTTTGTGATATGCCGCTACGTAAAGAGAAAACGAGAATTATTATATATCGACGAATAAAATAATATCTTATTTTTATCTTCAATCGTTATCAGTCTTACCAAATTTCTATTGTTATTTATTATAGTCTAATGCCATGACTTTTCAATTGAAATTAATAAAATTTGAAAATACGTTAATCCCAACGCAAAACTAAATCTTGGTTATAAAAGATAGTCGTTCGATAAAGCGTAAAAAAATTAAATAAATTAAAATATTTCTTATTTCATATGGTAAACCTAAAGTTCAAATTCAATTGAAGTTTTTGTAAAAGAGCAAACGAATATCTACGATTGAAGTACAAAAAATTTTAACGTAATATATAAACATATCAATACTTTAATTCACTAGAAGCTGTTTTTAAGTAATTTTCAATAAAATAAACTGATCTCTAATAAGACTGTTAAAAGATACCGCATATATTAGCTCTTATATTCATAATTTTTGTTTCAATAACTCATAAATCTTTTAATAGCATCATCATTTACTTTTGTAAATCTTTTGTGCACGAGACAAGTACTGAGAAATGTTTGATTTAATCAGAATTGTAAATAATTAGTTTAATAAGACATTTTCAAGAAGCCTTTTAAATTTTTTTAATACTAAATAAAAACCTTGTATTATCTCGAGCCCTATACAAAATTTTTTGTTCTTTTTATCGTTTTTAAATTGCTTTCCAATTTAATTGTTGCAGAGAGAAATACACGATTCTGGATTTAGTATACAAGTTATAATTTTAAATCCGTTGAAGATAATTTAATAAATCTCAGGCGTTTAAAAAACATAGTTAAACTTATATTCAGCTAGACTAAACAGATTTTTAATTTATTTTCTTCTTTCAATAATATTTATTGAATTGCTGACAATACTCGTATATGTATAATACTGGTACAATAGTTGATTGCATTTGCTCTGCATTAATTAGCTCATTAGCTTAGTATAAATTTAAGTTCAACTTCTTGGGGTATAGACATTATATGAAATATCTTGATAACGTTTCAATATAATTTAACTATATTAAATTTTCGCGTAAGATTATGTAACTTTTATGGTATATTAAAACTTTTATAATAAAAAAAGAAATTAAATTTTAAATGCAAGTTTTTATGTTCTAATATAATATTCTTATTTAAAATATTCCTTTGAATCTTATTTAAAAAGACTACAATAATATTCTTAGAAATGTAAACATATATGTTATTTCATCCTATAAAAAATTCAAAATAAAATATACTAAAACCTAATTCACATAATAATGAATCCGAATTCATTAAAAGTTTGTAAGCTGTTCTTGAGATTGTATCACAGAAAAAGAAAAAAATATTTATCTTCGTTCGAAATATAAATTAGTTTTAAAAAGTATCTAAAAAGTAGTAATTTAACTTAATATCATTAATACTGGTGGAAATAAGCATGATTTAATAAGCTAAATAAGTTTAATATATTAATACAATAATTACATTCTATATATTAAAAATATAATAAGGTACTGGGCGATAATAGCAAACGGGGGGAAAGAAACGGAGAGAGAGAGAGAGAGAGAGAGAGAGAGAGAGTGAGTGAGTGAGTGAGTGAGAGGGAATGTGTAAAAGCGAGTGAGGGGAAGGCGAAGGCAAGGTGTGGTACTAAAAAAGAATAATGAATTATAAACGAACGCCCAACAAATTTTGATCATAATTTTATCTTGGATAATTAATTAATTTATAAAAATTATGCAAACTTTATTACAAACAGTTTAGCTCTACTTTTAAATAAATATACCTTATAAAAATACGTATTGCAACTACTTTATATTTTAATTAAATCTTAGTTAAAATACTTTCTTATATAACGTAGTTATATAAGCCCATATATTGGACTTCTACAGTATTGTCTTAAAATTAGGCAGTGCTATTCCAAAATTAAATGAGAATTACATAGCACTTCTAAACTTGATCCGAATCTTAAGATATATTTTATAAAACGAATATAAATAAAAATGTTAATCAAAAATGTCAATCAAAGTGAATGACATTACTTTAAAACATAACGCTTTAAACGATATACATTCCATAATAATTTTATTAAATAAATTATGTAATAATTTTGAAATTATAATTTACCGTTTTTACTTTGTATAGAATTTTTAAATGAATTTTGAATATCTATTAAATATAATTTAATACTACTGGTATTTGGTTTAAATTTCGTCTTTTGCATATCATTCTTATCCATAGGTTTATTATGTTACGGCCTTTCATCGGTAATGATACGGTTACTGTAACGTACATTCCTGATCAAAATCTGGCTCATTACGAAATCACTATCACGATCACGTCCTCAAGTTCTGTAATTGACCTGTTAAGGTCTTTAGAGCTTAGAGCATTGGTAAAAACCAATTTTCGATTGTGAAATCTCGTTGATAACAAATTAATAACGTCCAATTAAAAATTCTCGGAATCCTTTTCTGAAATGCGATATTTGTATGATTTTTTCAAAGAAGGCATTGCTAGGTTTCTAAAATCAAAACCTTCATTTTTAATATGTTACTGCTTATTATTAATTTTTTCGATCGAAGTGTTTTCAGTTATTGCATATTGAATGTGAAACTATAAAAGTAATTAAAAATAATTAATGTTTCAATAACAGCCACGTTTTTAACCACGAAGTTAAGGAATATTAATGAACTGCCAACAATTATTAATGTACATTAACTTACGTTTTCAGAAATATATAACTCGTTTTATATGTTAAATTATTTGTGAAATGGACGATGACTCACTGAGTGAATGAATATGAACTTTAAATACTCTACAACGAAAAAATGTCATTATTTTACTTCACTATTTCGTATAATAAAAATGTCATCTTAATCGAGGAATAAAATATTATATAAAAATTTGTGCGATTACACAGACTGAATCAATAAATCAACGCAATAACTTAATTTATTTAAAACATAATAATATAACTAAATTTGAAGACTAAATAAGTTGCATAAAGAAATTGTTGTATTTGTATGAAATTGTTGTTTTGGTAAAATCGCATGTATTCTTTAATTATACTTTAGCCATCGTTTAAGCAATAAATTCGATTGAAACAACATCTTTTAGTAGTCAATAAAAATAAGTATTGAAAGAAAATACTTAAGTGGGGGGTTTAAGTTTGAAGGTAATTTCGTTCCCATCGCCCTTCTTGCTCATATTTCACACAAATTCAATAGATTGTTAATGTAATTAACGATGATACTCCTAATAGTATTCCTTTGAAGGAAAGGACACAAAGAATTTTCATAATATTTGAGGTAATGACTTTAATTTTCCTTGTGCCTTGATATTTCTGTCAAATTTTATTGTACGGACTTCCTAAAGGAAAATAAAAGTAAATGAAAAAATTATATATTTATAAATCTTTAGATTATGTGTATTCTGTTCTACTATGTTTCAAATAAAACAGTTTACAAGTAATTATAAATTACAGTGTATTAATAAAATTTCGTAGATAGTAAAAAGAAGATAGTAATTTATCTCCTTTATGTTGGATTTAACAGTAATAAAAATATTATTAATTTATGCCGGTGTTAATCAAGTAACAATAAATTAAAATACAACTTTATAGGAAATAAAATATTTTAAAAAATTGCAATTTTTAAAAATATTTTGACATTTATTACTGTATGTAATCATATACTTTTAGATATTTTAAAATAAATTTTTTAAACATTTTAAAGTTTTATACCATTATATTTAAGATGATCTCTTAGTATATTTAAAGCTTAAATTTTATTATCGTGTATGCAATTTAATGTTTATTAGGATATTATTCACGTAAAATCATTAATATAATATTCAATAAATGTGAAGTCTATACTGAATGTCGTATTTAAAATGACACGTGGACATATTAAACGTTATTTAACTTGAAATTTATAATAATAGATAACACTTGTAAAACAATGAAAAGAAATTACAAAAGCAATTTGAAATAAATTCAGTTACCGAATGGTTGTTCAACGACCTTGACGTGATAAGTTGGCTTATTTGTGAAATGACCAGTATAACTACCTAAAGACCTTAAGAAAAAATTAAATTCAAAGCAGTGAATTATCGATATATTACAAAAACGTGTTTTTTAATTGCTATTTAATTAATTTGTAGTCATTAGTTATTATTCAATTATTAATTAAGTCAAACGTATCGCTCAATAAATCGGTTCATTAATTTAACGTTTCTTCTTTCTCAGCCTCTAAAAAATGATACAAATAGAAATGGAAGCATTTATAAGTGGCGATAACAAGAAATATTTTGGCTTTTATACTCTACTTTTAATTAATACAATATTTTATTCAAATTTTATTAATATTATGATTATTTTCAATTGAATAATCAGCTACTCGATCACTCTTTCCACGTAAATTAAAGTGTCTGAAATATTTTAATTTCCATTCCTAGTACTTGCTGGACATAATTACATTTCTTGTCTTCGATTATTATATCAGTATTTAAATAGCTTACGATGGTTCTACGTTATATAAAATAGCGGCTAATAAATTTCGTTTTAATTTTTTATAATTCACAATGGAAAACTTTGCAGCGTGGCCTGTACCTTATTATTAAAAAGGTGCACTAAATATTTTAAATTTTATTTGTATATTATGACAGCCAAGAACACTATGTGGATCACACACGTACACATACGCGCGCGCGTCAAAAATTGATTACGAGATGGTTATATTCGGCTGTTAAAAATTAAGATTGATAATGGTGCTGTTTACATCAATTATGCAGATCATCAGCTATTCATTTACTAAATTTTATGAAAATTACTTTATTCCTTTAATAAAGAACATTGTTATTAAGTGTCAAAATGCAAATTACACACTGTCCATTTAACTTTATCTTGTTCATTACGATCACATAAATCTTTCGATATACGTTTGTTTCGTGTACGGCAAGTGTTAAAAATTATACTATAAAAAAGAATATTAATAAGAATAATGATAAATCAGGCAGTTGAACAAGTAAAATATAACTGTATAAAATGTACTTGTTTGATTGTTTTATTTACAGTTTATTATAGTTTATTTCGTATTAAGAGTGCGGCAACGTGGCCAGCGATGATCGAACAATATCTAACGCAATCTTGTATGCGATAGCTATATTAGAGAAATTTTCGGGTACGGTCGACGCTTTACTAAGAAAATAGCCGTTCTGGATCATTCGAGAATGCGAAAGCTCGTGGCAAATAACGTAATCAGGCAGCGAAAGACTTCGGAGTTTTTCAGACATTTAAAGAAAGTAGATGGATTTCTAGCCTCGGAAGATTTCAGACTGCTGGCATGGAAGAACCTCCTGTGACCTCGAGTGTCTCTCTCGTACGTTTGATCGTTGTTGCGGAAACCGATGTATCAATGCTCACGGAAATGGTGGATCAGATTTATACAAAATTCCGGGTCCTTCGAACCCTTCGAACCCTTCGAACTGTCCCAACGCAAAGGTGCTGCTACAAGTGTTAAATAAGATGCAATTGCAACTCGACGCGTTGACCTCCAATTACCGTCAGGAAATGTCGCGAGGGCACTGAAATACCAGAACCAAATGCAGATTTAACGTAAATGTAACTTTGTAAAAACAAGGCTCGTTAAGGTACCACTGCAGGTTTCGCGAAAAATTGACGAAATGCCGTTTCCCATCTCGGCGGTTCCTCACCGCGGATAAAAATTTCCCGTCTCATAAACGCGACACCAATCTATGCGTCTCTGCGTGCGATCTATTGCGCCATTCGCAACCAACGGACGAATACGAACTGTTTGCCGCACTTATGTCACATTTATCACAAAGTGGAATCTACGAAGTAGTTTAGTTACTCGATTTCGTAAAATTCTTGGTAGAGGATTTAGAGGACAGAGGAAATGGCTTAATGCTAATAAATTTTTCAGCCGAATAAGAGGCTTTCGCTTACAGCACTTACTCTAATTCGATGATTTCTCAGCTCTGCAAGCGTGTCCGCTAACTTTGCACTGTAGTGGTTGGATTGGTTTTTCCTATTTTACTTAGGAAGCACTAATTCGCGCGACGTGTACGTATTGCTGGATTCTTGATCGACACGGATAAGGAGTCGACGTTTTTGACGAGAATGTTCGAAATTTTATATAATGGTCATTTAAATAAAATGTAAGAATTACAATTTCAAATAGCTTTTCCCATGTGTCTTGCAAAATGTCAAGCATCTTTCTACCAATCATTTTCATTATTCTGGTTGGGCTTATTTAAGCACTTGCTCGAGTGCGCTTGAAATCTATATGAAATATTAATTAAATGTAAGGTAAACTCGAACAACGTGCTTTGCGCTTTTTTAATATTAAATTTACAAAATATTGGATTTATAGCAAGAAGCCCGTATGATTCTACGGCAATAAATATCAATGAAGAAACAAAATAGCGTTGTTAGTGTTCAACGGCACGCAGAAATCGATGGCGTATTTTTTTTTATATTTAATTTTCTTGCATTATTGTTGAAAACAAAATACCGAGGTCGGTTTAAAATATAAATGTATACGAAAATATGATGTCTCTTTATGTTATTCGCCGTACTTTCTTCATTTTAATTCAAATTAATAGAGTGAGACTCTGGGAACTATTGATTTGCACATCAATAAAGGTCGAATACTATATAAAAACTTTCTCACGATCAGGACCGATTTTTGAATATTATTTTCGCAAAACAATATAATTTAGATTTACGTTATTTCTTTATATTGATTTACGCACGCGTGCGTGCGTGCGCGCGTGCGCGCGTGCGTGTACGGTAAATTTAATATAGCTATTATTCGACGAATGTAATCGATGTTCGAATTTAAGAAGAAGAGCGCGTTATTTTATAAATCTCATGAATTGTGCGCGGTTAATTATAATGATCACAAAGAATAGTTAATAATTCTTAATAAGTGTGTGTTTACGTATTTCTAATGTAGGCATATAAATAATTTACCGTATTCCTAAATTTAGTTTGTAGAGCAAATCTTATTTTTAGCGTTCGGATATGACTGTACGAGGAACCATTGCTGCAATGTAATTATATATGTTCTTGACGCCTGAATCCCATTAATTAGTAATATTAGGTGAGTGTATTACCAATTCCTAATTTCGATGGTTCGAGTATTCGACTTAACAATAGGAATCGTTAAGGAAAAATACCCGAAAGAAAGATTGAAAATAATCGATCTCAAACATAAAGTTTTACTTATTTATCAACGGATGTACAACGTGCTTACAAATTTATAATATTTATCGAGACGTCCGTAGGAATCGCGTTGGGTAAATGGTACCAATTTACCTTTTATATCGCTGCAATGCAACGAGAGCATTGCGTACGGTGGGACTCCCATCGATTAAACTTTTCTTTGTATAAATTTTCGATAAAAAAATGTCGATTCGAATGAAACAAGCAACGGTAATTGATCGGGAATAACGCTGAAAAAAGTGTATTTACGCTTGATTTTTTCTGCTCAGGAAAGGATTGATATCGCGGAAGTAACGTAAAGCCTTTGAAAATACGTAACGACGAAGAAGAAGAAGAGAACTTGGACTCTACTAAGTCGTCTAAGCATGTGACAAGAAGGAATAACGTTTAGTGGGTCACATTATTTACAGGCATGCCTGACATTGCATCTACCACGGCGTATATAGTCATATCTTGGCACTCGGTTCAGTGCCGTTAAAAATAACAAATTCAAAATGAAAAAAATGCTGGATTTTAGCGGTAATTTCCCCCAATTGGTCAGTCGTGGAAACATAAAATTTTATCGCGAATAATTTTTAATCCGCTCCGTTTTTAATTAAATCGTGAAAAATCTTAGGTTTTTTCTCGCCGCGCCTCCCAATTAGAAATTGTAAATTTACATAAAATTCATAATAAAGACGTAGAGACGTGTGCGCTACACAGACGCGTAAGAGAGCTCGCATTTGCATACCACATACTGTTTAAATTCAGACGGTAGGAACATTTTTGCAAAGGTTAGTTTAGGTTACAATGGCTCGATTTAGAATACACAAGTATAAAGTTTACAGTCTATTTACTCCTCCTTACTTAGCATTAATTAAACGGTGAATTTTTCATAGCAATAGACGGAAACTGCCATCGAAAGAGTTTCTCGCCTATACAAATTAATGCTTATAAACGCGTTGAAGGAACGTTAAAAAAGAAAAAAAAGAAATGCAAATAATTGCGAGCGACTGTAATAATAGCCGAGTACGGGATTTGAAGAAAAGGATTACAATGGAATCGGTGCGCCACGCCGGACGGAAAATTGGCAAGCATAAATAAATAATTGAAATTGTACGAACAAAAGGAAAGATTCCTTAAGAAGTCACTTGAAAGTCTCGTTTTCGTCTTCATCGTCTTCAATACGCGTACGTAGTAGATTTCTGCCTACCTTACGAGGCAGGCAGAAATAGAACAGATTTAGAGAGTTTGTAATTCATAATAGTCGTGGGTTCGCGAACTAAACAATATCACGTACAGTCGAAAAATACGATTGTTAAAGTATCTCCGCGCGTTCGACCTTTCACACGGGATTTCCATACGCTACATTACCATATGGTTTTAGACGCGAGGTTTTAGCACTTGGTTATCCGGTGCGCCCGTAAAGATGAATCTCTTTAAGCAGCGGATAACGGCGAGCACCACCGTTGATGCCCAATTTCCCCGGTTATTACAGTTGCAACATTTCTATTTCCTCCCCCACTTGACCCTTTTATTCGCGCGAATGCGTGTTGCCGCGACGAAAGAGAGGGAGTAAGAGCGAGACGCGCGTGGCTAGGCGACGATCATCGGGTACGGGGAGGAGCACCTCGAGCGTCGCGCCAGGACTTTAATTTTTCGTTACGGCAACAATAACTTTCGAATCCAAGAGCCAAATTGTACGCTATCGGCCGACGGTGGAAGCCGGGCCATTGTCGTTCCGAAATTCGTCAAGCCGGTTTCGGGTGCGATCAGGTTCAAGCGGCGACGAGTCGACGGAGTCTCTCCACTCTCCTGGCGCACGCACACGCGCGTTTCGGTGTCGTTAGGTACCGCGGTATCGCGCAGGCGACGACGGTGGCGCGACATACGGGCAGAGGCGCATCGGGTCTCGGGATGGAAGGAGACGCGTAGAAGCGAGTATACCGCGCGCACCTGGACTCACCTGCAGCAGAGCCGAGCGAAATTCAATTCCGCCGGGAGTGCGCACGCGCGCTCAATTATACGTATGCAAGAGCCGCGCGCGAGAGAGCGAGAGAGGGCGTGAGAGGGCGGGAGGAAGGGAGGCCAAAGCGCGCGCGCCCTCCGCGTGGGACACTTAGTTCGCCTTGTGTTCTTCACCTTGACGCTCTCTCGTTTCTTTTATTCGGAGGCGCGCGCTAAGGCGGAATTCGCCATCGCCCAGCGATGTGCGCGCCTGCAGCTGGCCGACACACGCACACGCACGCACACGCACGCACACCCACTGTATCCTCCCTTTATTTCCTAAGGCTTTTTTCCCTCGTTTTTTTCTCCAAATTCCCTCCCCGCCCGCAACACTTTTTCCCCTTTATTATCGGCGCGTGCACGCGCCCGGTTCCATGGCCGTCGGCTGTCGATCCGCCGCCGGTGGAGATGAAAATAGGCCTGCGTTTGTATACACTTACCTACACGCGCGCGCGCGTATGTGCATGCGTTGCCCGAGTCTCTATAGTAAAGGCGGCCACCGTCGCCGTGTGGACGGCAATTTTTCAGGGCCGTGTATATATTTAACCCGAGTCGCTTCCTCGAAGCGCGATTCTCTTCAAGGGAAGCCGCGGATCCGCCCGTAAGCGAAACCAGGATCCGAGATACGCCGTCGAATATTATCCGAGCGAAGGAGCGGCGCAACAGCGATCGCTAGCTAATGCGTCCTTGCGATTCATCGTTACCGAACCCCATAGATTAACCCTGTTTACGCCTCGACGAACCGAGAGGAGCGGAGAGAGCGAACGGTCATTAGCTCTTTTGGCCGAACATCGAGAAGTTTCTCGCGGGACATTTACCCCCTTCTCGAGTGAGTTTCTTTTGGCTCGAGCCACGCGCGTCAAGGGATGAGTTGGCGAGAGTGACCGGGTGAGTGCGGGTGAGCGCGAGGTGTCGGGTGAAGTTCCCACTCGACTCGCTGGAAATTCGGGTATTACAGAACTGAAGGAGACGGGGAGGAGAATAAGAAAGCAAATGGATTGTATTCTCGAGGGTTGTGGGAATAAGAGCCGTAAGACGAGGACGGGGCAGACGAGCTTTAGGGGTTGCCGATGCTTGTAATATCGATCAGCATAGCGAGTAGTTTGCGAGATGCCTCGAAGAAAAGACACCCTTCGCTCTTAACTGACTGCCAAAGCTAAAATGCGACTGAGAAATGGGGGACTATAAAGGGTGACGCGCGGATTGGGGACGATTTAAAGGACGAGACGAGACGAGACGAGACGCGACGAGACGCGACGAGAGCGAGAGCGAGAGAGAGAGAGGCTCGAAAGTCAAATGAGGAAAGAGAGGAATTAAGCGCATTTGAATTAAGGAATTGCGCGTCAGAGTTCGCACTCCTGACGCGCAATCGAGCGAGGAGGTACGGCGCGCCTCCGTACGTAGTTGCCTTTTATTATATATGAAATCGTCGCCTCACCTCCACAGAGACGGACGACGTCGGCATAGTGCCCTCGATTTGTGATATATGTAGGTCGTATATACATAAGGCGCGCGCGCGCACTCGCACTCGCCGGTGCTCGATCCGTCTCCCTCTCGGTCGACGCTCCACATGCGCCCGCGTACTTCTCGCACCAATACACTCCCTGCGAGCCTCGATCGTTATCCTATCGAGGCCGCGCGAGCTATCGGAGTGCTCGCGTAGTGGTGCGACCGTGTTACGGATGAGCTAGAGGGAGACGGGACGAGGGTACCGGTAGAGGGGATGCGTAGCGGTGAAGCGAGGAAGGCGCCGAGGATGTAAAAGAGAACGCCGTGGCGGTGCGGGGTATGCGAAAAGATTGTGTGGGAAAAGAGAGAGAGAGAGAGAGAGAGGCGCGCGTAGCTCATACGGGAGTAAGAAAGGGAGAGTTTGCGCGAAGCGTACGGCGAGAAGGGAGAGACGGAGCGAGGTTTTGGCGCGCGTGTTGTCTGTCGGGGGAGGGATGTAGCGAGAAAGGAAGGAAGAGCGGCTCGTTGGGGAAGGGGTCGTCTCTCTCTTCCACACCACCCACGCGCTCTCGGCCTCTTCTGGCCAATGTCCTCGGCCGCGCGCCGTCCTCTCCGACGAGGATAAAACTACGACTCGTTCCGTCAGCTTCGAGGATGGCGCGTAGCGCGAGGCCAATCGTGCGTCGATCCTCGTTACGCATGGTGGCACCATCGACGTCATCGCGACGCCAACGACATCTACGACGCCGTCGTACGTCATCCGCATCCGCTGCTGTGGCACGGATCGCGTACACCCGCGGCGCGTCTTACTTCGCTCCTCGGTTTTTCCATCGCCGCGTTGCCACCGGGAGGGGGATGTAGCAAGAGGGAGCGAGAAAGAGAGAGGGATGATAGCTTTTCTTATACGCGATCCCAGCGTTTCTCTTCAGATTTCCCGTGCCCCTTTGTGTTCGCCCGAATGCGAGGGTGTGCGGACGCGTAGGGGTGACTGGTAAACGATGGGTAATATACATTATTTACCGAATATAGCGATCGAAGTAGCACAAATATGTACAATTTCAGATATACACATACACGAGACGATGTATGGCGAGCGTTAAATCATGCGCGATTTCCATTAAAATTCTATTAAAATTATGAGAGGTAAAACGGACGCGGAATTTTTATTGAATTACGATTCAACGTACAACGTCAACGTCCTCTTGAACGTCGATTACTCTTGTCGATTACTTGCTTGTCCTTGTCGGTCGTTCTTCGAAACGATACGCAACAACCCGTTCGTTCGTTAACCGGGTCAAGCGACGGGCTTCAACCGTTTACGGTTGTACGACCAGTGTAACGGTAAGGTACCCGACGGCCAAAATGAGAAACCTAACTAACTTTTCGGTTGGCAGTATTCGCTTCATCGATCAGCTGATCGGCGCGCGCACGCGCTCCCATGAAGCTCGTGTACGCGTGAGCAAGAGAGATCGAGGACGAAACGCTAGACCTCGATTGCCAAAGTTGAGCAGCGCTTGCCTCGGTGAGTAAACGGACGGTGGATGGTACCGCGAGCACAACGCCTACGGTTTTTGCACCGACAACGGGGACAACGGACCCAAAGCATCGGTCAACCTGGCTACTAAGTTCACCCCGGTGAAGAGGTAGAGGTGGCCTATCGACATCCTATTCGAGATTCCTGCGCTCGCACAGTGGTGACCCCGATTACGCGGTGTCTTTTCATTTCTGCGATGAGGGCGATTTAGCGTCCGTAGTGAAAATTCGTAAAGGATCGAGGAAAGCAGTCCTCGTTTGTATGGAATTTAGCCGAAAAAATGCCTCCGTGGTTTCGAGGGTTGAGCTGATACCAACGATGTTATCTTGGATGTTATCGCTGTAAATCAGAAATTGGAGGCTCGATGCGATCGAGGTATCGTCGAAAGTTGGTGTAACGTCACCGCGGTCGTGGCTTTGCGAGCTTTGTGCGTAGGTCGTTCAATCGATAACCCCTCCAAGCGAAATATCGAAATTATCAAGGTTGTCCGTTGTCATTCTTCTTCCGTATGACGGGGTACGGGACTTCTGGATTTGGGGGGTAACTGTAGCCCCGTAGGGACTGATGTTGACGCGTTCCTATTCCGTGCGTTTGTTTTCATTGGCTTTTGATAAAGTTGAAGTCGGTTCGTTGATGGTGGCAAGGACGAACGTGACCACCGTCGAGTCCCCCCGTTTCCATCGATGGTCCGAGGGCGGCGGGCGCTGCAACATTGCTGTCGTCTACTATTCCTCTTCTCACCGAGCCAAATGCTTCTTTAACTTTCGTAATCGAACAAAAGTTGGCTGTTACAGCGTGGCATGCCGCCCTCAACTCTCTCGCATTTGCATTCTCCCTCGCCCCGTACACTTTATCGCATATTTTGTATTCGCGCGCCGCAAATGTTCGATCGCACCAACTTATAATGGAACTGTCTTCGATGGAATATATTTTCCGCTGTCAGGTTACGTAGGCTTAGTTTGAAACGCCAAGTGTAAACGCCAATGTTACGAGCATTTTCTTCGTAAGGACAGGTTAGAGACAGATATTTGGAATAAACATCTTACGTCGCAGGCCTTGCGTTAAGGTGCACACCGCTGACGTTATCTGAATATTATATCTACTGTATGAATTAAAAAATCTGGATGTTGAAACGCTCGATCGGAATGCCGCAGATAGTACGCGGCGCATTATTAAACGCGATTCCTCTTATTGCTAATAGTATTGAGTAACAATTTCTTTGAATTGGGGCTTAATTTAATACCGAATCTGCCTAAGAATATATATATATATATTCTTAGGCAGATTCTGTATTATATATATATAATACCGAATATATATATATATATATATATATATATATATATATATATATATATATGGGCTTTAAAAGCTAATTAAAATAGAAGGACCCTCGAGTGTAAAATAAATTCCCATTTAATACTAGTGGAGGTAGTAGCAGTCTTTTAAATTTCGTAAAACTTGCTTCATGGCTCGAGTAACAATATTACCGGGGCTAATTCAATTTTTAATTGGCTAATTCCACCCGTGGATTTACAATCGTGCGCTAACGTTAATTTACAAATCAACGTAAGGACTGCGTAAAAGTAAGTCCCGATATATTTATTTAATTCGCGTTGTCGCGCAACGTACGCCGTGCAGTTGCATGTGTATCGAATTTATTTAAGTAAAACTAAAGTACTATCGAACCTTTAAAAACTACCCTAACCATTGTCTACTTCTCTCCCCTACGTACATTCGCGCATAAAGAGGCGCATGTGTGCGAGCGACCGAGCAACACATCCTTCAGGGCTTATGTACGTAAAGGAGCCTTTGCCAAATCGGACGCGAGAATAGTCAGGGGTTGTGTTGCTCCGAGGATCTCACCCCGGCGTTGATGTTGGCCGAGTTTCTCGCGGCTTGAGAGACGTAAAGTGAGAGAGAAAGGGAAAGGGAGAAAGAGAGGACGAGTGAGTAAGCGTACGCGATAGAGACAGAAATGGAGTGAGAGAAAGGCGGAGACAGAGAGAATAGATGAGACAGAGAGAGAGAGAGAGAGAGAGAGAGAGAGAGAGAGAGAGAGAGACGGACAGAGACGGGGTGATATAGCCGTGGGGATCATGATTTTAGGGTGGCTGAGCACGAGAATGACGTAATAAGTGAAAAATTCATTTGTTTAGAGAAACTGCTTTCTTTTCAACCTTTATTAATTCTATTTTATATATGATGATTGTTTTTATGATTAAACGACTTAGACCACTTGTCTGTAAATGCATGAATTATTGTACAAGTGGCTTTTAAATATTCCGTAACACGTGTGATAATTCGCCTCATTTATTCATAAACTTTTTAATATTAGCGACGTTTTTTATTAGAAATTTTTATCGGAAACTGTCGTGAGAATATGAACGTTAATAAAATTTCTCTCAAGGCTGATATTTCAAATTTTTTTTAGTATACACATGCTGTAATACAAAAATTTATATTTACACTGTAATAGAAAAACGCAACTTCAATTATTTCTTAGAATTTCATTACGATAATTCCTGCGTTTCTGTTGTTTCATCGAAGTTATCAATGTTTCATTGATTTGTTTTTTATGTTTCATTAACTCGCATACATGATTCGGTATAAATATTCGAAGGAATCTTAAGAAAAATATAATTTGCATTTTTCAGAGTAATGGACAAAATTTTTTATAATAATACTTCTTCGTACATTTATTAAATAAAGCGCTTTAACATAAAAACGTAAAAAGTCCATCTATTTGCCGAAATCTTTATTTGCATAATTTCACTTATGCATTAAGAAATGCAATTATTAGAAAAAAAAACCCTTGCTTCTAAAGGTTTTTGTAATTATCACAGAGAATAAAGAAACATACGTTTTCTGTGTAAATCATAAATTATTAAGCTACGACGACGCTTACTTCAAGTGAATATCTTCAATAAATGACGGGTGCTTTATTTTAAAAATTAAAATTTATCAACACGCCTAAAATTGTGAAAAAAGCCTTTTTTTTTCCTCCAAACACAAGCATGCAACCTTAAAGAATAGAAAATGCAATACAAAATATAAGACAAAATGTCATAAAACTTTACTCGTATATTATCTGCACCAAAGGCGAATGTTATCTCAAATTTTACTTTGAATGTTTCAAATTCATCTGAATTCTTATTAAAGTAATTAAAGTAACTTTTATTACAGTAATTAAAAAACGTATAGTCTAAAATGTGGAAAAATATATATTGGAGAAAGTATTGGGCAAAACACTGTATTAAGATGTATTGCACGCGTATTAAAATGCGAGAAGGTCCAGTGAATGTTAAATATTCCGTCTGTTCATATCGATATAGTAAATGCTGCCGATATTTCTTCGGTAAATCGCTAATGATTAGATTTACAAGATAGAAAGCACTTATTACGGACATTCTGTATACCGTATACGCAGAATTTTGAATATTTGTTGCTTTAGTCATTTTTGATAAATCAGAAAAGTATGTCAATTACGAGGCATAGGTCATGTACGTATATGATTGTATTTAATTTTTAATGTTAAATATTTTGAACATATATTGCATTTACAAGAAAAATAATTTTCAACTAGTCTGCTATATTCCGACAATTTCGCATTATTGTTCCTCTAGAATGTATTATGAAATTTTATGAACACTCTAATTAGAAAGGTTCAATTCAAGGATATATAAGTTCAGTAGCCAGTATGTACAAGATAATCTTAGGATAGGAGCAGTATACCGCACAAGAAGAAGTGTTCATGAAAAATAGGCACAACCGAGTTTTCTATAGTAAAGAATAAAACCTACCAAAGGAAACTCCACCACTACGATTTATGTCGGATGATACGGAGTTTCATTCTGATTCAAAGCTTAATTAATAATTCCCCCATAGGGTGTTTTATTTTATCTAAATATTATAAATCGGACGAGCTGAGATTCATATATTTCGCATATATTTCAATGCTATGTTTGTATATTTAAAAATAGCCAAATTTGTTGCCCTCTCAGCGGATCAACCTTTAGTTTTAAAGTTCAATTTTAAGGAAATGTGATAAGATTGAATAAATTTATGTTTGATTAATTAAACTACAAGAACGGAAAGCATGATATTTTTAATGGACTGTTTGTGGCTTTCTCTTTGTAACGTAATTGTCGAAGAGATACATTTATTTAAATATAAATATTGTAAATTTCAATGAAAAATCGAACCGAGTTAAATTAAATGCACCTAATTTTATTAAAAAAGTTATCACGCAGTCGTATTATTGAGAATTTTCGTTTTCACAGCTAAATTGTCTATAAAATTACTTATCTGGAATTTTTATGGAATGCTTTGCAAGAAGTAAAATCTGAGCAGCTACTGTGCAGCTCGCTATATTGATCATGCGTCCATATTCCTCTACTTGGAATAAATACTTTGAATTGGATAAAAAATAAATCAACGTGCAATCCTACGATGAATGTTTCAACAAACATTAAAGTGAATGTATTACTTATGCATTTAAAGCGTGTTTAAGAAGAGTGATATTGGTGTGTCGAAATTTTCTCAATTTTTTTTATCAACGATTATTAAAATTGCTATCGATATATTCCTTTAGTACGTTTTGTAATCCTATACCATTGTAAAATAAAAGAAGCGTGATTTTGATTTTGTACAAATACAAGCTTCTTTTTAATAGGAATCACATACAGATATGAAATGGATATGCTAGTCTTTAGAAAACAAATCGAAGATAACGATTTAATATTACGTAGATTTATTATTAAATTATTCTTTTTTTTGCTTTAATTTGAAAATTTATAAATATAACGTGGGAAATTAACATTTGAAAAGGCTTAGAATTTCAGCTTTATAATTACTTTTGTAATACATTGACAGAAATAACGTGGACTTTGGTACGCGAAATTCGATACTCTGATAACTTGTAAGTCATCTATCGAACGTTAGAACTTTTTCATCGTTAGGCCTCTAAAATTATAAAAAATTACGTAAAAATTGATTTTGAATCGTAAATAAAATAATCGTACGTGTAAGGAAGTTACTTACATGTTTTACGTATTGTAGGGCGCGATTTATTAATTTTATCATATTAAAGTTTTATACCTCTGCAACAATCGATAATTCAATACACGAAGTAATGAATAATTTCAATAATCTCTCAGCAAATAATTAAATAAGAAGTCAATAATAGTCTTCGATCAGGAATGTATTTCTCAGTAATTTTAGAGTTAAGGGCTCGCCAGAATCGCTCATATATTTAATTGCACTTACAAAAGAAGCATTTAAAAAATTCGCTCCGTCGCCAATACCTATTTAACATTTCCATACAATTGCATAAAAATCTACATTATTTATTTATGAAAAACTAATGATTTAAATCAATTGTACAAAATCCTTTTTTATAAAAATGTCTGCAATCTAACGCGATAAACAATTTTCCTACTTTGATAAAGCAGTAAGACACATTTCCTTCATTTTACCTTTCATCTTTTTCTAATAAAGTTTTATTATGTACTTTTAAGTACAGTGAGACTTACTAAATGTTCACGATCAAAAAAACCAATCAGCTAAGGGGTAACGTCAATACTTGCGCAGATCGTATGCGCAGTGCGTTCAGGAGGTAATTCTTAAAGCCCAGCTTTTGTGCAAAAACTTGCTTTGAAGATATCCCTTTAAAGGACTCCTTAGAAAGGATCCATCGAACGCACGTAAATATTTCGTTGCTTTGAAAGCAAATTTAGTAAAATAGAATTCTTTCTCCTTCTTAAATACAACAAAGAAACGTTGTATTTCATTAAATCAGAGCTTATAGTTGAGTTTATTTGTAGGAGGAGAAGTGAGGATTGTTTTGAAAAATCAAATATTAACGATGCGTAATTTATGAAATTCAAGATGTTTTTGAAAGGACAGAAAGTAAGAGCGACGATCGAATAACCAATTGAAACATCTTTAGAAGATGTATATGACGAATTTCTTAAAATTTGAAATTCAAATCGATAACTTTTTTTAATGCAGATTATGGTATGACAACAAAACTTCAATTTTAAGGTTTATTTATCTTCTCCAAATGTTACATTTTACTTATATAGTTTATAAATTTAACCAAATCACGAATCTTGCATAAATTTATTTACAAAATTAGAGCAGATTGATTGTTTTTGTAAAAAGGTAATTTGATACTCTTTTATTATTTGTAAAAATTATTTATTTCGAATTAATTATCACAACCGAAGACCACTTACTTAAAAGAATTCGATATATTTTTATACAATCTAATACCAGTAACAATTTTTTACAATTCATACAAATGTGTAATCGAACTGTTACATAATCCATCATTGTATGATTTTTAAAAATATTGTTTATATTCAATTAAGTATGGAACTTAATTTTAAAAAAGTGTTGCTTATAAAAAATGACAAATCGATTAATTTTTTTGTTTCTCTCAACGAGCACAACGAATTGTGTTGAAATTAAATTTCTTATCTAATTATTAATAAATGGTTAGTTTAATCGTGAAATGATTAAAAGTCTTATAATATTGTAAGTCTTCTTAACAGAAGCTCCTATGAATAAAACGAATACGATCTTAGTACAGTTGCGTGGGGTTGACTTATTAAGCGTATTTTTTTACTTTTCTTCGATACATTCTATTTTTAAAATATTCTTCAAATGTGCACTGTGGAACTCTGTTAAGTACGCATCGTACGCATATAGACACCGTTGTATAAGACATTGCTTCAATACAGATGTTAGAGACTCGTATGGTAATTGAAATTAATTTTGTTCGTACGAATTTAATTTATAAAGGAAGTAGTGAGACTTTCCACTCTATGAATTTAAAATATTGACAAAAAAATTTCACAATAAGCACGATAAGCCGTATCTCTCCTTTTAAATAATTAATCTTCATCAGCTTATATTTCTTTGAAAGATATGCAGTTTTATTAAAAAAAAAACTTTGTTAAACTTTACAAAAGATATTTCACAGTAATGTGGATTCATATCAGGTCAGTAAACACAAACAACTTTGTTTTATCTCTGTAATGGCTTTCTGGAATTTGCACATCTCAGTAATTCTCCGCACGGAAGATAATTAGAGTATCTTTGATTATTAAGCGAATTTTCTTTTCTAATATAATATATTGCTTTAGTTTTTTGCATGCGAAACTTAAGTAACTCGAAATTTTACTTTGGCTTGGTAAGGCTCCTAGTTACGCCAAGGATTAAATAGAATCTTGCCTGGAACTTACAACTTTGACGCACACCTTTACGGATGAGTGTGCAGTTCGCATATAATTGGAGACTCATTAGTAACGCGATAGTTGGAAGGAACTTTAGTTGAAAGCAGTTGTCAATCAAGCTCTTTAAAGTGACATTGGATTCTGATCCATTCCAAATATTATCTTTTGTCAGATCTTTTGTCAAGTCTAGATCAGTAGATTTTAGGTTATTTCCGTAATAGCTAGTGCTTTTACGCCAGTGCGAGTCACTGCGGATACCGAAGCTATCATCGCGCTGCCAATAGTTGTTATTTATATCCCGTATTATGCGGCGCACTTATCAATGCAATTCTTACGAGGAAAGTTTTATACGCTGATAGTTGTTGACTTTGAAAAGTCAACGTCGACGGTTCACCGCTCAATATTACAAAGCTTAAGCTGCGCTCATCCTGAAAGAAGAGGAAAAATAGCGGTATAGAGCACTGGCAAGGTAATTTCGAGCTGATATTTGATTAGCCAGATCGGGTGAATGAGGTCACTCGAGAGGAGGGGTTAGCGTGTCGATGTTAACGTCGATGCTTTATCCAGTAAATAAGATGTAAGCCAATTACTCGAACTTATACGTTTGCGAATCTATATGTCTTTAGTGATGACGAATTTTAGTTGGAAAACTTTAGGCATATCGCTGTCAGAATTTATTTTTATAAGTTATTCGTGGTTGGGTTATACGGAAGACGTTATATGCACTTCGTTCGAAAAGTTATTCAAAATTGTACGGGTTAAAGGATTCGCTAACAATGTACGCAAGTAATACCGTAATTACATGGAATTTTTTAGCCGAGTAGCAAATTTTCAAGCAACTATGTAACATCTTCTACGACAGTAGGTCTGTAAAATATAAACAACGAAGCAGAAACAAATTGTATAACCGCAGACGAAGTTCTAAAGACAGCGATTTATTCGCAACGGTTCATTCAAAGTAACTTTTTCTCTTTTTCTTTTTTTCAAATAAATGATAAGCGTAAAAATTATGACTTATAAGAAATCCTTAAATAATATGAAATTCTACACTTTCGTTTTAGCTATGGTTTTACCTAAATAATCATCTCGACGAGTCCTACACTGTAAGTTTATCTGAAGATTGTAAAATTAGTAGATCAGAAAAACACTCTTCGTGTCGGTCGATATCGTTATGGAATTAGGAAGAGATAACATCAAGGAAGTAAATATAATTCATCGTATAGAAAAGCCGTCTATAAAGTTTTTGCATTTATCGGTACGTCAAGGCACCGCTTAATAAGCATTTTCAGTAGCCACGATCTTGCTGCACGTATTAAGATAATACATACGTGTTAAAATTTAAAAAAACGTATCTTATATAATTATCAGAAAATTTTGCTTTCGCGTATTTTACCGTGCAAGGAAAACTTTATTTTTTGTACTATCAAAACTTAATCTTCGAAATTTTAATAGATGATTTTTCTTCGTTAGCAATAACCGTTTGAAAAATTTTGATTTTGTTATATAAAATTTCGTTAAAATTTAGAAAAAATGTTAACGAATACATCATATTTATACATTACTGTATTTACACTTATTCAACTGGTCATAATTTCATACAAATTTCATACAGAATGCTTATATTAAATCTATATACTTTTTACTTTTTGATAAATATTCAATAATTCATGTTGCGCACGTGACGTAAGTAATAGTATGTCTTAAATTGTTTTCATATTAGTAAGCTAGAAAGACAGAAAAACAGATATTATATAAATTTGTATAAAATCAAGTTTTTAAAATTCTTAAAGAATCATTTACGGTACTTTTTACATACAAATAGAAAAATACAAACGGGAAAATTCTGTAAAGGAAGAAAATTGATTAAATGAATATTTAATAAGCATACAACGGAATTAAATTTTTTAAGGGAATGTATTATTTCTAAATAAAAGCTGATTGCTGTAATTGTATGAATTAAAGTTTGTATTTTTCTTATTGTACAAATATTCCTGTAGCGTACACCATCATTTATAAATTTGAAAAATTAAGTATTTCAAAAATGAAGATAATTCGCTTAAATAATATGTTCTGCTATAAATATCTGTCTACTAAATATCTATGTTGAAACGTAGTTAATGTTCTGTAGTGGATATATAAAATTTTATGGAAACACGAATTTTGAATACAATATAAAAATCTACGTTCAATGTAGAAAATTGTGAACAATAATAAATTAAATATGAAATTTAAGAATCCGCTATGAAAGAACTGAATTTTGTAAAAAAGTTATTAGACTTGTTATGAATATATTCTTCATGATACATAATATCAAAAATTCTTATTTGAATTGTGAATTTTACATTACTCGTAAGGTATAAAAATTTTAAATATAAATTCGTGATTTTAAATTAACAAATATGTTTTCGCTTTGAAATTGAAAATAAGGATTTCCATTACACACACACACACACATACATACACACACACGCACACGCACACACACACACACACACAAAATCGTATTTTTAGAAGATTGAAGAACAGAGTACTTTCTTATGTATAAATCAGTAACCTCTCTTGCGTATTTTCTAGAATATAATGAATATTTTTATCTATTATTTTATACGGTAGACTTTGGAATAAAATTTTAACCGAGCACGTATTATATTATCAAGTTTGTAAATCAGAGAGTTTTTTATTTATATTTCACGGTAAATTAAAATATTTGTTTTCTTGAAGAAACTGATAAACTTGACCATTGTAAAAGTTACATGAAATAAAATTAATTCTTTCGATAATTTAAGCATAG
This sequence comes from Wiebesia pumilae, assembly GCA_018907045.1. Lineage (NCBI taxonomy): Eukaryota > Metazoa > Arthropoda > Insecta > Hymenoptera > Agaonidae > Wiebesia > Wiebesia pumilae. The sequence continues at coordinate 558,645 of JACCHZ010000162.1, read as the reverse complement.
ATTTCGAAGTAGAGATTTCACGAAACTTTTGAAACTACAATTTAAAATAATCCGTATTCATTGATCTTTGAACGTGTATTTTGCATGCTTTAACGAATTAGATTTTTTTTTTGCAAAACAATAAATATCTTGATATTATTCTGACTAAGAAAATGCCCCAACTGGAGGATGACACATTTTAGAAAAAGTTTATTAAGATTATATAGTAAGCCTTTTTAGATGTCTTTAACGGGTTAGCGGTCGTGATGCTATCGTTTGTACTGAAAAAGGGTGTCCAGAAAACCAAAGCACAACCACGTACGTAGATATTCGCATGTTGACGCCTCTGCGTAATTAAACGGTAACAACACACAGACGGCTAATCAACCATTAACTCCGATCATTACTAGTGAACTAATAATACCAAGAAAGGTTACTCCTTGCAAGAATATCACCTCTTAATTTTTCAGCAAAATGTCCAGTTTAGCCGCGCATCAGTATTTTAAAGTTGTACATTAATGTACTGTAAAGAAGAACGTGAGCCTCTCCTTGGTTCACGAGGATGTAATATAAGCAATCTTGACTGCTTAGACGGTGATCGTTTGGACATCGCAAATTCTGTTTCTAATTTTTTATAAAAGATTACCCCATTCTGTTGGTATAATGAATTACAAAGCGCGATTTACAAAGCGAAATTTCAACGAATTATAAAAATAATTGAATAATAAATTAATTTAAAATAGATTACTGGATGATCACTAAGTGAATTGGAGCAAAAGTTTTAGTACTTGATTGAAAGAAATACTTAAAATAATGCGTTTATGATCAGTAGACCAAATCGCTGAAATCTATTACAAGCTTACGTAACAGGGCATTAAATAAATATAAAGAGGAGCGTAAACAGGTATTAAAAAAAATCTATCAGAAACACACGTCGATTATACGTAGAATTTTGTTAAAATTATTATTCATATTAAACGAATGAGGTAAGGATATCATCTTGAAGAGAAAGCAGCATGACAACATTAATTAAAATAAAAAATTGAAAATTTGAATTTTTTTGGTAACCTAACTCAGGATTCATGAATAAAGCATCGAACAGCACCTGCTTACTTTGCATCAGCCATCGTTGTATGCGGAGAACTTTACAAAGATCAATTTTCATTCAATTCGAAGGCAGAAATTGTAACGATAAAAGCACTCAAATCTTTGAATTCTTTCAAATCAATCATGCGATATATCTTACAAATTTGTTTTTAATTTAGTCGAGCGATTGATCAAACAATTAATTGTTAATTTCACACGAAAATATCAACACTTTAAACCAATTATTTATCATTTGTTTCTTTGGTATATTAGTTTTTTCTATTTGTTAGAGTTGTGGAATTAAGTAGGACGCAAAACCTATTGAATTTCAACGAAAATTTGTACGCGAAGTACATAAAGCTATATAGTTTGGCTTTTTAGGAGTCAATGAAGCATAACGAGCTCCGTTGGCAAAACAGTCACTCCAGTACTTTTCTCAATTCAATCTTTCTCAATGCTGATTTTATACCAAGGGAAAGAGATCTTTAGATCTTTCGATCACATTTAAATACAGAAAACTACTTACAATAAGTACTTGGATAAATTTTATTCATCGATAAGCTTTTACACGTGTGGCAGAAGCTCTTGTTGAGTCGAATGAATACTATTTTTATGAATCTTATTAAACTACGTATAGAAACGAAGTCTTAGTTTTAACATCGCTATTAGTTATTAATTTACAATATCTTGTAATGTAATAAATTTGTAATGTCGCTAGATTCCTAAAGATATTCTTGTATAACAAGTATATTATTTACCATGAAATCAAGAAGACATACGTAAAATAAGAATTCAAGACAAATAAAATTACCTACTTAGCATCTCTTCTTAATTATTCTGTAAATTTATCGTGCACAACTTTATGTAAATACGAAGCGGTATATATTTCTATGTTATCGTTATTACAATATCCCCTTCTCTTATATTTAATAAAATTCTCCATTCTCGTTGATAATTGTATAAACTGCAGAAGAAAGGTCCGTGAAATTTTTTTTGTTCATATGCTAATTTACAGCAAACCGCCAAAAAAGATTGAATATTAATACCGCCGTTGTTAATAAGAGGATTTAAATGTAAATAAGTTAGAACCTTACTTTCCCAGCTTTTACTTTAGCTTGAAGGAATAAATGAATTTATCTATCTGCTTCTCTCAGCCTTAGAAATGTATAATCTGTTTAAAGCTGAAATTTATCGACGAGTGATCGATATTCTGATACGCTGATATATTTTTATGATAAATATAGATAAGCCGTGATCCAAGAATATAAGAAAGAGAAGTAAGTAATCACAGATCGTAAAGCAAAAATGTTTTACCCTCGGATAAAGTCTACGAGAAAATCTTGAAAGAATATTCTGAAGAAATGTTCAGAAGACGAAAGTCTTCAAATTAAAATTATGTATCTAATTTTTTCACATAAGATGAGAATTTGTTTATCATTGGATTATTAAAAGTTATTTATTCGTTATTTCAGAAATATTAATCAAATTATAGCTTTCTGAGAGCTCTTTGAATAAAGCGTGTGCAAAATGCATGACTTTTTATAAATTTGACATTACGAATGATTTAATACGTGAAATATTAATATTTTAAACAAGATGACTTCAAGTTCATTTTTATAAGATGTTAGATATTTTGGTGCAAATGTTCATAAGTTTACCAAAATCGTTATTCAGTCGGATTTCCGATAATTATTAAAATATCAGACTAGTTGCATCAACTTATAAGTATAAAAAATTACGATAAACCACGTAAATTATTTACGACTTATTTCTACTTAGATGCACGAGCTAACGAATGAACAGAATTTTTCATCAAGTTTTCTACAGTACGAATATTCGAAACACCAAAATATTTAGAAATGTTTACACTTAAGAATGCATGTGCGCTTTGCGAGGCAAATAAGCTACGCTTTTGAACATTAACATTTTATCTTTCGTTAATTTCGTCAATTTTCTTCATCATTTACGGTTAGTAAATGGATTTCAAGACGAATCCAATAATGGCAGCTGATAAATAATAATTAAACATTCTAAATACCAAGGAATAACGTCGAGATGAATTCTGAGTTTGTTTAATTTCACAGTGTGCGTATGTTGCTGGTTATACGTTGGGAGCTTTCAAAATTTCTCATTAATATGGATAAATGAATTATTTGCGTGATATTAATACAGCTTACGCAATATATTATGCTACTGGTATCACGTTTTCATAATGTCTGAGCAAAGATGTACTCCCTTGATATATTGCTTGGGCTTTGGATGTAATTAAAAAAATTACTTAACGTAAAACGGTTTTACTACGTTACACCTCTATTGATTTTTCCAATCCTTGAATTCTGCTTATCAAATAACATCCGACACTCAGTGTTGGATTTTCTACGTCGAGATATTTCGCGTAAGGCGCAATGCGGTATAGTAACAACGCACTGCATTATTCCTACGACGAGGGCTATGAATCAGTTTCTCGCTTCGGTTACCAATATTTTTCAATAATTCTTTCGGCAACGATCGGTGGATGAAGGAGAATGGTTTAGAAATTTCTCCGGCGAAAGAGGAGGCACCGACTCGTGGTGGGACAAATTGCAATGTAATTTGGCCATATGGACGAGAGGCTTATTTCTTGCGAGCGCAGGTAGTCGCGTCAGTCGGTGCTTACGGAGAATAATTTTCAGCCGAGAGACAACGAAATCCTCCCTTCCGTCGACCGAGCGCCGACTACATCGTAGGACACGCATACGCGTAACGCGGATTCCGGGTGATCGTCGGCGTCGCCGGAATTACGGGGTGGAGGGCGCATCGCGGTCCCTCGACGGCGTTGAAAGCCGTCGCGGTCGTACCGGATCGAGCACGCGTGATAATGTTTCGCGAGGATTTTGGGCCCGCGATATCTGCCTTTAAGGATCAGACGGGGCCGACTACTCTCGCCTCGGGGTCCGATGCGCGCAGATGCACCGCGACGTCCACCTGCCACGACGTCTACGCGTGTCCTCGCGCACACTCGGTCGTCCTGGTGCGCTCAACACCTGCGGCGACGTCGGCGACTCCTCCGACTCCTCTTTATCCTCCTCCTGCAGTTGGACGTACGTGCGTGCGCGCGCACCTCTCCCACCCTACAGCGACCGCGCAATTACCCCTAGGCGCGCGCTTTTCGAATATCTAGGTGAAACACGGCTGACGAGGGGAACTGATTTTCGGGGCGCACGTTACGCCGCGGAAAGTAGGATAGCGGGTGGGAAAGTCATGGGGTGCGAGGGTGGCGGCGGCGTCGGGTGGGCGAGAGAAATGGAGGTCCAGTGCCTGCGTAATTCAAGTTCGCTGCGATATCGACCGGGCCGAAGTCTGCGGAGTCGTTGTTGTCATGGAGACGCTCGAGTTAATTTGACCTTATGGTGGCACATCAGTGTCGCGTCGACGGGGGAGCGAGCGAGAGGGTCGAAAGTGAATGGTGCTGATCCGAGTGCGAGGATGCGCGTGGCCAAGAGTCGGAAGGGGGCGGGGAGGCGTTTAAAAAGCGCTTGAAACTTTTCGAAGCGCAGTAAGGAGCGCCCGATTAGTTTCGAGTTTCGTTGGCGATATCGTGAAATCCAGCCGAAGTTCGGGGCTGTAAGGACTCGCGGAGCCGAGGCGAACGAGTGATGAGAATCGCCGAAGAAAGTGCGACGAGAGGGGCGTATCAGGCGGAAGAAGCGAGCCGAAGGGATGACGCGGGGGGAGGCTCGGGCTCGTAAAGCATGTGGGGCGCGTGCGCCTTTCAAGAGCGGGTTGGAGCGCAGACGCGTGCCGTGTCTTGATTATCGATCTATCGCTCGATAACGACGGATGTCCGCGGAGAATTCGGCGGGGGGCGGGGGGCGGGGCGGGGGGGTCTCGCGTGTATCGATGACCTGCGAGGAGGCCTTCGACACCCTCGTGGCTGAATTATGACGCGCGGACGCTAAGAGTGGCAGAGAGGGGGTGAGTACGAGTGCTCGGTGGCGGTGGATTCCTCACGCGTCGATGCACTCCTTTTGACCCGCTCTCACCCTTTGAATATTTTCATTGACCACCCGCGATGCAACTTTGCTTCGGCTGAGCCCGAGGCGGGCGTTGCAATATTTATTTGTTTCGGCAAAAGAGGATTTCGGTATCGCTGACACGATTCGCTGGACGTATGGCGAAGTTGTCTCTCTTGCTAAAATTTCTTACGGTGCCTCGCTTCTGTTGCTCTAACGAACCTTTTTTGAATACCGAGTTTATTATTATTTTTTCTCGAGTTTACTCGTAACCCGACAAGACGCAAAAGAACTGAAATTTCCTCGCGTGAGAATTTTCGGGAAATAGTAGGAAAATGTTATGATAAAAGTTACTAAGTTTTTCATTATAGCATAAACAGACTCGCAATATGAGGAGAAATATTACGTTACATTTTGCAATTTTAGAACATAGTAAAATGTACGCATTGTACGTAATTTATTATACGCGCAAGATTTTTCTGTTTCGTTTAAATTACAACTTTTTCCACGTTGCGTCTGTATTTATTCGTAATATGCAAGACATTGACGTTTGGAATATTTTACTTTTCGTTATTATTTATTCGCTGCTTTTATTCGTGTTCTGCGATAAATGATATTCTGGATAAATTATTTAATCAACGAATGAGTATTTTAATGTACCTTAGGCTACGGGTTATTTTTATATATACGGACGTATTTATGTTAAATGTGTGCTACATCTAATTTTAAGCTTCAAAGAAGCATCTACCGATTTACGTGTGCTCGCTTGGGGATTAAATAAATGGCATTAAGATTAGAATCCGTTGAACGCGACTAAATAATGCGCGTAAGTAATTAATATTTATAATACGTTGTTTTGGGTAAATTTTAAATAAACCATCGATGAACGATATGGAATTCTTTCGGTGTGCAGCGGTCCATTATTGTAGTAAAAAATCATTAAAGTGTCCGATGATAAAATTCGTTCTATAACGCGTTAAATTTCATTCGACGAATTATATAGTACATAGATGTGCATAAATCAACCGAATCGATCTTCTTTATCTGTAAATATCGTTATTACAATTCGATGTGGTACATAAGCAAGAAATAAAAACTTGAATTAACGTTTTAATGTAGGCTGATTTATCTGTTCGACGGTTATATATTAATTTTGAAGGAAATCCTACTCAGCTTTAATCGACTTTTATACTTTTGCACCAAAGTGTGTTTCTCCGCCGAGACGATCATTTCTTGAATCTCTTTGTGTTAACGCGACTCGATCAAAATTATGAAATGAAGATTTCTGAAAAAAGATTCGTAACGATGTTAAACTTTTACCGATATTATATTTATTTCTAATTGAAAAATTCATTAAACTAAGATCGTTACAGTTTCTGACGATGTAAACTTAACGACAACTTAAATGTTTCAAAGGCCTCTACTTCTGTTAATTAGAATGATATATCTCATGAATATTCGTTGCACTCGCGTAATCAGTACGTGACTTTGTAGATTCAGGTTTGCAGAGCTTCGATGATTCCTAATAAATGCCGACCCAGATGAATACCATTTAGTCTCTTCGATTCGTAATTCAACTGCTATTATATATTGATAATATAAAAGTGAAAAAAAAAAAATAAAAAATAAAATGAAAATGCCAGTTATCTAATCGTAAAGTGATAATTTTTTTTCAAAATTAATTTTTCACGATAATTTTTAATAATGTGAACAGTATTGGTTGGAAAGCAATTAAGATTAATTACAGAAGGCTTAATACACTCGACTCGTTTAATGTGTAGAGTTTACATCATTAACGTCAAAATTAACTATATGAATAATAGAAAACTTAAATTTCAATCAACTGTAGCAATCCTATAATTGCTTTATCATTATTGGTAAATCTTATCGACAAAATATAAATTTATGAGGTAGTACAAATGATAGATTACGTGGACGTAATAATAAAAATCAACAATGGACTAATCAAATTTCATTTAAATATTGTTAAAGCGTGAATGCCTTTAATAAATTCACCTAACTTCACCGTTTAATTGTTATGTCAATGGTATCAAGTTTCCTAGATACAAACAATCAGCTAATAATTTGCATGCGTACAACTTAAAATAAAAAATGGTTGTTTATTTAGAATAATACGTATAAACCGCGGAATCTACCTGAGACGTACTACAGGAATCGAGTCTTGACTTACACAAAATAAAAAATCGCACTTCTTAAAATTATCCAAATATTCACAATCATTTTCCATAAAATTATTTGACCAAGCTGATTTTATGACGCGACTTTGTTCACAAATACGTCTTAAATTTTTTGGTTATCTACCATTCGTGGTGCCTTTTTATTTCTGTAAATTTATTTGTTTGTATTTTACAACCGAATCATTCGTCTGGCATTCCTGTAGTCTAAACATTATAATAATACTGCTTTATCATAATATAATGACAATAAGAAGAGCTTCATCATATCATCGGGTATTAACTTAAAAATTCTTGGGTATAACAGTTTGTAAATATGATGTTCATAGGAGTCATTATCGTGACAGCTACTAATTAATTTTATTTAAAATGAATGCGTAGGAATTAGCTCTTTTGAGCACGAGACTTAAGTGAGTCTGTCAAGATACATTACGCGATAGCGATTCTTGTTTGAAGTATGTAAGCGGATTGTATACCCTAAAACTTGCTTGGGATATTTATCGCGTATCTGTCGAATTAAGTATTTCTTGTGTACGTGTGCGTAAGTGTGCTCACAATGATGATTTAGTTTTGGCCGGCGAGGGTGGAAGGGCGGCGGCTGAAGGGGTGGGGGGGGGTGGGGGGAAGAGAGAGAGAGAGAGAGAGAGAGAGAGATATGTTTTATATAACGCGAAGAGTCGCGTAATTTTCTTTGTGTTGAGTTTTCCAAAGTGGCTTACAACCCAGTACCTTTCTCCTACGTCCTTATCTGCATGGAAAATTTCAACCCCTCTAAGTCCTTCATTACAAAGACGTTTGTGTTTTATTGAAGTTTTATTGAAATATGTTATTCTTTCGGCGAAGATTACCAGAATTGCCATTTATGCGTATATTTGATTTACTTTGTAATAAAGAGAGAGTTTATCTTGTATACCATCCAGAGTTCGGTGACTGTGTCGAAGCTCAGAATAGCATACTAATTACACTCCTCCTCCAACGCGTCACCCCAATATTTATGGTCCACTCTGTCAAGTACTTTTACATTACTTCAGGATGGATTCCCTTCAAAGACGTAGCCTTCAGACCTTTTTCCTTTAATGCAACATCTGTGTATAGTTCGTAGCGGTTAATATCCTGGATTTGTGGCGAAGGATCGTTTACGAACGATAGTAAACGGCTGTTCACGACTACGGGCATAAAGCGGATGATATTGTCAGGTGCGATACGCCCAAGACACATTTCCGTTCTCCCTTATTCGATCTTTAGCCTGTCATGGTTAAAGTAGGCTAGAGTAAGCACAAAGAGCACAGTTCACGGGGAAAGTCACGGAAAACGCAGTCGGATTTCGATACTCTCGTTGTTTTACAAAGGTATAAAGAGCAGAGAAGATTATATTTCGCGAGGAAGTAGCGTAAAGTAACGATTTAGCTCGTCGTGCCGTCGATTGGTCAACGCAAGTGCCTCGTCAATCAGTCCACCGTCTTACGCGGGCATTGATTCTGCCAACGTTGCGAGCTCTCCCCTCCATTTCAACTTCCCCTGGTTTTCGTTTTTACAGGAGCGAACCTTTGCTGGTGGACCATCTGTCGCTCCTGGGTTAGAAGGGTGTACGTAATATAATCCGCGGACTCCAAGACCATACGATAAGTGCACACGATACGAAGTGTACTTCTAATCGCACAGCAATACTCCACAATAGTCCTGGTGACAGAAGTTGTCTTTTACAGGGACAAGCGTTACCGCTATAATCCGCGATCCTGCCGAAGTAACGTTGTTATAGCGGTGGCTCTGTCCATTGTTTCTCGAAACTTCAGCTAGTAATTGAGCACGGCTGTGAACATTAGCTCTGGACATTTGACTGGGACCCTTTTCTCAACATTTGCGTATTCCATCAGTATGTAAAGTGGAATGAGCCTCTTCAAAGCGAGCACGATTTTAATTTGATTGATGAACCTAGAGCCGAGATGTCCCTCGGCTGATTGAGACGTACCGAGGCCACTTCCACATCTTTTGCGATAATCACGTCTGCGAAGCCACCGGTCTACGCTATCGGACATTTATCCTTGAGTATTTTTATAGGCAGGAAGAGTTCCTTGGTTCAATACACTGCATGTACGTTCCATTTGCAGTGCGATTTTATTTGCGCTTCGGAATAATAATAGACACGATAATAATTCTAATGATTCACGTTTCAATATACAAGACATATTGGCTACTTTCCTATTTATACAGATTGTTGTTTTGTTGTTTTCTTGATTTATCTAAGAATTTTTGCCCATTTAATTAATACGCACAAAGACGCATCACGCGTTATCGCTTTAAATGTAAAAGAATTCTGCATTGGTTTCTCATTTGAAGAATTTATTTAAAACAAATTTTCTTTACGGATATCCAACTTTTATGAATCCGCAAATAAACGCGAACGTAATTATGAAATAATTATATAGTTTAAATTGAAAAATTCGTAGATAAGAACGTTTCGTATTTTGATCTAGAAACATATTTTAAAGAGACAGTTTAAAAAGACGTAGCTTAATTTTAAAGAGATATAACGTTCCGTAGTTTTACGAGGCTACGTGTGGCATCCGATTGCGTTCGACGTCTATGTACGAGGCATCAACGATGACGAGGTCTTGGTTAAAATCTTTCGTAGTTTATTGTAATATAGTATAGTTTAACTACGGATTAATGCAATAACGTATAAGTATATTGACACTTTTACAATTGCTTTGGTTTTAATTTCTAATCGAATTCCTGCATTATTACTTGTCAAATATACACGAAAAAAAGGAGCAACACTTGCAATGTTCAACTAATTGTTAACTAATAAAATTGGTAATTCGATGTAAAATATTTTTTATAAACTATATTCCAATGAAGTTTCTCTATGAATGTAAGTGCGAGAATTTGCAGTACAATTTAAAGTACCTTATGAAATCTTTGTAATAAACTTTTGTAATTTTTGCAATTCTAGCTTGTTCAGTTTGAGATCTGTAAAATTTAATACCACGGATAGTGAAACATCGTACAAAGATATCGTTAAGCTCGCGTGACTCAATCGTACTATTAGATTTTCCGTTAAAACAGAAATTTTATAATGTTTCGTAAATAGTGGATTTATTTGTAATAAACTTGAATTTTTACTCAATGTTAAAATTTATAAGACGAATGCCTCGCTCTAACCGCCAATATTGAGTTTTTCATGAGTTTTCAGTTTTACTAGTGAGTTCAACCATCCAAGTTATTTTAATTTTGAATGGCAACTATAATATTATATATTTAAAGCAAGCGTGCATAACCCGAAACGCTTATTTACTATTATATATTCACATAGTTTAATTTTCACATATCTTTCCTCCATAAACATATTTAAGTAGCTCCTGAGAAATATAGGTAGAATAATAAATGTTGAAAATAATGTGCTTATTATCCCACGACATATAGAGAATGAGAATATTTGGTGAATATATTCCTAACGATTTAAATTATACGTTATTGCAATATGATAAAATTAATAAACGAGGCTTAAAAAGTGGCAAAAGTGTTCAAGTTTGTATTTTGAAATAAACGATCGGAAATGTCATGGTGCAAGTTCTGCTTTGAAAACGATCCGAAAATAATCATAAAACACAACTATCGAGCAAAAGATTCAAGAACAAAAAACGCAATCTACGCAATCCACGCAATCTACGCAATCCACGCAATCTACGCAATCCACGCAATCACCGAACGAAAGCAAAAACTATTCGTCAATGATGCTCGGCACGTGTTAATCGCATGATCGCATATTTTTCTAACCAACGTCGATGTAAAATCTCGCACGCGTAACTCAGGGCCGGAAGAATTATTAATAACGACAAATCAGTGCAATCGGACGACAAATACACGCGGCAAGGATTTCACCTTTGTTGTCAAATGAGAGGTAATAATAATCGCTATCGTTAAAAACTCGTTTAAACGAACGAACGGAGTGATGTTGAAAGTATCGCGATTCTTAAAATGGAACACGTTTTTGAAAGAACTGCAGCTAAAATTTATTCAATGATAAATATTGGAGGCCCTTCTCAATCGCTAGTGCAGAGTGCAACTACCTGCAGTCATGCTCGAGGCGAGGCGTTCCTGCACGATCGTTCCTTTCGCGAGGTGAATAGCGAATGATGTCGAGCTTAGCAGCGCATAGATATCTTGCGTCGCTGCTACTAAGTGCACGCTTATTTATTATACTCTATCTCTTAATGAATAACTCCGTTGATTGCGCGCAATATTCAGTGAAATGGTTTTGCCGTTTTGTCTCGAGCAACTGTAAATGTCGCTTTTTGTTATGTGCCACGGGAATACATTATCGAACTTCTGGGAAGTTATGTTAGAAGCGAAGTTTTTTCTCCGAGTCAAATGATTGGGAATAGCATCTAAAGTAGCCTGAAGTAGATAACAAAGGTTCGAAGTTATAAATTTCTTATCTCGACAATCGAATGTAATTTTTACACTTAATACGAATTAAGCTTATTGCATTTTTTATTTTACAAATAACTCAATTGTGATTATTTTATTGTTATTTTTCGCGCATTTTACTTTCTTCGTTAAGAGAAAAATTTTATATCGGGACAGATCAAAGTAGGCTATGATCCCACGAGGTTCGTATTAATAAACAACAAGAAAAGAAAATTACTCGCACGTTTGCATTCTGAATCCCTGTACTGTTGACTTACCGTTCTCTGAATAAGTTCAGAATTACTTTAATAGACACCTACATTTCATGCAATGAAATACACTCAAAGCTACTGCACAGTCAGTAGCTTAAGATTTATTTGTAAAGGAAATGTTGCTAATGCTGCTCATTGAACAACATTTTCAAAACGTAAATTTACGTCTTATTAGTTAGATTAGACTTTGTCCAACGAAAAAGTCTTATCAATGTAAATGCACGAGTTCCCTTATAACAGAAGTATACTTTTTTAATACACTTATGATTGATTTTATCCACTCGCAATATAATGCAATTTGGCCTAATTTATATAAAATCTTGGGAAGTTCGAATAAGAGGCCCAAGGTATTAACAAAATCAAAAAGAGAAATTCAGTTTCATTTCTAGTTTTGAAAAATAATTAAAAAGTTGGATTGCGAATTGTGCGATTTTCATTGACTATTAATAAGCTGTTTCGATATTACAGATAACCGAAAGCACCATCGTACGCATACTGTAACTGCTGGTTGCGTGATTACTTATTTTCTTATTCTTTACTAGTTTTTACGATGTAAATGCATTTGCTAATTTTATATTATTCGTATTGCCATTCCACAACAAATTACCTAATTTCTAGGTACACGCCGTACTGAAAGCTATTTTCTGATACCGAATAACGAACCCCACTCCAACTTCAAATCTTAGCCACAAAGACACAAACTAGTGTGTTGGTGAAGTTTTTCGATTGTTTGTAAAAATTGAAATCTTAGAGTACGTTCTTAGAGTATAATTACAAAAACACTGACAAACGTAAAGCTTTCATATGTGAATAATAAAGATGTGTATAAGTAAACGCTGAGTTGATGTGATGAAATATAGAAGCCTTTATTTTGGTTAATTTTTTTTGTTATTTGGTTATTTTTCTTCTTATTTTCTTTCTTCAAACAGCAAGTATTAGATCGAGGTTCATTCGTCCCCTCGCTTAAAATATCCAGCTATCGAGTGAATAATATTTATTAACGTTAAACTTGTAGATCAATGCATCATTAATTTAGCTCGCGTTGTTCTTAATAAGCGAAAAAGTTGGCTCCGAATTGCTATTTTTATCGCTCGCTATCCGGAAAATACTCGTTGCGATGTTACTTGAATTTGTGATTGAGACGTAAAGATATTCTCGATAGTCGATGTTAAGTTAAAATATTATTTTGTAAAATTACTTAACTCTACACATCTTAGCTGTACAAAGGAAGTCATAAGACGAACTCGTAAGTTCATAAGTGAGTTGTTTATATACGACAGGCTCAAAAGGAATATGCACGAAATACTACATTTTTATATACTGTGAATTTTGAAAGAAGCCAGCGAAGCTATAGATTTAATTTATTGAGCTTTGCAAAGGGGAGGGGACGCTATTCAAGTTCAACAGAAACTCACTTTGCAACGCAGAGTTTACCCAGTAATCGATTTCCGTGCGTTTGAGACAGGATGGGAAAGATTTAAAGGGCCGATAGATTCTAAACGAGCTGAGTCGAGAAAACGAACCTCGCAAAAATAGAGCAAATTTAACTATGTTTTTGTTTACGCGAATTGAATCTGTTTACTACGTTTCGAAGGATCAGTTTTTTGGTAATTGCAACACAAAGGAAATGCACAATGAAAAAAGGGGAAAAATGTTAGTATGCTATTTCTAAATGAAGGACATCGTTTACTTTCGCTAAAAAAATAACCATTAAAATAGAAAAATTATTCTTAAAAGATTTTATCGCGGTATTATATATATATATATATATATATATATATATATATATATATATATATATATGTGTAATAAAAATAAATTATATCGGCTAATATGTATTACTAAAATTGTTTTTCAATTTTAAGGCAGATTTTAAAGATTTAACTTGCAATTCTTTGCTAGTAATTGATTATTGTTAGCGAACGGCTCTCAGTGACCTAATGTAGCATAAACTTTTTCTAACATCGAAAATGCGCGAAATACATGGCTTTATTCGTAATTTATGTATTTTTAAGATTCATAAAATTTAAAGTTTCGTTTTTACAGTTGTTTACCTATTTAAATACAAAAATCAAATAGTTAAGCTGTAGCGAATAGTTGAGAATAGTAGTTGATTACCGTTGAAAGTATTGGATTGTTTTCAATTTTTTTCACAAAGTAATTTTACCGCTTTCTAAGGAATCGTAAGATTACCAAATTAATACAAAAGATATTTTTGAAATTAAATTTTAATCAAATCCAAACGTTTCACGATTATGCTTCGTCGCGTACGGTTTCATCTATTAACTACTATAGCCTAATCTAGTGCATTGAATCTAATGCGTTGAATTTAATACATTGGAAATATCAATATAATATGGTATCGATCAACAAGCTTTAATTGAAATTGCAAATCTAATCGCTACGTTCCATCGAAATAAAGATAGTTCTTTTAAATATTGATCTTATCATAATTAAAGTTTATTTTGATCTTGTGAGTGCTTCAACATTTGTAACTGCTGCTATTAACAAAGTAATTATTTATCCTCGTTTCTCGAATATGGTTCACGTATAAAGTTTGTTTTGTCTTTTACGGCCTCTGACAATTCTAGTGCAAGTCAGTTTTTTGAAACGTGAAAACTGACGTCATTTCAAAACTGCTGGTCCTTAAAATACAACAATACCTTGTATGTTTGTTTATTTTGATAACTTCTTCTACGAATGTAATTACGAAAATTAACTTTTTTATCATAATTAGCTTATTAGTCAGAATAAAAAATTCAGCTTGCAAACACGTAGTGTAAAATGAGTTGTTTTTATTGGAAAATCCACTTAATCCAATCGGACTTATTTAATAAATTATAATTTTCACATCCGTAACGATGTGCTGAATGAGTTTGAAAATTATTTTATTTTAAATTAATAAATACTTTGTAATAATATGCAGTATATCTATCAACTGGCTATGTTATGTTTAGTCTTTTACTCAGCTGATTCTAATTTACTTTAGCATTAGTCACATAGACCAGTTATTACACAAACCAGTTTCCTTACTCTGTTCGCTACTGGAAAAATTATAATTTGTGGTATAATTCATTTTGAGATATGCACAAATTTCAAGAAAATATAAGGTCAAATAGCAATTTATTAGCTCACGTAATAATTTTATGCGTAATAATAGGTACATTACTCTGGATTCTTTATATAAAATTCGATACATTTTCAATTCTGGCACCATTAATTAAAATATACGTTTACGTACAAAATTAGTATTAATACTAAATAAAAATACATTAGTAGACGACGATATCAACACTGAATTTGATTGTTCAAAAAAAAAAAAAAAAAAATTATTTACATTTTTCTATGAAAAGAGACTTCTATTTTCTTTGACTTTTATTACATTTTAAAATATTCTTTTTGAATAAAGAGATCGAATAGAATGAAAAATATATTTAAAGATTTTAGGAAATGAAATGCGTAACTTTTAAATTACGTATTTTGTTGCTTTTGTTACATTCGGTATCTGGATTCAAGTAGCCTCGATAGATAATTGAATTAACTAGTTAAGCAATTTAACCCGTAGAAAATGTCATGTCGCAGAAAGTACAAGTATCAAGTAAACAAATACAAGCGACTGTTGTCACGTACGGATACGGATACTCGGCAGCAACCATTTAAAAATTCCACGACTAATGAACGTATGAGTGTGCAGCGCTTTCCATTGTTAAAACGTGCATCAAACACCGGTCCGGATTCCGGTTCCAAGAATACTCGACGTGGCTTGGAACGTGTAAGGATGGCGAGTTCAAGATAGCAGGGATAAGACGCGTGCTCGTCTCTTACGTGAATATCTGAAGAATTAGACCGGGATGTGCGTCTATCGGCCAAGAACAGTCATCGGAAGCAAACAGATCCAGCAAACTGAGGAGGACATCTCAGTTGCTCTTCTGACTAGCAATTTCACGTGAATCAGAGTAGCAGTAAGTCGGAGAAGGAAGTTTTGCCGACCAGCGATGCAATGGCTTTCCGTATTTGCAGGGTTAAGGGAAAGTCGTTTAATGGCGGTCAAGCGGTTCAGGTTCATCGAAAACCGCTGCTCTACGGCAGAAACGTCAATAAAGTGAAGCATCGTAGAAACAGAAACTCGGAGATTGCGGATAAACTAATAATAGTAGAAATGAACTCGAATTAAGGAAACGAACGAAACTGGGTCAACTGATTAAAGGGCCCGTCGAGGTACGACGAATAGGATTCGGATAAGCAGAATCCAATGACAAGATGGAAAAATAATAAGAGTGAGTACGTCGAGCCCGCATTAATTACGAGCAGCGAATAAACGAGTATTGACGAAATAATATTGACGCGATAACTGAATGTCGATTATTTTACGATTTAATACACGTCATAGAGTAACTGTTGCTCTCAGTTGATGCAGGATTTGAACCTGGAGTCCTATGTCACTGTCCTGCCAACGTATGCAACGGTATTCATTTTGAAAAATTTAAATTCACTAATTTGCTTAAGCATCCATCAACTTATGTCTACTAAAGCCACTACATTTTCACTGAAATTATTTGATATTTATATCCTATAAAATTGATTTAATATTTCCCATGTTTTCATGTATTTAATAGTTCAATTGAATTAATATATTACTATATTAACTTAAAGCTATACTACTAAATATATTACTAAATATATGCTAAAGTGTTGATACATTCACTCAAATTATATCGCGAGTTTTTATAACAAACTATTTTTGCAAATCTACGTAAATTAAAAATATGATTTAATAAGTTTCAAATAATAATTGTATTAATTTGTAATCCGATAAAATACTAAATCAATTTGGCAATCAATTATATACAATTTAGTACCATCTGTATATTTATTTTTAATGTATTCGCAAGTTTATTAATGATATATTTAATTTTCTACTTAGCTGTATCGGATTATTTGAAGAATAAGGAATTAGTTTAGTTTTCAGTTGTATTATATCTTTACATCTTGAAGCGATCGATAACTTGAGAAGTATTTATATATATAGTTAGATAAATAAGATCTAATTTTTGTGTATTAAAACTTTAACTTTTAGTTTACCGGACAATCGGTATATAAGTTTTTCTCTAATAAAGAACAATGGATTTAAACAAACGACCATTGCTAATAAAAATTATATAATTTTACGGCGCAAACTTTGATACCTTGAACTGAAGTAATTATTTCGTTTATGTAATTAAGAGAGGAAATTAAAAAATTCCTCAAATAAAATAATAAGGTTATTCCAATGCTAACAATTATTATCAATACATCATATTTTTGTAAAAATTTGTATATTTTTAACGATTATATATATACATATTATTTATTTACGAACAAAGCGTAGCAGATTTACACTTTGAAATCGACATAAAAAACACTTGTTATATTTGTGCATAAATTCAGTATCTCAACAATTTCTAAGCATTATTGAGTTTTATTTATACTAGTAAAACAAATTCAAATTATTAAATACCACGGAGAAAATGTAATATTTGAAAAGAAGTTAATTTAAATTTATTGCTTTTTGCTGTTATTATTATATGAAAAAATAGTCAATCGTTTTTAAACAATTTGTAGCGTTTTGAGAATTAGAAATTTGTAAAATATAAAATATTTTATAATTGCTTGTAAAATCAATTTACTATTGTCCATAGTTTAAAAAATATATATTTGTTCATACATGATCAACATGAATACATCAATAGTTGTTTAAACAGTTTTAACGATTTTACATTTAGTTACCTTTATGATTATTTAATTTACGAGTGAAGAATTTTAATAAACTTTTTTTTAAATATATAATTATATATATATATATATTTCATTTATCTCATAAAGGACTTAATACATAATTAAGATTTTTATAAATACATATCTACAGAAATGAGATAAAACAGGATTTAAAAGATAAAATTATACAAGTAGTTTTATTGAATACAAACAATTGATTTTATCAATTTTTAATAAATTTTTAATACGCAAAAATATCTGTAAAACATTTCTATCATGTTCGTATTGTTTTCTATTGTTTGCTGTTCCTAACTAATGCATATAAAATTTTATGTCGCGAATACAGTTATCTTTTTTTATGTTATCAAAAATCCTTTGACATTGTGAAAATTTATGTTAGATCGTTGACTACAGATAGTTTAAATATTGTTTATAAATTTTACCGATGATTCTTTTTAAGAAGCAGTCAACAACCTCATTTGAAAATACTTTAAGACGATATAAATCACGTATTTTCAAAATAGATCTACGTTTATGACTGAAATGTTGACATTAAAATAATTATGAAATCATAGTTTTCAAGTAATTTGAAAGTAATTTGCATCTTATTCCATTAAAAACTAAAGCCTTTAAATACAATTTTCTTAAAACATGTTTTTAACTTCATTTATCTTTTAATGTATAATAGCTTTTTATTTTTAAGATTTATATATCGTAAATATTGTATTAGTTTCCTATTCTGAAATGCAGTACTTTTTCAAATTGTTGTTTCATTATATATTTGATTTTTTAGTCCAAAAATTTATTCGTCTATTTTGTGTAGTAAATTATTGATTCTTTTCAATTATTCTCAGCCGATAAGATGCAAATAAATAAAATTTTATTACCAAATATTCAATTTTAGATGATCATTATCATTGTCGTGAAAAGTTCCTTTTACCTATATACTCAAATAAGTGATATTTTTGTTAAGAATTAGGTATAATTTTCTGGTACGATTTTAACATAATAACATCTTAACACATTATTTTGTATTTGATTTATTTTATGCCACAAAACATTAAAATACTATTAAATTCTACACTATGTTCGTTCATAGTTTAAATGTGAACTTAATTGCATTAATCAAATTTAATTAAAAAACTTTATATGTACGCATAATACAAGATTTTAATTTTATTAGGTAGATGTAGATTAAGAAGTTATTTAATATAAAAAATATTTCATAACGTATATCTTTATAAAGTGTACGTGATTCTTATGGATTACATACGTGCAAATATGTTACATTCAACCTTCAACCTTTTCTTAGTTCATACTATTCATTTCGAATTAGAAGTAAATGTCATTTGAGAAGGAGATCGAAGATATTAAACTTTTAAGATAATTTCAAGAATTGGATGCAGTTATCAAGATTTGGACTTACAATTATTTCACAGTCATATCGTTAGGCTGTTAAAGTAATAACGCTGTATTACGATTAGGTTTCACATTATTTCCATATATCAGTATTATTTTCAACAGGGTGTTGTAATTGAATCGCCGAAAAAACATAATAGAGTATTTTTAGAGTACTTAATTTATTTATATTTTTATTAATTAATACTAACCATCAATTTTTTCAATATTAACAATCTATTTTTAAATTTTACGTTCATTATGCGTACACGATAAGAATTTCGATGATTAAGAATAATGAATCGAGTTCCTCGATGATAATTATTTTTATTATAATTATACACGAGTAAAATACATTATTATAGATTTGTTGATATCTTACGAATATAGAAATCATTTGAATTCGTGCAAAACGTAAAACATATATTTTTTATAAGTTCTGTAAAAAGTATTGCGAAAAAGTATATTTAATACAAATGCATAAGACGCACATTAAAATGATTTATATGAATGAAAATGTAATTTTTATTTTATAAAATATAAGTAATAACTTTTTATTTAATTTGTATATAAAGTTTTGGTTTAATCTTTATTATCGTTCTGCATTAATTTAAATGGATTAACAACTTACACTGAAGTATCATTATCACGTTTTGAAACAAAATTTAATCCAGTCCCTAATAGCTTTTCTAAAATCATGAAAAACGAAAGCATCAAATATTTAAAAAAAACAAACCAATCATCGTGTGCATAGATTTTTTAATTCCCGTGGCGCGAGAGACGGTCTAATTGTTTTTTAGATTAAAATACGTATGTACAAATACGCTTGTTCGCCTGCGCATAAACATGCACACGAAAACATCATAAACATCAATTCGCATATTTTCAGGCGTCTTCTTAAAAAATTATCGTTTTATTCTTCATTCCATCGTTATCTGAGGTAAAATACAGTTCGAGTTGATAAATTAACGTTTCCTTATAATAGTTTTGAAATATCACTCGTATCTCAAGGCTGACCTAATTTCTTTAGTGAAGTACAGTTTTAAACAATACACAATAGTCACCGGATACTTTCTCTTTAAAGATGAATCGAACGTAGAGTAGTAGTAGTAGCTTAGACGGATCTACAAAAAGGCAGGTGAGTAAACTCCTAGTGAGTAAATCGTAAAATAACAAGAAACAATCGAATAAACGAATAAAATCTTTTTTGTATTGTATTGTGCATTATTGTACCAATTACTGTGCTCGATCAGATGTCACGTATTTCACGACAACCTCGGAATGCCCTGCGTGCAAGAAGGGTTTATCAAAAACTTAACGTAGTTTGCGCAACTTTTCAAAACTTTTTCCATAGAGTTGTTGACACGCGAAACACGCGAAACACGCGAAACACGCGAAACACGCGAAACAAGAAACGTGACGTTTCTGTTCGAGAAACTCGAAATCAATCGACGCCCTCTAAGATGTTAAAACACACCATACGTTTATCCGCGGCGTTTACTCCCGCGGAAGTGCGGAATGGATTCGCGAAAGGTGCGGGGCCTCTAGACGGCGAGCGCAAGGTGTTGAGATCGAGTAAATTACGAGTTTACAAGCCGACCTATAAATGCCATAAAAGCCGAGCACAACGGGAGCAACGGGAGCAAGGCAAACAATCGCGTCGTATTTCACGCGCGCATAAACGTCGGTGCGAGGAGGAGCAGGAGCTCGGCCACTCGGGAAAGCAATTCGTACGGCGAATTAATCGCCGGGATTGAGTCCTCGGGGCCGCACGGACTTCGACCAGGACACGGATCGACCCTATCGATTACGCAAATCGCTCCAACGAGTCCGAGCGCGAGCGAAATCGCGAGGCTCGCGCGCAATATTAATTATCCCGAACGATAAAGGGCGAGCGGGGATAATAGACGAAAAAAAGAGCTTTAGCCAACGGATCCGTAATAAGCAGGTGGTGGGGTCCGGTCGGCGGGGGCTGGGAAGCATATCAATTATACGAGATCGGCGCGCGTAAGTGCACATCTGTCTCCCAGCTAAGGGTGTAACGCAACCCCCTCCGTCGGCGACGCGCCTCGTCATCGAGTCTCGACGGCGGCGCGCGAGCGCGACGGCATCCCCCTGACCCCGGCCTACGTGGACCACCGACCGACCCCCGCCCCCACGCGGGCGCGCGGCCGCTGCGTTAGCGCTCGGTAGCGCAGCGCGAAGCGTCCGCAGCGGATCAATACGCACCGACGGCTTATCCGAGGCCCGCCCCTCCTCTGGAGCCGACGTCCCGGCGCACGCCGCCTTCGCCACTCCCCCCGAGCCACCCTCGTCCGATCGGCAACTACCCCGAGATCGGCCTCCGTCGCGGGAAGAATCAGAGGCAGGCGAGGCTCGCGTCCTTGCGCACGTGTGCGCCTACGCGGATTACACGCGCGACGAGTTCCTGGCGGTTCGCTCCGCGGCTCTATGGCCCATAACGAGGAGCGCGACGAGCTAATAGTAGAGCCCGATGTCCTGGATTACGTCACGCGGTGCGAGCGAGAACGAGTCATTGAATTGTGCGCACCGGTCTCGTGTAGTCGCGCCTGCGCCCGAGTTGGGAACGCGCGTGGAATGCTGTCGCGGGCGAATAAACCATAAGCTCGTTCCTAAGGGACGGGAATCGGTCTGCGATGGGCGACTCTCTCTCTCTCTCTCTCTCTCACTCTCACTCTCACTCTCTCGCTCTCTCGCTCGCTCGCATGCGCAAACGCGGCTGCACCTTTCGCGACCTATCGCCTTTCTCCCACGCTTCCGCAATCGCTCTTTCTCTTGCCTCGATGGGTTATACGTATGATAGCGCACGAGTCGAAGTTCTCCCGATTGCGCTTTAATATAAAGGGGATGCGTCGACGCAACCGAACAGGGGATTCGACTTTCGGGGACGTTCGAAAGCCCCGTTGAGATTTTTCTGGGTCATTTTGGGATTATTAATTTACAGAGCGGTGTTTAGCCCGATGCTTTTTTCGCGATTGGCGCTTCCTTTTCGCCGATTTTCCTCGATCCTCTTTGAGCGCAACTCGCGCTATTAATTCTCGGACCATCATTCGCGAATATTTCGTTATGAGCTACATGGAACTTTGAAATTTTACATCGCGCATTTGCCTTTTTTCTTTTACATTTCGTACTCTTTTGTGTTTATCTGCCGGTTAATCTGGATTTCAGAATTCTTGCGCGTTTATTTATTTACTCGGCGAGAGCGTCGTCGGATAGATTAAATATTAATTAATACACATTTATTAATAACGTAGCCAACTTGGTTACCCGTTTAGCATTTATTTACAACGTTATGAAAACCGTTTTATAAATCGCACTATTATATTGAACGAATTATCCTTTCGTATTTAATTCTTAAAACTGTTATCGTGCAGCGCTAATTGATTTCAGCTGCTTTTCCCTCCGTTTGAGATTTTAATCTATATAATATAATGTATAATCTAGGCGTTCCTTTCAAGCTATCGATAATCTTTGAGAATCTGGGAAATTGCGAAAGCGGTCGGAATTCATAATATTGTTCGAGTCCTTGTTTGAGTTGCATAATAAATTAGAGCATAGTCTAGTCTAATAATCAGAAGTTAGTTAATAAATTATCTTGGGGCAATGCAAATGAATAAATACAAAGTCGTCTGGAAAATCAACAAATATATTTTACATTATTCACGTGCGTTCGCGTAAAATCGACTTTATGCTCCCTTTTTGTACAATCTAGCTAGTGTTGTAGAATTCATTTGTGTTACATTAGATAGCCGCTTTTATAAATAAATTCATTATTTTCAATAAATTCTATTAGTTTACGTGCTATCTAATGAATTTGTTTGGCGATTAGAGTATACATGAAATATGTAATACCAAAAATTCAACCGATAGCGTCACGTTAAATATGATCTGGATAGTAAATTAAATCATTGGAAAGGACATTTGCAAACATTTAATAAAAGTGCCTTACGAAAGGAAAGTCCTCCTCTTGAATAATTAAAAATACTTTATTAAGAATCTCTTGTTTGACAGGCCTTGCATGCAACGGTTTTCATGTCTTCGTTTAAAAGTTTTATCGCACGATTTTGTATAAACATGTTAACTTTTAAATTGCGGAGTTACAGAAGCTTGTAGAGACTTTATTATAATAGAAAATAATTAAAGCTTCCCTTGCAAATGGAACCAGGCACACCCACTCGATCTTTCAAAATGAAATTTATTTTAAGCGAGTATCCAGCGCAATAGTAATGCGAGTGAGAATAATTTGCTTTTAAAGTAAGCCTTAAGGACATTTATTCGTATAATCTCCTATGTGTCAACAATAGGCATCGAAATGCTTGCATCATTGCGGCTAAAATTTAATAAATTAAAATCTTAGTTAAAACAACTGTGATACTTGGAAGAGTGCATTTTGTCAATAATGCTGATGCCACGTATCGCACCACTTGCACTTTCATTCGTCAAATCTTCCCCGAGAGCAGAAAGACGGACATTTCAACTGACTCGGCGCGTAAAGAAATGCAGTCGCTCGGGGTGTAAAATCCGGATTTCGAATCGGCGCTTACGTCGACGCGTCGACGCATCGCGTCGGGACGTTCAATTAATCATCGGCGCTCGGACGTGCGATACCAGTTGGTTTCTGGATACAAGAGGGGACGGCCACGCGCCCTGTGACCTTTCATCCCGGTAGCAGTCCGAGTGACGCGGTGACGCCGACGATGTCTCTCTCGCTGAAGCCTCGGACGTCAATTGCGCAAAGACTCATCCATCCGCGCGCCCCACCTACGATCGAGCTCTCCCTCTTGCTCTGGCTTTTATTTAGAAAGTGCCGAGAGCATTTTGTGCCACAGCCCACGCCGATATTATTTGAACTACTTAACGCGCAGTTCGTAGGCCAGTGTGTACTTTGTCGGTACGCGCTGCAATTTAATTTGTCCTTATTGGAAAAGCGCAGCGTGGGGGTTTTTTTCGTTCTCGGGAACCTTTTAACTTTCAATGAGCCTCGAAAACAATTTTTGTAAATGCTTCGCGGTATTACCTTTGGATTTTGTTTAGATTTCGTTCGAATCCATTGGCCAAAGAATTAAAGTTCTTATCTCCACGTTTCATAGACTTGTTCGATGTGTATTTTTACATTAGAATAAACAAAGACAATAAAAAACGTACGATCGACCTTATTTTTTATTGGCGTTTTTAGTATTAGATATTTTGTTTATCGTTAACTGTATGTAATGTTGTCTTAAGGCTTACTTTGCGATTTGAGTGTTAATGCGATTGTCGGCGTCGACAATTGCTAACTATTTTTATTTGTACGAATGATTTACCATTCATTATTCCATAAATTAAAGCTGTTGAAAAATGTAATTCTCTTGAATTTTCGAAATATTCCTTTTACCGCCCGTATTACCGTTTTGAATATGAAAGCTTAATCATACCTAATGGTCGTACCTAATTTAACCAATATATCAACCAATTACGTTGAAATATTTAAAAATATATGTATATATTAAAACTTTAATCCAAATTGTGTGATAATTTTGCGATCGGATTACTTTAAACTCTGTTTTTTTACTCATCCTCCGTAATATTTTTAGATTTTTCGTGTTGAAATGAAATTAAAGGCCAAAATTTCACCTTTTTATAATTGTGTAATGTTCGTAATTTAATAGAAAATAATATATATGCGTGTCATTATTTTACAAAGTACAAGAGTATGGGTAAAATTAAATGAGGATTTCCGTATGATTTACAAAGCGTATTATAAGGCAATGAGCCTTTAACGTACACACGCGCACGCGCACACAATTAACTGTATTATTTAATACAATCATTGAAATAATGATTAAATAAACAATTTCCTGTTAAGTCTTACAGAAATATTATATTAGATTTTTTGGCAAATAACTTTAACCAAATTTAAATCCGCAACTAGTACTTATATCTAGTATAATATTACAGATTTATTTTAAAATGCATTTATTTGCTTTCAAGAGGTTCACAAAATTAAAATTAAGTTATAAAACAAATTATACGTATTCGTGCAAGATTGAAATGTTATAATGAAATTAAAAAGAAAATTATTATCTAAATAAACTTCCGAGGTTGATCGCCTATCCTATTAGTAAAAATACAATGGCTTGAATCATAAATCAATCCTTTTTTATGGCAGATCGATGTTTTATTTACACAGTTGGATTACACTTTTATTAAATTTTAAATAATTAAATTACTTTTTAAAAGATATCGAATATTTTAGCATAAGGACGAAGTGATTTATTCTGTTTGTTAAAGATAAAGTGTTATATACGAAAAAAGCCATGTAGCGTTACAAAACTGACCTGAATCTTTAAAATTATTTTCTTAAATTATCTTAAATTTACATTCGCTACGAAATGAATAATAATCGATAAAGGCGTTTTCAGATACTTAAAATGAGAGCAAGCGTTCATTGTTTGATTTCAAGTCTTGGATGCTGTGATATAAGCTACAACATCAATAAAGTTCTTTACAATAGTAAACATTGATATCATTGTTTATAGCTCTTATTTCATAAATAGTTATTGTAGAATATGTTCTATCGGGTAGCTAGAAAGAAAACGGAATAAGTCCAGATACAGAGATCACAAGATATCTACGTTTTTATTAGTTTTAAAATTATAGACGATTTGAAAGCATTTTCAAAATCACGTAACAGAATAAGTTACTTCGCTCGATTATAACTTCATAAATTTTCATATTATTTTCCCCGTAACTTTTCCATTTAACGACTCTTTAATTTAAAGTTTCTTGTATCTCCTTTTATGCTAAAACTTGCAATTACAGGGTAATGATTGGTAATAAGCATATCAACTTTTTCCAATATAATATATGTTTTTATTAATGCACTTCAGAATCTAATAACTTCGAGAGAAGTCTTCAAACATTGAATTTTATATTTAGATACTAAAAAATATCTTTTACGGTTAGATTAAATTTAGTTATTAACTGAGTTATATGCTTCCTTGACATGATTAGATGTTACGAGGGATTTGAAAATATTCTTTTTAATATTTATTAAGAAATATAACTAAAATTTGCAAATCCTTTCGATTTATTCGTAAGATATTTTAATTCCTGTAATTATTTCATTAATAATATAACATAATAATGAAGTATTATAATAATTTACATATACCTATTAAAACTCAGAGAAAATAACATTTTGTAAATATTGCTTTTAAATATATAAATTATAATTTAAGTATTCAATCTTGTAGAAAGAGAGATAAAATATTTTAAGTATCCGCGTAATAAAATGAAAAAGAAGTAGTCGATACTTCCTTTTTTGTAATTCTTTATATCAATCATTTTAGTTTCTAATGAAAGCCATTTCATTTTTTATTGTTAGATTTTCTACAATGTATGAAGTAGAAATATGATTTTAAAAGAAAAAATATGTACAAATTCTGAATTCAATAAGCTGAATAGAATTATTTCAAATTTATTGATAAAATATATCATTATCGCAACAATTTGAATAATAGCAGAATATTTGGATGTGTTTAATATTTTTACAATGTATTTTATTCTGATTTACATTGAGTCTTCAACTTTGCGCAATAATTTTTATTTTTTAATACGTGCGCCAGTAAAGTAGAAATCTGTTGACCTTCAATATACCTTATGCAGATACTAAACTGCTACTATTTATTACTAACAATGAGTTTCTCGTTTTACCTAATTGATTTAATGTCTCTGTGCCTAGAATAATTCCGCAAAATATGCCGTTCTTTTTAGAAATGAACTATCATGTTCTGGTAATATTTGTTTGAATTGTTTCTAAACGCTATCTAATTCATCTTTCTTCAGAATCTGTAAGAAAAAGTTAAATTGCTCATTTACACAGTAGTAAAGATAAAGGTTTTAATTGGAATTGATTATTCTATTCTGATAATCTTGTGTGCCTCGTGATTTATGAAGGATATTTTAAGAAATAATATTTAAATTATTTAAAAACGCGATTTGAGAACGTTAAAGTAAATTTAAAAAATTAATTTTCGACGATGTAAGTAAATTATACACTTGATTAGACAGAAAACATACAAACATTTATTTATATAAAGCTGATTTATAACCTTAAGTAGAATTTGGTTAGTTTTTAAATTATTTATATACGTACGTATAAATGTTGTGCAGACATTCAATTATATGATTTCATTTATCGGTTAATTCTAAGATTTTGATCGTGAAGGTGATAAATACAAAAATTGAAGCCAAAAAAGTGGTAAATATTAATAAAAAGCACTTTACTATTTTATTGAAAAATGATTAACCGAATGCAACGCAAATTGTTTTAACTAAGAAGAAAGTTACAAATGTAGACTTTCATAAACTTTTAAATTATTTAATATCTAATAGGTCGTATAATGTGAATTACGAAATTTCTCGTAACTATAACAACAGCCTTTCACAGTCATGTGAACTATCGTATTTAATGATTTCATTTTACATAGATCCAAGTATGCATTACGTAATCGTTCGTTCTCTAACAAAATAAACAATATGTTGTGCATATACATATACATACATATACATATACATGTGTGTGTGTGTGTGTGTGTGTGTGTGTGTGTGTGTGTACATAATGAAGTACGATTACTTCGATTATTTGCTTTAATGTGACAGTGACTTGAAAAAGAGCACTTAAAAATGCGAATATTAAATAGATTTGCATGTGCGTAAAAATGTGGCAGTATTGAAATGTATGCGCAACAGGTGCTTCTACTAATCATGGCAAAATTATAAAATGCTAAAGTGATTGACGTGCTTTCACATTTACTTACTGCAGATATTAATTATACGTTCCAACTGTATCGAAAGATATTTTAAGCGAGTATTTCAAATGTTTTAAATATACCATGATCTTTATTATAATGCTTCAAGTATTTTTTAAGCTTAATTAACTTTTTAATCACTGTTTGTACATTTATTGCAATTAAGTCGATAAATACATTTCAATATCACGCATTATATTGATTGATTCTCTTTTATTCATTTTCTGTGTCGGTTTTAAATGAAATATAATTAGAGCTACTTTTTCAAAGTTGTCAAGTATCGACACACTGTAAGGAATTTTTTATTTCAAAATAAAAAATGCATTCTTTCGGTTAAAGCAATTCGTTTATTGTGTTACGATGCATTACAATAACAGTTCGGATTCACGTCTTTGGTTTGTGGAAGCGAGAAAAAACTTTTCAAGCAATGGTGGATAGCTGATGGTGCGTTTTGAACGATGAACTTGACGTCTCAACGTTAAGAGAGTCACGGATCATTTTTCACGTTTGTTTTTACATGTATATTAATTTGAATTTACCGTATTCGCATAAGTTCAAAGGTTTGCTGGACGTACAATATATTTTATTTTTACATATGTTACAAAACAACTATTTTCAGCATTCGGTAAACTCATTTGAATTATGCGTGTTAGTTGTAAAAACGCGTTCAACATAAGTAGTAATTAATTTTATATACTCTGTTATTTAAAGAATACATCTAAAATATTCAGCGATCAAAAGACGTGTTTTCTACGAGATCTACCATACCGACAGTGCATCAGTAAGCACCTCTTATTATGCAATATCAAAATTTATTGACTTTTGTGAGACTACAATTCGCTAATATGTGAAATTTTAAGCAAAACAGTCACGATCGCACCATAAATATCGTTATTTTGATCCCCGATAAAACACGTAGTCAATGTTTGCATTTTCTGAATATTTTCTTCTTTATATTAACATAACTTGAATTATGAGCTGCTAAACTAGGAAACCAATCGTTTTAAAATGATGAAAAGAATTGCATATTTGTTTTACATTACTCAAATATAGCGATGTACTTACTTTAAATTACGCTGCACAACAACAAAAATCGAAGGAATAGCTCTTTTGCCTGGATTCGAAGACGTAATAATTTACCCCACATATTTTTAAAAGCTAGCATTAATCGTTTCAAGCAAATGCATTATAAATATTGAATTTTACATTTTGTAATAATTTTAAGCCTACATCGTTTCATCAAATATCAATACATCATTTAAAAGGAAATACTGTCTGTTTTAGCATTCTAAGGTAAATGTCTACCGATAATTAGAACATTTTAAAGCGTTTAATTAATAATAAATTGTTTGTAAATTTGTTATAGTTTCTGCTACTTAATTGGTGAATGCGTGGATTACGGAACTGAAATTCCTTGTTCATATTCTCTTAAATTTAAAACACACGAAGGGAATGCGTATTCGTTTAAGAAGTATTTAACGTGCAGCAAATGAAAAATATTTTGTATCATGCATGCGTTCGGTAAGGATTAAGCGCACAATAGTATTACGTGTACAATATTGCTCGAATGTACAGACGAGCCATAGTCTCAGTTGGGGTAAGTAGGCGGAGCAATCGCTCTACCAACATAAGTAGCATTAAATTAAGAAGATCCTACTGTATTCGGAATTAAACAGTTTTTTTTTCCCCCCATAAACACGAATGCATTATAAAATGATGATCAAATTTCATCGAAGCTACGTGAAATGAAAAGTTGCTTTCGTGAAATGCACTCCTTTTACACGTGTACGTACAATAAAATACTCATATCAATCTGAGGATATATACTCGAAATAGAGTAAAATCTGTATAGTATAGTCCTGTTTAGTGGAGCTCCGCCTATTTTCCCCACTGGAGGCTTGTTTACGTTTGGACAACTGTCGGCGCTTGGGTGCGGCGAATCTTTGTTTTAGAGTAGTACAGAGTATAAGAGAGGGGGAGTAGAAAGGACCAACTCGCATAAGTACCAACCGCGTTCAATTTCTGCAACAGAGAATTCTGAGAACTAGCTGCCTTTAGAGTCTCGAGACGCTATATTACAGGACTTCCACTGTACTGTTAATTGACACATTACGACGTCCCGACCATTTTCTTCTTTGTGTACACAGATCCACGTACTTGGAGAAAATCCCTTAATAATCATAGTACGAAAGCCATTTCACAGTCGGGTTTAATCACGTGAAAATGAGAGACTTAATTCACCTATCTACTTTCTTTTGCTCGTGACAAAGTGTTAATGCCGTCCTCAATTAGATAGAAAAATACGAAAACAATTATTTACGCATCGGCGTGCTCTACGCACAAGCAATTCTCTCTCTTTCTGCCTCCTTCTATCTATCTACCAGGCAATAAATAAGAAGAAAGGTCCCTGGCTTTGCTCCCTGGATTTCCACGCTGTTGAAAGTGTCAACGTAAAAATGTCTAATAGAATCCGAATTCCTTTGTGCCTGACACGCAGTGAACGAAGGGCCCGTACGGCGGGTATAGAAGGAGATATATCCAGCGAAAGAAGGATGTGTGTGGCGGGGGGGGGGGAGAGAGAGAAGGAGCAGCACGCGAGAGAGAGAGAGAGAGAGAGAGAGAGAGGAAAAGAGCTCCGAAAAGCCGGCATTCGAAAGCTCTCGATCCCGAGTGTTGTGTAGAGCCGCTGCTCGATGTTCTCGCTTCAGAGGTGGTCAAACAGACAACCACGCCAGAAGAGAAAGAGATGGATGCGCCAACAGAGACGGAAAATGTACGAGGAAACGTCGAAGAAATACCGCACCAACAGAGTTTTCTCCATACAGAAATCTTTCTCCCGCTACCCGTAACGAAATTGTATATAAAATTCTTTAGCACTCTTTTATTATGCTTGAGATGTACTCACGTATTACTCGATAAATTAGCATCGATGATAATATTTCATATCTCGATTAGTTTTAAAAGGAAAAACAACGGAGAGAATGTTGGAGAAAATGTTTTCTTTTATTACGTTTCGAGATTCCAGTGCCAAAATGTTGTTTATCGCAAGAGAGCTTGGCCTCAAGCATAATAGCTTGTGATTATCGATAAATTATTATTTCTGTTACAGCTTGACTTGCCGAGATAATAATAATTCCAGAAGCTATAGCACTTTGTGTAAACTGGTCTCAACGCAATCTATTTACGATAATTGTACAAGATGATTTATTTCGTAAAGGCATTTCTTTAATTCGAGAAGCAACGTGTACTTTTACTTCGTGTACTTTTATATTTCAAAGCGATATCGAGATTTTATTCCGCTAATAAACCAAATCGACGGATTTGGTTGTATTAACGATTCAACAGTGATTATAAATAACTACATTTGTTCGCGCGTAAGGGCATCAAACCACTTCTTATGACAAGCGGATCACCGTACATCCAGATAACAAAACATGCTTACTCCGACAGATTCACATGAATTATTTGTCGTACGCTACTTACGTACTGCGGGCTTTTTTTATCCCGTCGGTAAGTAAACAAATGCGCGATATACTTTTACTTTAGTCAAATTCACGATATAAGAACAAATTACGCTTCGGCCTTTTGATGTTCTAGTCAGAGAAATCCTAAAAACTAGTCATCATTATTATTCGCCTGAATTCAATCAGGATAGAGAATATCTTTTCGACTATTTCGGATGACAATACGACTGTACGACAAAGAACGATATTTCACGTCAATACCGGACCTAGTATTAATAATTAACGTTAAAAATATTGAAATTACATTTCATTAGTTTTAAAACAGATTTTATCTCTTGGTAGCTTTATTATTTTTAATCGACAACACGTGTTTCTAAAATTAGTATTTCTTTCCTTCGTACATTTTGTTTATCTTACGCGTTTAATTTTAGTTCCCATTTATTGCTTTTCAATGATTTTTTTGCCATAAATAGAAGGAGAGTAAAGATAATAGAAAATTATTTTGTTACGCTAAACACGAAGCCTTAGTATTAAAGAACGTTTTAAAAAAAAATGCTTTTTTACCGATATCTGAGAAGCTACGATAAAATATTAACAATTTATCGTTTGCGGGGAAAAGCAAGGCATAAACACATTTATTTGAGCGTCCTGTTACAAGATGGTCCATTAATACATTATTTGCATTCCTTAGGTATTCGGTTTTAATTACAAAATGATTCGTATACAGATTTGCTTGATAGATTTGCCCCTTAAAAACATTCCGAAGATCAGGGATCACGAATGTAGAGTAAAAATTTTGAAAATCGAAAGTGGCCCACACGCGAACACGGAGATAAAAAACATAAGAAATCAAAGACCCAACAATATTTAGAAAACTGTCGATAAGAGAGGCACTTAATTTCGGCCGTGTCAATAATATTTGTGAGATCGAAGGCGTTACGCGTGCACATGTTGCACAATCATTTGTTGTGTCTTTCCAAGAGCTTAGAATCCGGTAGAAAGTAGCGGTTAAAAGTTGCACTCTGACGAACGATACGTCGAATAACATGCATTAAATATTCGCGAAGGTTCGGTTGATATTCGAAGGGTTAAATCGTGAGGGAAAAATGCTGAGAAAAATCATGGAAAAAAGTGAAATCGTGAACTCGGAGCGTGTAGCAAAGGGTTAAAGAAGTCCAATCTCTTTCTCACACTAGAGCTCGGGAGTGTAAGAGTCGTTGATAAAGAGAGCGAGAGGGAGGATGAAGGAGCGATGGTCGCGGTAGTGGGTGAGGAGGCGGCGGGGGCGACGACGAGATGGTTGGGAGGGAAGGAAGCAGCGGCAGCAGCAGCAGGAACACGAGAGCGAGGGAGCGAGGAGGCGAGGAAATAGCGTGAGAAAGAGAGGCGCAAGGAATGAAGAAGACGGAGAAGGAGAGGGCCGATGAAAAGGGAAAGAATGGAAAGAATGGAAAGAAGGGAAAGAAGGGAAAGAAGGGAAAGAAGGGAAAGAAGGGAAAGAAAGGAAAGAAAGGAAGAAAGGAAGAAAGGAAGAAAGGCCAAGGAGGCGGCAAAAAGAAGATATACCTGCAGTCAGGCAGTTCGAGGCATCGTCAAATCACAGGCAAACGGAAAATAAGCGAGCGAGCGAGAGAGCGAAGAGAGCCGAGGTAAATGGACTGTTGAACAACTTTTTCTCCCTCTCCCTCTCGCTCTCTCTCTCTCTCTCTCTTTTTTATTCGAACGGAGTAGTTAGCAGTAGGCAGTCGCGCCACTAGGTATAGGTATGTGTTTAAATACACGCGCCCGGAGTGTGGTTTTATTATCTGACTCGATGCTCGCCTACTCGGGGATGCTGCGGCTTGATTTATCGCCCGACGTTGCCATGGAAACCTCGGCGTGACCGGCTTGCGCGACACCCTCGTATCCCGAGAGCGGGTCGAGTCTCCCTTCCTCTCACGACTCGCTTCTCCGTCTATCAGCCGCTTCAACCCTCCTGCCGCTGCGCCAACATCTCTTTCTCCTCCTCCCGCCCCTTCGCCTCGAGGCCGCGATCCCTCTCTCTTGCACAATCGCGTTTCGCCTACTCGATTTCTCACCGTCGCGCGCTCCTCTCGCTCTCTCTCACTCTCACTCTCTCTCTCTCTCGCTCTCGCTCTCGCTCTCGCTCTCGCTCGTCCATGCATTTTGTTCCGTCCGCTCTCCGACTTCCGTCCTTGTCGCTCGTTTCTTCCCCGCCACTCGATCCATTCCTTTCTCTTTTTCCCGCTCTCCATCTCCGCCCCACCTTCGCGCATCCTCTCTCGCTCCCACGGGCAACGACGGGCTCTCGGACTCTCTTTCTCACCGTAGTGGCTCTCCATCTATCACGCGGATTCCCTCCGTTTGGGCCTCTCTCTCGCTCGCTCGGCGGGTTCTTGTCTTCGTTTCCTTCCCAGCGCTAAGCAGTTCCTGCGCTGTGGCTGCTGCAAAATGGCCGCAGCTCTACCACCACCATCGCCAGACCATCTGGCTACTATCGAGAAATCCATGATTGCTATACACCAGCTTCCACTCCGCGTGCAACCAGGCCTCGGCCTCTCTCTCTCGCTCTCTCTCACGCGGTGGTGCGCGCGCATCCGAGTACGCGCGCGTGTTATTTACTATTGTTCGATTATTTTCGATGAGTTTTGGCGCGACGCTTTTCGCGCACTCGTATCGATTGTCTGTCCTTCGAATATGGGCTTTGTTATCGACTACTCCATTTTCATTTATATGCACCTTGCCACTCGCCTCTGGAGTTAAATGGCCCTGGCTCTCTTGCTCCTTTTCATTTTCATTTTCATTTTTCTGCGGCATTCCTATGCTTTTCTCCTCCAATCCTTCGCGAATCCTCTTCTTCGACCTCTTCCTCGGTCCACCGCTGCTCGCTGGTTACGTCCGAACTTGCGTTGTTCTTTTCGTTGTTCTTTTCGTTTTTTTTTTCTTACGCAACTGTAGAATATATCGCGCGTTGCATTATGCTTAAATTAAATACTATTTGCTTTGGCGGCCGCCTGAGAAATGATGCAATCAATTCCGCACATTTATTTCTCATTCCGACGACTGAAAAATTACTATCGCCTTGTTGTACTTATAGGTCAAAATTTATATCGCAAATAATCCGAGCAAACTGTCAACTCAAAATAATTTGAAAGGTGCTGTTGCAATATTCATTGGCTTATTGCTTTTATCATGCTATTAAGACTCTCCTATTAAATATCTAAAGGGATCTACGTAAATAAGGAATTTCAGAATCAAATGCACCACTGCGATTCCTCTACACCGTCTTCCTTCTTTACGTGCTTTCTATTTCGCTTACTTTTCTTTTTATTACACAGGGCGAAGTTTTTTGAAAATTAGGTCAGCGGGGATAATCGGGCTCAGACATTGGAAATAAAATGCATGATCATTAAACCTCGAAGATTTAGAAGATGTACGAGTAAACTGCATTTAAAATTAAAATTGCCAACCGAAATCGCGCTTCATTGCTATATTCACGATTCTTGAAGGAAAATACTGTAAAATTTCTAGCGGTACCTTCGCGTTCAAAATACCTATTTCATCCGTATTTCCCGTAAAGGCTCGTATGGATATTGTGAACTTTCCAATTACGTAATGAAGTTACGTACCGCATTACAATGTGTTGATTCTGAATAGCGTAGTTCCGCTTGACATTGTATAGATAACGGTGTATTAACACAGGACGTACGGGAGCTTTTACATTTTGTTGCTTAAGATTCTATTTTTTAACCCTTGATATGAATTCCACATTGCCCGATATATTCCTTTTCGACATATTATTTGCATTGTGAACACGAATTATTCAGAAGATCGAAAGCACGTAAGAAAAATGGAGATGTACAGCAGCAAAACTAAAACTAGTCTGAAGTGTACGGCTGTATTTAAAGATCACAAAAAGTAAATATTCTTTATGAAATAAAACTTTTAGTTGCTAAATTTATCATTCATCAATGAAACAAAAGTACTTGTTTACATTAGCTCGAGGACCTCATTTTCCTTTGATATTTCCAAAGTTATAACGTTTGACCATGGATCTATTAAAGCGACTTCATTTCGTTAGCTTCTCAAAACAATATTAGCGAACTACTAGTAATGCATTCATTACGATTCTTAGTAACGCAATTAGTCATTCGTTTATTCACCACTCAAAGAAATACATTTTTGTATTTCTTATCGACATTGAAGTCGATTATCTATCTTAATCTATTTTTTCAAGTATTTTCATTAAAGAAAATGCATTAAGAAGGATAATAAAAATTAAAACTTAAATATAACGCGATTGAATATTTATTATTTATTGTTCGATTTAAATACAAGACGCCTCGTTATCGTGCATTGACCGAGGTCTCACTTATATCAAAATGGTTTGAAAATTTATTTAAAGTTTTTCCCATTTTAGTTACATAGATGTTCTTAAGGATATTAATGTTCGTGGGCAGAATTAATGTTCGATCGTACACCGACTGAAAGCCATTAAGCAAGAAGTCTAATACTTAATCAAATGTATCATTACATTTTGCTACATATAATAAGTTTAAAATTTCGACTTTATTGTATATTATTAAGTGCTATGCAATAAAGATTATGAGTTGTAAGTGTACAGTTTTATATCGGCTTGCGGTTGTCGTACATTATATTATACCTAATATTAAAATTTCAAATTATTAGATAAGAAAAATTTAATATTTTACGCATAATAAGTAAACTAGGTTAAACGTTAATTTACAAATTTTTATACAATTAACATTCGTTAAAACTCTATGTAGAAGAGGCATTCAAGAGAACTGTAGGTGATAATGGATAAGTCCATTCGCGCATTTATCTTTAATTCTGAGAAACTGCAAGAAATCTAAGCTGAAAATATGTCTACATGTCTTGTAGCTGATCCAGCTTAAATTTTTCAACGTTTTCGAATATGTCAAATAACAAAAATACGATGAGTTTTAACGGATACAAAATATCGAAAGTGGCTTCGGTACATCGACAGCTTATTCTTGAGTTTGCTGTCTGTAAGCATTAAAGTTTCTACTTTTCTCGTGGTACTAAATCTATTGTTAGGTTATTTAAATTTTTTACATTTTGTATAAAACTTTCATTACGGCTATTTCATTTTTTAAACATGAATCATTTTCGTCGATTATGTGTGAAATAGATAAGTAAATATTAATATCCCCTTAATTGTGTTTGCTTCGATAAAAATTTGAACATGTAAACGTAATTTTTCTAACTATTTTAACAATTTTCCTGTAATTTACAATGTTTCATTCGTAATATTTTTAAAGAAATTGGCGTGAATTTCATATTTTAGACTTTTAATCTTAAATGAGAAATTACTTTTTCTACTAAAATTAGTTTTTATCATTTGATCTGTTAGGTGGCTCTTGTAAGACAAATTTTTAGAGATGTTTTACAATTCGTAAAAATAAAAGTTCAGCAATAAATATTAATTAACGGTATTTAAAAATTCAAACATAGTACATACATAGTGTATTTGTCAGTTTCTACGTATTTTCTTCAAAATTCAAATTCAATTTCTCACGATTGCCCAACGCTTTTGCTGTTATGACTTCTGCTGTAAAAACTACTTTATTAAATACTACTCTATTTAAACAAACTGATTGTTTTGTAAAATAACATTCAGTTTCTATATATTGAACATATTCTCGTTTCCCGCATTAGAACAAGGATATCGTTTTTGCCAAAATATACCAAATAAGCATTTATGTATTTATTCGAAAGTATTTCTCCTATAATTTTCATCCTTTTATTTAATAGTAGTTTTTTAAATTATAATGAGAATATTATACCATTGATGTAAACTATTTTTTTTGTATCGAGGAAAGTTTAATACAAAAATTTTAAACTGATTTAGGATACGTTATGTCGATTTTTTGTTTTATCGTCGTGTTTAGTTTCATCACAGTTATTATTATTTATTTTACTCAATTGAAATTTTCACTTTGGAAGAATGTACATTTGTATCAATAGATTAAAATGAATTCTTATTCTCACTGAGAGTTAGGATGCTCATAGAGGTTTCAAATATTTAAGTAAAAAAATTTGGCATCTATAATTTGTATTTTACCACTTTGTTAAAAACAGTTTCATTTTTACCAAAATTTCACAAAATTATCTTTGTATTTTGTAATAATTTATTCACGAAATTAATTCTCACCGATAAAAAAGATATTTGCACTTGTGTAAGTCTTTTCTTTACGTTATCTTTAGAGTATTTTTCCGGTATCAGTTTCGTTCTTTTACTTGTGTAAATCGAAGTTCTAGTTAATGTTTATAGCTGTGTAATAATTATTTCTTTTATTCATATTATTATTTATGAACGTAATTTATTTAGTTTTTAATTTTGAAACAAAGTAAGATAGGCATATTTAACGCATTTTTAATCTTTGACATTTCAAATAGTAGTTTCTTATTTGTAATTGAATTGAATTGATGTTTCTACAAATTTATAATAAGTTAACCTATTTGACTTAATGATAGTTGAACATGACATGTTATGTACCTATTAGTGGAATTATATTTCTTTTTATACGTATTAATGCACAATATATTATTATACGATATGTCAAATTTTATTCTAATACATATTTATATATATATATATTTGATTATTCGTGAGTTTATAAAATATATTAATAACATATTTATAAAATTATAGTATTTTCGATTTTGATATTTGAAATTAATATAATTACATTCAAACCTGTACCTTTAAATATAATATATTTCGATTTTATACTTTATTACGTTTGTAAATTTGATTTGTTTTGATGCTACTTCTCCGAATTTAAATAATTGTATAAATGATAAATTCTACCAGTGAAAAAAATTTAATTTTAAATATTTTAGCATTAAGTATTTACTTTTAAGTATAAGTTTTTTTTTGTGTCATTTAAAACATTTATTTCAATAATGAAGATGTCGTTGATGTCAGTTTCAAATTAATGTTCATATAATAGTAAATAGACATTGATATTTCATAATATATGCATAGCTGTTTAACGCAATGCCTTTGTTATTCATATTGATAAGAGAAAACTATATATGTTTCATAAATTAGCTCTAGGTGTCACTATCTGTTTAAATTATTATTTTAGCCGTTATTATATTTGTCCTTTTTCCTAATTTATTTTCTCAATAAAGTAATGAAATTAATAATTATAAACAATTCTCAATTTACCATTGAAACTTATTAATATTCTAATAATAATAATAATAATAATAATAATAATAATAATAATAATAATAATAATAATAATAATAATAATAATAATAATAATAATAATAATAATAATAATAATAATAATAATATAACCTACAAGTGAATGGGAAACCTTCAATGGATTACTCTAAATCATTTTAAAATGACCCGATAAAAATTTCAAGTGCTTATTGTATTTAAGCATAAATATTTATTTTAAGACTTTTTAAAATACTCTGCTTCTTCATCATATTCAGATTAATTAACATATATTTTTTACGTAACGTGTGTTGTATCGAAGAATACCGCATTTTTCTTTTAAGTAATACACCAACCGTATGCTAAAATAGCTTTTAAATTTGTTTAAATAGAATTATTGAAGAAAGTAGACGATCAAAAAAGGTAACTCAGTATTTGGAAGATTGCTGGTAATAATTATAGTATTTTATAGTAATTTATAAAATATTAATTGTAGTTTCGCATATGCCAAGCATTAATTTTTTCATTTAATCAATTGACTTTATGTTTAAGAAATATATGATCATAAATTATTTATTTAGCTTTGAATAATTGTAATCAATCGTAGTGTCCAATTTTTGAAGAACTACGTTATTTATAAATATGAATCGACAGCGAACAATAAAATTAGGAGTAAAATTGAATGGGATAAATTATAACTTAATTAAGATTTATTAATAAAATGGTTTTTTGTTATATAAATAGTAAAAATATGCAGTAAAAATAAAATTACATTTTTCTTTGCAATGAAAAAAAAAATTATGTAAGTGAAAGAATAATAATTGTGTTTAACATTAACTATTAATTAACAAGGTTATTGAATCTATTTCAATTATGTGGAAAAATAAATATTAATATTTAAGGATAAATAATATTACAAATTAAATTTAAAAACTATTAAAGGGTTTTTTCACATTTTGTAACCAAATTACGCATCATTTGAAGATAAAGAAAATATGACCATCAAACGAATACAAATCAATTAGGTACAGTACGGCTACAATTATATATTTTTAATGTTTAAGAATATATATTAGAATTACAAACTATTAATTTTTTTTTATTTTTTAATTTACTTTTTAATTAATAGTTTTTATTTAATATATATATATATATATATATATATAGATAAACAATTTTTATTAAACAGGTATTTTATATAAAAGAACATGCATTGGAAGGTAGTATAAGTAATCGTAAGCTTGTCGAGAATATGTAAATAATACTGATTGATCAAAAGTCTTGGAATTGAATGCGAAATTTGTAAAAAATATTTATTTACAAATAATTCATATTAATGAAATTTAAAATTATTCAAAGTTATTCTATTTTTATAGTCTAATTATGATACATATCATGATTTAATTTGCAGATAGCGTTACATTTTATAAAGAATTCTCACAGAAAAATTATTCAACATGATTTCAGACACTAGATGTATTAAGATAACCTTTAATTATTGTATACAACATTCATGGCTAAAGATAAGTAAAATATTAGAATTTAAAATAATGTTTGAATGGCGTAAGTTTTTAAACGTAATATATTATTGAATAATGAGTAAGATAAGTTTTCTTTGGATTTAGCCTAATATAATGACGAGAGAAATATAATTAATAAGTGCAGGTGGAAATTTAGAAGTTTGAACAAATGTTTCTCTATTTATTTTAAATCGATGAATATTATATCTACAATAATATTCTATAAGTTTTTATATAGATATCCAGAAAAATATTTTTTATGATAACTGTGTTGATTAACGTACTTTATTTGGAATCATAACAAAAATGAATTGTTTATTAGTATGAAATACTTATTTTATAATCAAACTTCATAATATTTTATGAAAACTAATCTAAATATTTTTATATATTAGTTTGTTTGATTAACTGACAATATCTATAATACGCTTTCGATAAACTGTTTTAAAAATTATAGAAATTTATGCAGAAGTTCTTCTTTATAAATACTTATTAAAAACTAAATCGTACAGTATTTAAAAGAAGACGTTACTTAGTATGTAAAGTAAATCTTCATAAAATAATGAATTCGTTGTTTTAAAATTAACTTTATAAGACTTGCAAAACTTCTTAATCAACAGACGAATAAATGTATGCACACTACATTTATAATAATTACGTATTTTTTTGAATAATACGTATGCAATCTTCCAAAAATTTTCTAATATATTAAAATTAGTATTACGCAATTATGTTTTATATTTAAACAGTTATTATAAAAAAATTGTTATTTAGCATGTATAATTTTTTACAACAAGTGGTTAAATAATAAACAAAATTAATCTCATGATTTTCACGTTGGTTTCAATTTTAACTTGTTAAAGAGTGTAGTTTTATTGGTCTTTTGACAAAATATACTAGTGCCGAACGTATACGAACATTATTATTCGAAGTGTGTGATGTTTTTAATGAAAAATTTTTAAATTTTAATTAAAAACAAATCTTTAAAAAATGATTTTTATAAGTGAAAATAATATGCGAGGTGTCACTGATTCAACGCTTTAGTTAATTTTGTCAATAGAAATTCTGGTATAATAGATAAAGCATTTTATAGAATATTTTACAATATGTTTGAACGTAATATTAATATCAAGGTTCATAAATACTTTAATATTTGCTGTACGAAACATTCATGATCTTTCTATGAAATTTATTATTCATAAATTTAGATAAATCATATAATAAACTGAAAATGAAGAAATTATATTATATATATATATATATATATATATATATGTGTGTATTTCTATTTATATTTCTGTAACGATTCACAAATTATAAGAAATTTTGAAAAAAATTGTATACACTTTCTTTATTCTTGTGGATTTTTTCATCTTGTGCAGAAATATATAAATATAAATAAATGAAATTTATTATTCATAAATTTAGATAAATCATATAATAAACTGAAAATGAAGAAATTATATTTTATATATATATATATATATATATATATATATATATATATATATGTGTGTGTGTGTATTTCTATTTATATTTCTGTAACGATTCACAAATTATAAGAAATTTTGAAAAAAATTGTATACACTTTCTTTATTCTTGTGGATTTTTTCATCTTGTGCAGAAATATATAAATATAAATCTTATGTGTAAGTAAAAGTACTCGTAAAAGAAACTACTTTAATATTGTATATAGTGATGTTTAAAACACCCTTACTGCGCTTCAAAATTTACATTTTCTCAATCTTTGTATCAAAGTATTCAATCTTTATTGAATTTTATCGTATCCAATTTGTAAGTTCTAATTGAGTTCAGGAATTATTCGTTTGCAAGATTTTTAACGTGTAATAAATTTTCTTAATATACTCTAAACCATTATTATTTGTTTTAGTTAGACTGGAGAGTGATTATAATACATACAAATTTTACAAGAGGTTTTATGCAAGTTTTGATCTCGAAATCGTTGAAAAATTATGAGAAATAGTAGGTATGTATTACAATTAAAAATATCGAAAATCTTTAATAGATCTATGAGAAGTGTTTTTGTTACAAACTAAAAAAAGTAGGAGTAATTGTTTATTAGAGTTATTAAAGACAGTTAACATCTTATGATTTTGAGATTATAGATTATAAATCTGCAATAGTTACCTAAAATCTATGTATTACAAAATATTACGATTATTGTTTTCAACATATTTGAAATTGAAATGTTTCACGTATTTATAATTTTGTAAAATAGTTAAAGTGTGTGTGGCTTTTAAATCCTGTTATTAATTATATGTATTTATTAGTTATATGTATTTCATATTGTTTAGATTTAATTTAATTTAAAATTTTTAAAAAGAATTTATTAACTTTTATTATTTTCCAAAACGTTACCTCGAGAAATTTATTCTTGCATACAACGCAATAGAATTGATATTTTATAAATGGATTTTAGTAATCTTTTGTAAACTAATAGGTCTATAAACCATATAATCATATTTGCCACTACAATTTTACATTCAATATTAAATAAAATATTAAGATATATTCTATTCATGTATTACAGTATTATTGTAGGATAATAATCTATTCTTTTATTGTCCATGATATTTACAAAATATTTTAAGTATATTATAAATCAAAATGACATCACAGATAGATACACTATTAGCGGGATAACTTAGAATTTGTGTTCTTGTAATTAATTTTCTTTAATCTAGTATTTTAATGCATTTACATAAAAAGCCCGTTTTTATGAAAAAGAGTTAATTTTGTTAAAATCTCCAAAATGTTGTTAAAATGTTTCGTTTCGGATATTCAGTAAATTCAAACACAGCCTCGAACATACAAAATGAATTATTGTGAAACATCAAAGTATACGGTTAAAATAAAATCAGGTACTTGTACATGAAATAATATTGCAAAGTATTATCAATTACAATACGTATGAAATAATGTATGATATCAATACAATAATGTATGAAAATTTGAGAAAATAATGAGAACGTTAATAAAATAAATGTACTAGGCATTGTTTTATGTTCGTTAAACTTTATTCGATTTTTCAAAGTATTTCTCATTATTTTTCGATGTTTCTAAATTCGAGAAAATGCCTAAAATTTTTTTGTTATCCCATAATCTTGGTCATGTTTGTTATTCCATTAGAAAAATTATGAAGATTTCAATAAGTTAATTTTTGAAAGTCAGTGATTTTTGTTTAATTTAATTTTGAATCATTTTGATGATTTTATTCATTAATATTACTTTGCAAATTAATTTTCAACGTGAAATTAAAATATTTACAGATACAAAGCATCAATATGTTCAAATCTTACCGTTGTAAAATGAGAATTTAAAAATTAATATCTTTTCTTCTAATTATAATCACAATTTTAACCACGAATAAAAAAAAGATATATTTTTATTCGCAACTATTGCATTATCTATCACAAATTGTCTACATAAACTTGCAATTTCTGAAAACAGATTGTCGTTCTTATTTTAATATAAATAATTATCGAGTAACATTAAATTTAACATCTAGAAATACTATTCGTGTTTTTAGATCAAAGCTAACATAGAGTTTGTTAACGTTCAACTTTTACATGAAAATCGCATTTCGTAATATGTCACGAAAGTATAATTCATATTATTCTCTTTTTGAGATAGTTTGAGCTATGCACACTATCAAACTTGTGCGCACATTCATTGGTTTAATGGCGAAGAAAAGAAGTCCAATATTAATAGTATATGGCATCCATACGAGTGCATGTCCTTTTACTATAGCTGATTGAAATGTGTTTTCGATTTTTTAGAATAAGGCTTTTCAATATGATCAAGACTTGTCCATATACAGAAACGTATTTGGTTTAATTTGGGTATCCTCAAGAATATTTAGTTTGAAGCCTCTCCGATACAGTAATTAGAAAAATCTATAGTATACATGAACAATATGTATGTGTAATTTGAAGTTTCACAACTTAAATATTATAAAAGAAGTAAATATTATAAAACTGTGTAATATTGAAGCTTGTCTATACATCATTTATATTATATATTTTATTTATATTACATTATGTATTTTAAATTTATATGTACGGCAGATCTTTGGTTATTGTTAAATTCGAGGGTAGAAGAGGGTAGAAGATGTTGAACATTGTGAAATGTCACTGCATTTTTCTCGACTAGCAAGATTAAAATTAAATTATAAAAGAGAAAAAAAATTAATCTGAAGTCATATTTTCGCATATTTAATTGTAAATTATGCGGTGTTATATGAATTTTTAATTATAAATGCATAAAGTGTAAATATTTTTGTAATTCGGAAGAAAAAATTTCATGTATACAAGATCTATTTAAAAGTCTTAAGAAACTATATGAAATCTTAAATGACTTTAAACATATTGTAATTTAAAAACTTTTCAACTTAATTGCACGTAATATAATAGTCCTAATTTATAAATGTACATACGCCCGGATACGTGTTTGTACCTGTAGCAAATTTACTTTTAATCAACAAGTTTTTAACCTGTTTCCAAAGAACTAAGATGAAACCCGTTATAGAAAGGCGTAAACTATTTATTTTACATAAAATGTAAAG
The DNA here is from genome assembly GCA_018907045.1 of Wiebesia pumilae. Taxonomy (NCBI): domain Eukaryota; kingdom Metazoa; phylum Arthropoda; class Insecta; order Hymenoptera; family Agaonidae; genus Wiebesia; species Wiebesia pumilae. The sequence goes on along the minus strand of JACCHZ010000162.1, from coordinate 513,958 downwards.
AAATTTTTTATATGTAACTTACGAATATTAGTAATTACAGGAAAAATGAACAAAATAAACGTCTTGTAACATTAAATCATTGGTGTTTAACTACTGATAGGTATTATTAAAAATTAACGATTAATTTTTGGATAAGTAGAATAAAATAAAAAAATTTTTTTTTTTATAATTTCAATGTTTTAACGTTGTTACAATTTGTGGTATAATTGGTATCATAACCTTAATTATTCTTTTAACGGATTGTTTATTTAATAATAGCGACTTATTTTTATCAAATATTCATAGATACTTGAAAAATATAAGTTTCAATTAGTATAGATAAATTGGTTTATTTGTTCTTTAGGCTTGTAAAAATAGAAAATTACTCCCTATCTAGTGAAAAGTGAGTAAGTCTCTGATAAATGATAGTACGAGTTAACTTAACTGGCTTATCACTTATTGTTGAAAAGTGAAAGATACTTATTACTCGAATTTACTCGAATCAAGTAAAATGCTTAGATTAAATGTTCATTTATTTGTAAATGGAGGAAGAGTTTTTTTCACTTTCTTTTTTTTCAAGTGACGCCGTTTAAAATATGCATATACATAACAAATTACTATTTAGTTTATTTATTTTGATATCAAGATATATATTTTAATTTATATGTACTTTTACTCATGTATACACACATACGTACATATATGTACATTAAAAATACACACACACACGCACGCACGCGCGCGCGCGCGCACACACACACACACACACATTTAGAATAGCTTTGTATTTGACAAAGATTTGTAGTTAATTGCGAAGCATTTATACGTTACCGATTTTTAAAATGTACTCCAATATTTTGTATCATTGTAAAATATTCCAAGATTTTTCTTGGCGAATAAACGACATTGAAAAGATTTCTTAATAATCCAAAATATTAATTCCAATTTCAAACCGACACATCCGCTATCGTAATTAATAATAACAGTAATTATTTGATTTGCTGAATTTCTAAGATTTATGAATTAACAACTGTATTTCAAATGCTGAATATTTTAATTATATAGTGAGATCATATCGTTATTTAAATTTACTCAACATTGCAATAATAATATTTTTAATAATAATGAGCTTTGATACATAGTAGTTTAGTAAAATAGACGCAACAATTCACTATTTATTCATTATTAATATCGCTTTCACTTAATTATTTATTTTAGTCCATTACATATTTAATATCCGCAGTTTCTACAATTATTTAAGTGCTTCCTAGTTGGTGTTATTATTTATAAGAATTGCTATAACTGTTCTTAAATTTAATTAATTAGATGGACCAAGTTACAGTAATTATTAATATATAATGTGTATATTGGAGAGAAAACATTAATTGGGTTAATAATGTTGATTAAAAAATGTATTATGATGCATCTCCAATTAATTATAGTTATTAACGAAATGAAAGCAATTATGTAATTAATATTGAAAAGAAAATACTTTTATTCCTACGTATTTCATACATTTATATTTAATATCAATATTTAAATAAGTACGTCTACTTAACTATGAACAAATCATTATATATTATTAACAATTATACACCGATTTCCTGTTCGGCACAGAGAAATTTATTACGTTAAGGTGTTTTCTAACCCGGGCTTTAAATTATACTCCATTATCTGTAAAGATATTCTCTTTCTTCTTAAAGAATTGTCATAAAGACTTTGCGAGTCTCGATATTAAATGTATCCATTTTTTCGCGGTATGTTATTATATTTTTAAACAACATAAAAATCCCATGATCTTCTCATGAAAAATTAATTTTAGCTTACACATTTATATTATCCTACGTTATTCGATGAACAAATAATGCTGGGAAACTCGAATATTTCACGGAGAAAAGTACTAATGCATCTTGAAGTAATCTTTTGTTTCCATAAGGCATGAAAATGCATTTTTGCGTGATATATTATATACTTATATACTAGGAGTAAAAAGAATTTGAAGTAGATAGACATTGCATCCACTTACGTATATAATATTCACTTTAATAGGTAGAGCATCAGCGCTACCCAGGCAGCGAACGTTGTTACTATAAATAAGATGATAAATACATCGGGAAGATAAGAGCAAAAGCTTGGAAATTATGCTTAATGTCACTTTAAGCTATTTAAAATACTTATTTGTCTTGACAAGTATTTTAAACACTGACGAATAAATACTGAGGTTTATTAAACATTTCTTAAGTACAGTAAAATAATATTGGTACTTTGAAAAGCATGTACGTTATCGCCAACTCCCGTTTTCTTTAATTAAGTATGGTTATTACCGTTTTGTTAGATGGGAAAAATTGCATATTACGCTAATTTTTTCATTGCGAAATTTTAAAATTACGAAGCCTTCTCGTAAATAAGTAATAAACAAAGTGCGATATATAATACTTGCAATATAATTATTGTATAAATTTTTAACACGGTCAAATTTAAAAGAAACAATTTACAGCGATATAAATTATGTACAAAAATAATTTCAAATGAGAATCAGTGCAAACAACTTTTGCTTTGAACACTTTCTAAAGGTCTTTTTAGCTTCACCTGCATAATATTTTTTAAGCATCCTGTTCTTTATAGTTGTCATTTGAGGTTAAAGTATTGCGAGCATAAAAGTACCTATAAATATTTTTTAAAACGAAACTGTATAACTGAGATTTTATTTTTGTTATAAGTGATGGAATGTCTGCTGATTATTTTTGCGCGATTAAAATAAAATTGGCTGATTTTTTCATCGACAAATAAAATTGCTATTCTTATAGAATCTTTCTAAAGAAATTTATTTACCGTTATAACGATTGAACGAGTATAGGCACTTACGTGTAGAAAAAAAAAAAAGACGCGGCTTAATAATATGATTAATAATAGTATTAAGAGCTCTGTTATTCAATACCAATCAATTATGTAATACGAATGTATAAGGATTACCTTAGATAGAGTAAAAAAATATCGAAAATGAACGAAACTCTGTAATGCTTTCCGATACCCGGAAGTTGTAACGTGGCGCATGTCCAAGTTTAGCCAATGACTCCCGACATCAGTATTTACTTACATACAGATATACGTTTTACTAGTAATATTATTCGAACGTCATCTGCGGTATCCAGTATTTTATAAATTTTACAAAATTTTCTAATAAATCCGGAGATAGTCAATTAAAAATAGCGACGCATTAAACGAGGTTAGCCAAAATTGGATCCCAAACGGAAACTGGATTCGTGACGAGAATAAAAATGTTTAAAAGCCCAGGCGAAATTGCTATCTTGTCGGTGATCGATATTTTACATCTTGAAAATTGCTTAAATTCTTTTTACAATGTAAGATTACGATCTCTCGGGCGTGCTACATAACCTTTAACGAGACCATATATTTCAGGCATGTATATTAGCATAAAATTGTTGAGAATAAAGAAATATGTAAGCAAAGACGAAATTATCGCGCGCAGTCGTATAAAGTTTTCAACTCACTTAGAATATCTCTTTGCGTAATTGAGTTAAGCACGTTGAAAAATGGTTTTCAGGACGTAACAGTGACGTTATTTCTTGCTGAAAGGAAGATGTGCTCGAATAAACGCAAGCGCGTGTCAATGATCATTATACGCATCGGCTTTTTTTAGCTCGAGGGACCAAGGAATATTCAATGGGAATTATGCGCTAAATATCGGTATCAAGAATTAACGACCTAAATAGGAGCTCGTGATATCGTGTAATCAATCATTTTCACCCTTGGCTAGTTGACTCATTTTTCTCGCTAGATTTATGAAATCGTTGTGTACATTAATGTATTAAAATTCTTCTAGCAGTGGTCGAGTAAATAATTCAACGATATTTGTCATAAGATTTCTCCACCGTTTCCTCTCACAATCTTGGTGGGTTTAACAGTTTTTATCACTTACAAATTATTGTTTAACCGCGCGTAGAGCATTATCGGACACTGGCACATTTTCCGTCGATTGTGCGTATTATTTTAGTTTAGAATCAGCTTCGCAGAATCGATAAATGATTCGAGCAGCAAAAGCAAGCTATACGAGTTACGAGTTGCACTATTTCACGAATTTCTTAAAGAGAAAGTACCATTCCCTAGTTTGATATCGATCTGTTAATGTCTTAGATGATCTAACAGCAAGTTCTTCGGACGCAAAAGTTTCTATGCATTTTTTTTGCAGGCGCTTAATGATAGATTGAACTATATTCGATTCGTATTTTCAATTTTAAATTGTATCGAGTCACTCGTCGAAATATCTTTAGTCTTTTTCCTTCTTCGATTAATTTGATATACATGTTGTTTTTGAATGTCCGCATTGTGACTTTTACGAGGAAAAGATTAGCAGTTTTAAATAAACGATTGTTTATATCAGGAGCAAAAATGATTAACCGCCTTCCGTTTCACCGACAAATTTTTTGTCCCACTTAGTATTTAGTTAAAAGTACGCACATGCGTCTAATTTTTATCGCGCCTTAGCGATACGCACACACACGCACACGCACCCGCACACGCTCACACACACGCATTTGCACTCTTATTTTTGCATTTACAGTAGTGATGCAACAGCAATGAAAGCGCTCGCTCTGACATATTGCAGCACAAAATCAAATAATTACTCCATCATATTGATTTTCTCGTTGCATGTATTGTTGGCGGTAAGCGTAAGGATCGTATGTATGAGTTACTGAATTCGGAACAGAGGCTTTTCGTGCCTTTAAACATGCCTTTAAACATGCCTTTAAACAGCACCGCGCAATCGTACGCCACATCGTCGCATTAACATTATTAATCGAAGTAACGCAGTGCGTGAACTTAAGCGAGAAACAAAAATTTCGCAACAGAGCGGGTCAAAAGCTGTTGAATCGAGAACGCGACCGATTCGTGAATGAATTCACTTTTCTTTTCCATTGGCAAATAACGATATCGCACGTACGCTCGCTTAACGTTTGAGTACAAAACTCACGCCTCGCAAAGTTTGAGGAGCGCGAGAGTCGCAATTGAGCGGCCGTGGATCGCGGTATCGAGGATCGCGGTATCGTGGAAGGAGGCGAGAAAAAAGGAGATTCCACCGATGCCTCGTCGGATTGGCGATAAGGTGCGCGTGGCCTTGGTGATCGATTCGAGCGTTGCGCTCGCGCATTTTTGCGCAGTGCGTCCAGTGCCGCCGCCACCCCCTCCCCCGCCGCCCGCCCCAACCGCCCAAAACCCCGCGTCGGGGGGACGCATTGATTCGGGATCGAGTGACGACGAGGAGATAAACGGCGCGTCGCCCGACACGTAGTCGGTGATATCGTCTCCCGTGTTCGGGATCAATGTTTTCACAGCTGTCCCGCGGGGAGCGAAGGCCGGTTATCGGACTCCTGCCGCACGAGCGTCGACGTCGGGCCGTTCGCGCCGTCTAGCGTCGTTGATGCTCTGGGCGTCGCTTATCTACGACCGCTAAGGCGGGACGCGGACTTTATCGGCTGTTGGTATAAGTCGGGTACGCGTGTCGTCGGCAAGTCATTGAGATCGTTGCCACTCGCGTCGACGGTTTCTCGCTATTTTTCGCTTACGATCTGTGGAATCGTCGAGCGATCGTCTGCTCGCTCTTTGATAATTTCATTCGAATTCTCGTCTTTTTATCGTGCATCGGGTTTCGTGGCAGATTCGTCCACAAAAGTACCTTGCCTTTGTATTTCTGATTACTAATCGGAGAAACTCCAGTGAATATTATACAAGATTCGGCTGAAGATTTTGTAAATTTGTAATCGTTGTTTTACTGATAACATTTTTCAAATACGTTTGTCATCGACAAACTTTTATGTACCATTTTTAGTCTATTTTACGTAAGTTCTGCTTTCACTGTTTTCACGTGGTTGCACATCGTTTTTTCTCAATTATATTTTTTTCGAATCGTTCGTTTTTTCTTAAGGAGCAGAATCTTCGGAAAAAGGATCTTGTGCGATTATTCAGTAATAGTTTTTATCGTGTTAATGATTAATATATTTATATTTACTCCTTTTGTATAATAACTGGATTGTATGGTGCGTTTCCAGTCAGTTTTAATAAATCGATGACATACCGTTTTAGAGATGCGGGTTCTAAATTATTAGAAAATTTTCAAAGGTATATTTTTCGCAAAATGATGAAATTTTCATGCTAGCATTTTCTCGAACCTTTTCTTTTCTTATATTGGATTGCACCTATACAATGGTTAATTATGGAATTAATAATAGTTAAGAGTCAGCAGCCATTTAATACAGTCTTTAAGCAAATTGCATTAACTTTCGTGGTTCGATTATATTCGGTACGAAATTGCATTAACAAATTGCATTAACTTTCGTGGTTCGATACTTTCGGAATTTACGTCATTTATTAATTCGGTATTGTTATAGAAATATTTTCATCGTTTGATTAAAAAATCTACGCCAATAACTAAATGCAAGGGTAAAATAGCAATTATTTAGAGACGAATAATAATAATGTCATAAGAATGTAATGAATATAAAAAATGAATACAATTTTGAAGCTTTTAATCAGATATTAATTTAAAATTAAAAAATTTGATGAATGTCCGGTTAACTATTCTTCTTTTTTATAACAATTTAAGAATATTTAGGAAAATTTTAATTTATGCAATTTACTTTTCCACATAATATTTTATAAACATCTCATATTTCATTGGTAACTACAAATTAGATTGCATGTATATATCAGTTGTTTACACAATAAAATATAATGGTTGTTACAATACTAAATTTGTCGAAAAATCATCGTGAACGATGGCTTTTATTAAATTTATTTTAGCCGCTAAATACTCGTACTAGCGTAGATAATACATTTTTATTAGTTTTTAGGAAATCTAATTTATATTGATTAAATATTGATTTAAAATATATTTTCTTCAAATTGGTTTTAATCAAATTTTTTTCAAAACTCTTGCGGCACTTCGATATTTACTTTGAATAATAAATTTGTAATTGGCTCTAATGCACTAATTAAAAAGTTAGAGCACTCATTATGAATTATAGATTTAGTTTTTGTAGACGTTCAATATTAGAGTGACACGTATGTATGAAAATTTAAAGTATTAATAAAGGAAATTTTCAGTAAGTCTAATGTTGTTATGTGTTATTAGGAGAAAGATATTGTTTGCCATCGTTACAAATACTATTATGATAAATGTACTTCTTGAGACTTAGATAACAAATCACGTGAAAGTTCAGAACAATGTTTCACTTCATAAATTTTAAACTAGATAACGTTTATTTTACTTATGACTTTTCCAAAGAAATATCTGCGTAAAAGAATGAAGATTATTGAAGACATAAAAATGACTTTTAACCATACTTTGACCTCTTTTTCTATGTAGAAAACAATTTTCTAAAAGATATGAAATGTTTGAAATACATATAAAAAGCGTCGTTCACATATGGCCTGGAACAGTCTCTAATCCTATGTAAGGTGTCTTAGTTCATCGGGTAACCGCGATGAGTTGTAAACTTCTACATACTAAACTATTTATTTGTGGTTTACACATTATTTTTGTACTTTGGGCATTTGCTGTGTGTAAGGTAATGATTTTTAAAAAGATAGCGAATAATAAGCTAGTTATGACTGCGGCATTTATTTCAGTGAGCAATAAACTTTTGATCTTTTGTCATTCAGCAATCATATAACTTTGCTGTTGGTATATCAATAATTGCAAATACATATTAATAAATATCAGTAATAATAATTTTGCAATAAATATATTGATAATTTGCGGTAATTACGTTAGTTCGTTCATATCACATTGGCTAAAACTTAAAACTAAAAGTATTAAGAATGCGCGCACCTAATTATTCATAGGTATTTCTACTATTTCTGTATTTATAAAAAATTTTAAAAACAGAAACAGTTTTAATGAATGACATTTAGTTCTCATGCAGTATTTATTGAATAAAATTTAGAATAATTCAATGATATTTCAAAAAACGAAATCTGATGTCAGTCATTGTACTTAAAAATAAATTTAATAAAAGAATGACAATGAACACAATTATATTAACATTTTTAATTTATACTATTCATGGAAAATTTATTTTTGAAGCTGTAATTATTGTTATTATTCAAAGTACGTATAATTAACGTTTTTATAGATTTAATTTAACAAAGCCAGTCCCTACGTATAAGTTCAAATATTTAAATATCTTTAATCGTTCGATAATAATTTTTCAAGTCGATTTATTAAAAGTAAATTTTCATCGATTAACTTCATAATTAGTTAAAAAGGGCAATAACAGGTGGTTCTTAAGTTTAGTAAATGATAGATAAAATCCACATAAATTATTAGAAGTTTGTAAACGAATGAATATTAAAACCTTACTTCAAAGTACGTGACAATTTTCCAAGCTTTATTAATATCACATTTTGAATTATAACATTTTTTAACTTTGATCTCTTGCGCTTTTATGTAAATAGTTTCAATAAACATTTTCACACTTGTACACGTGTTGTCTGCCAAAAAGTAATTTAATAAGAACTTACTCGTATTATTCTGCAAGAATTATATCAATATAGAAACGGAATTTTTTAGGCTAACGGGAATGGAAACCACATAGGAAACCACAGATTTATTAATCCCTTTACTGGGCTTGGAGATATATCAAAGAGCTATTGCAATAGCGCCTGTGGACAGACGAAATTTCTATTCGCAAGTGTTTTGAAACGATATTGTCAGCAGAAATGTCCGAATTCTACTATTGCACTTGTTTCACTAGAATCTACAGCCTCGAAACCAAATCTAGGAAGTAGCGTTTCTCCTACCCAAGCTACTACTGCACAAGCGTCTTCTCCAGGAAGTAGTTCTCCATCTGTAATGAACACTGGTCCAGGCGGTGTTAATTCTATGACTACTCCTAAAGTACCAGTTGCTCCTCAAAATCAGAATCCTACTTCAAAGCCAGATTCTCAAACTTCTAAAAGTCCCATGTTACCTAGTGCAGACAGCAATAATTCAACGAAGAAGAAACCTGACATGACGACTGTTGCACCTGATAGTTAAGGGTCTAATTACATTACTATTATATAGATCTAAATAATCATTTTTATCTATATAATTTATGCATCTACAAGCTTTCTGCAAGAAAAACCGGTAAATAATACTTATATTTCAGTGCTGTAATTTTTAAGTTTTTTTTGTAACACTAAGTTCAAAAGAACAAATCTCATTTTTCAAAATGTATTTATGATTTTCTTAGATTTATTTATTCTTGTGTACTTAATGACTTTGCGTAGAGTTCATCGAAAACTTCGTCATTAAACATCACAATGATTCATCTTTTTTTACATTTTATATAACACGTATTGTATTATAAAAAATTTCGAATAAAAGAAAAAGTAATGATTACGATGTCGTTATTATTGTTTGATCTTACATTAAATTTTTAATGTCACGACATTTTTTTCAATAATTATAAAAAAAAGCAATAAAATTAAAGATCACTTACCATCAGATTAATTTATCAAACGATTATTAATTAACTTTAGTAAAAGTAACGATAGTTTATAAAAATCATAAGGACCTCTTTGAGGCCACGTAGTTGGAATAAAATATTTTATTTGTAACGTTTATTCGATTTGAAAGATAATTTTGTTTTTCAGGATAGCGATGGCAAAAACTTTGAGTCGTCAAATTATCCAGATATTGTTTTAATTTTTGATAATGCCTTTTATAAGTTCGTCGCGAAAAAGATTAAACTACCTTCTAATTTTGCGAATAAAGAAATTTTTTTGGATATTATTTATTTTCCTACCAAAAGTAAAGGGGGACTGTATTTTTCAATTCATAAGAAAACGATTTATTTGTATTTCATCATACGAGGCTCAGAATATTATATCCAACCTCCAAACACTTTTGAAATACTTTACTTAAATGTTTGTACAAGATTCGTAATGTCGATTGTAGAGTCAGTGGATTTTATTTTTGTTTATATAATACTATGCCATTCGTATGCCATTTTCACGATGTAATTCAGAATGTAGAGTAACAACGACATAATAATAAAGGGTCTGATACAAATTTCGAAAATCTCGCTAATATTTCAGAAGTAATTAATCTAAAATAAATGACGAAAATATTTCTATTAAAAAAGACTCGATCATAAGTAAAAACGTATTTACATTAATGGGTGTGTAAAATTGTTCTGCTTATAATTTTATTTATCTAATTTCTAACTTTCACAACTTATATGCGAAATAAACTTTAACAATTGAATAAGAATTTCGTACTTGTATTTAATCGAGAGTTAAGCAAATTACAAGATTATATATTTGTGCGATAAAGATTGCAGAGGCTGATTATGAAGATTATAGAGGGATTGACTGGAGATTTTAAGGATTTATTATCTAACAATGGATGAATTGTTGCCTGGAAGGATGGAAAGATAAGGGAAAACTTAATCTTATTTAATGGTTAAATAGCTGTAAAATGGTATGAACGTTCTTTGAAAAGTGTGACCATCGTTTTATTTACGTAAGAAAAGTACATTACTTTTTTAGCTCAGGGCGATTCATTTTAAGGGTATAATTTTTAATAAAAATGAAACATATATTTAAAATTGCTATTAGAGGAATAATAAAAGCTTACGATAGCAAATTACGATCATTGGATTTTATGTTTAGATATAATTTTTACATATCTCAATATTTTTAATAGCTTTGTTATTTTCTGTTAAATTTGTATCAGGAATTCAAAACCTTTCATGTGATTTTTAATTCCGCTTAGTAGTACACACGCTGCTTTATTATAGACGTACTTAGTATTTTGTATAAAATACTAATATGAAAAAGAAATTTTACTCTTTATATAGATCTCTAGAATTCTAGAATTTAAAATTATATGGAATTTCAATAAAATTCTAGTATAAAATGTTAAACATGAAATAATTATTATTTAGTTTCCGTTGACGTGATATCGACAAGATAAAAACATTAAGCAAAAAGTTGCTTCCAGTAGAAATTTTCCTCCTACTTTTTTTTACTTAAATGACAGATTTTTCAAAAAATTTCTTTATATATCTTAATTTGCAGTTCTTTAAATAAGTATTTAAATATATAATACTTTGAGGCAGAAGTCCGTCAATCTTTACAATAAAATATTTTTCCATTTCAATTAGATGCAATATTGTGTTTAATTGCCTACTTGAAAAAAACTGAGGAGTAAAAAGAGTGAGAGAGAGAGAGAGAGAGAGAGAGAGACAGAGTGAGTGAACAAGCAAAGATTTATGTACAGATATGCACTGAATTAATTATCAATAAAATTAAAGTTTAAATTATATGATATGAAAATGCATTTGTTTGCAAATACTTCGGAATAAATAGCTAAGAAACAACTGAATTTATGTGTATGTTTTTAATTTTTCATTTTATATTTATTTGAGTTTATTTGAATTCCCATTCAATTTCAATAGATTATGTAAGATCCTGTGTTTTTCCCCTGCGCTCTAACTTTAATATAAGCTTGAAAGAAAATATAAATTAGATAAAAGCGATGATGTTGTATAAAATACAATCAAGTTTAGATTTTACATATTACAAACATGTGATGTGTAATAGCTTTGTTATTAGAATATGTAATACTACAGAGATAAAAATTATTAATAATTTTGAGTGATAAAAAATTACATATAAAAATAACACTATTATCTTATATAAACAAACATTATATAATTATAATATCGAAAATTTACTACATGATATTATTCCAAAATGTCATGCAAAAAATTGCTGGGAATTATAATATATCAGTTGGTTTTAAACATGAGAATATTATTGATTATACCGATTATAGGGCAGAGATAAAGAAATCTTTTAAATATATTTTTTCAAAAATATAAGTGAAATAAGTTTTTGTTTTTGTGTATAATCTTACTCTTAATTATAAATCAAAAATAATTTGTGAAAAAACTAAACAAATTATCTTACTGCAGTAAAGATTAAAAGACAAATTCTACTTTAGAAATATTCCACATATACGTAACAAGTATCAAACAAGAGCAAGAATTAGAGAAATGTAGTATGAAAAAAGGATATCAAGCAACGTAAACAACTATACGAATACTTACTTCACTTACTGAAACTCTGTTTCTTTTTATATTACGTTGAATTAAATATTTTTTAAAAATTACGTCATTGAAAGAATACATAAATTTGGAAAAATAATTTTTATAATATATTATAATGTGTTTTATAAAATTTTAGTACCAAATGAAAAAAAAAGATATTTTTTTATCTTTGAATATAGTAATTGGGGAAGTGGTACATAAAATCTAACCGCTTTTTTGATTTATTGATGTATAATTTTTTGCTGCAGTAAAAAAAAATTATTAAAATTGTTTGAATAACAAGTATAATTTGTTTTACCAATAGAAAAATCTCTAATATTAACCGTTTAATATTTATAATGAATCCCATTAAAATACATAACGATCGAATTTTATTTCTACATTCAAAGTACTTTTAGAATATGAATTTTTTAACTTAAGTTGTTATCTGTTACAAAAATATTACGAAAAAAACGTGTTTTAAAAAAGCAACATTTAAATTTACAAAACTCATATTACCAATATAACTGAAAAGTACCTTTTACTAGTTCAAATGTTTAATGCTACTTGAAACCATGAAATTACTTGCACACGATTAGAATTTGTTATTTATTACTTGATTTTCATTTATTTACATTGGGCGTCGTATTTCGTTGCATTTTAAAAACAAAATCTCAAAATGATATGTTCTACTAGTTGTTATTTTTCTTTTATCAAAAAAAGTTCTTTCAATTTACGGAATTTTTCTTCATAAAGTTATGGAAGTTCTAAGCTGTAAAATATCATACTTACTTAAATACTATTAACATATGATCATCCATAGAATGAAGCGATTCATTTGTTGCTTCAAACGAAGTTTGACTAAGCGTTTAATATTCCGAGAACAGATTGAGTCATATACACAAAAGAAGTACTCGATTTCGTGGCGATGATAAGCAAATAAATGCCATGAGAAAGTTGATGTATAAAAGAAAGTACAAGTGGAGGAACGACGACAACCTCTGAGTGCTCAGCTTCCTGGCATCACATCCAGCGGTATTCATTGCTGCGCCATTAAAGAAATCCAATCAAGCCCTCGAAAGTATAGTCCGAAGAATAAGAATGAAAGTAATGCGAAGTGGAATGGAATCCATTATCGGCATTTAATTGACAAGCAGCGGGGCTCCATTATTTTCGCAACAGCAAATAAAAATAAGTTGCGCCATGTATCGTCGGCTCGCGACGACGAATGAATTCTCTCCCTAAGAGGACACTCCCATCGTGCGATATCCTGCCTCCGCGAATTCTTGTTCTCGTCTCTTGTTCCGCCGCCTGACTCTCGGGTTTTCTTGTTTGTTTTTCCTCTCTCTCTCTCTCTCTCTCTCTCTCTCTCGCACGCCTCCTTTCTGGCCCGCGCGGGGCTCGAGAAAAGCAACGGGGCCCTCGGGGCGAATATCGTCGCGAGCTTATTAGCCCGCGGGGCCCGCGTTGCGCGAACCGGGCCCCACTTGCCCCGACATTAGGTAACGTCGCTCGGACCATTCGGCTCTTCAAAAACTGGGTCAGCGGACCGCGCTTTTACTCACGGCCCCATTGGCTCGTGTCCTTTTCCCGCCCCGTCCTTTACGCCTCACGAGTCGAACGCTCTCCCGATCGTATTTTCCTTCTCTCTGTTTTTTTTATCTCGTTCCTCTCGTTGAGTTTTCGCGCTCTTTTGGCGCAAGACACACGCGTGCGCTCCGCGTCAGTCACGAGCGCGTCAAAGCGGGAAAACACGACGCGCTTACCCGGAACGCCGAGGTTAACTTTTTGCGATTTCGTTAGAACCGAGATGGACTACCAGAGGTAATTGGCCGTTTGGTTGAGGCTGGACAGGAGGCTTAACACAACGAGACCGAGTGCAGGCTAAAGCGACGACAAATTATAATAATTAAAGTGAAAGCTTAAATGTCGTGTCTAACGGCTCTTGTTCAAGTGAATTCTTAAGCTAAGAAGGTAATTTTCGTTTACTCAAGGTAAACGATTGCACGATTACCGCACGTGACAAGAGCTTAGACACGTACTGCTGTTTTTAAGATTTCAATCATCGTCCAAATTGTAAATTAGGGTGACGTTAACTGTACCTAATCATTTGTCAAATAACATTGATTTCAAGTTTTCGATGCGCCCGTTACGTTTAAAAATTTCAAAAGCTCTTTATGAACGATTTTTGCTATAAATTTAGCGTAACTATAAAACTAACCGTCGTGAAAATTACTTTTTAGAGCTAATATTTTTACGATAACAAGAATATCGAGTAAAAATGATCGTTTATAGCATTACAACAACAAAATATACGTATCCATGTGCACGAGCATATGTCTTCAAATGTTGCGTATCTTATTTCATAATTCATGTACCATTATTTGCTTTCTCCAAGTAGAGTTGATTACAATTGCTCTACAGTATCGGAGCATGAAAAATAATCCAGACGACTTCGTGTATGTAATGTATTTACAGTTGAACGGATAAAAAACTACAACTGGCTTCTACGTTGTCCCTGCAGATTAAACAACTCTAATCACGACGTTTGACATTCTTTAGGGCACTGAAAGAAAAGTGATATAATCAACTGAAACTAATACCAACTGTTGGTGACTCTAAACAAACAAGTGTTACAAATCCTAATGAAATCCTAATAAGGCGCTTAGTGGAACTAACGCAATCATACGAGTTTACTCTATGCCGCTCATTCAATTTCTATTTAAAATATCCCACGTAAATGAAAATTACGTACACAATTAAAAGAATTCCATTATTCTTCCTACTACTCCATAAATAATTTTATTTTTCATTTGCTTGCAAAACCACGAGAAGTTAAATGGAATATTTTTAATAGAAGAAGACAGTGGATGAAGCCTAAAGAGTAGCAAACAATTTCCCAAACATTATTATGTGCATATCGCAATATATTTTTCCTTAAAAAACTGCAGACCATGTGACATAATGTTGCTCAATAATTCTTATTTCGATGATGTTGTTACTTAATTTTCTTTTCTGCAATATTTCAGATTTTTCACATGATTTCATTTAATCATTGATTATCAGTATTATAGGTAATTTAATTTTAATATATGTAAGTAAATGTTAACGAAGTATTTTAATAAATAGTAATATTGAGCTCGTGGAACTCAATATCAATGGAATGAGAGTATTAGAAAAGTAACCTAGCAGTAATGGTAGCGTTAAGAAATTGGCGATTCGTTGAGAAGTTCAAAGCTCACGTTTCGATTCATCTGAAATCATACGATGCATTATGAAATTTCTTTTAAGCTAGTATTAAGAAATGTTTTCGGAAACTAAAATATTAAATTAAAGTATACTCATCTTTAAGCATGAACGTCACACCCACGCCATCAGTTCCGTTCGACATATTTTTATAATACTCTCAGGGAGAAATCTATACAAACGTGCATTACAAAAATAGAAGAAACAAAAATAGTTTTGAAACCGAAGTAAAAGTAAGTAATTGGTGTTCGTAGATCGAAATAATCTGTACATCGCTTTTATATGCATTAAGTAAAATGATACATTAAAATACCACATGTTGTCGGTCTCAAGGACCCGAACGAACAAATTAATTTCAGCTTATTATTTTTGATGTCTTTCTTATTTCCCATTCACGTTGATCAGACAATTTATATGATCGCGCACTTTTGACTTTCTTAGCTCTAATATGTGGGCTATTTACAGCGTACGCGGACGCTCTCACTTTCGAGGGAGAGAGAGAGAGAGAGAGAGAGAGAGAGAGAGAGAGAGAGAGAGAGAGGGACGCATAAACTGGTTCCTTATATCCGCCTGCAATCGCGAGACGCTTTACCGACGCCGACGCCAATGTTCGCGTCGATTTTTGCTCTCACGCGAGATCCTGGGCCCTATGCTGATTTCTTGCAATGATCAATCTGCTGTCGATCGATTCTCGCGTGGACACTAAGTGAAAGTGGCGATGAAAAACATGTTAATAATAATAAGCCGGGACGTTTGTTTTCATCTGGAATTCTCCACTCGTATCGAAGTGTTAATTCTTTTAACAGGCATAAGCCACTTTTTTCGTTTAATTGATGCAGACTCCTTCTTGATTCGGTTCTTTTATCTTCCAGCGTTTTTTGTGATACAAATTCTTAGACTGAAGGTTTTCGATTGTTTCGTCTTGCTATTGAAAAGCATTTATTACCAATCGTCCTTTTAAAATCAAACCACTGTTATTACTGACACACCGTTAACTGACTTTTAGGTTACTTCGAAAACGCGATTAATTACGAGTAAATTTATGCATTAAAAGTATTTCAAATTTTTGCATTCAAATTTTTCTTAACCTTTTCTTAAGAAAGTAACTTGGAATTGCAAGCGATAGGGTTAGAGTAAGAAGATATTCAAACTTATACTAACTGCGCTTCGCTGCATCGCGATCCTCATGATTTACGCGTTAATAGTTGAGAAATCATGCAGGGCATGATAAAGACGTTAGTTCTGTGCACGTGGAAATATTTAAGAACTAAGAACAGGATTTCATTCCATTAAATTATTTAAAAATATTACATCTCTTAATTTTATTTCACATTTTTATTTAGGAATGTAATAACAACATCGTCGACTGTTTCTATTCTTCGTTTAAAGGAGTGAGTCTGTCTGTTTGCATAAAACTTTGAAAATAATGTTTTAAGAAAACAAAGCTAACCTTTCATGCCCGCGAAATATCGGATCAAACTGATTCGATAATACGATCAATCATATTTATGTAATTTAATTCCATCAATCGACATAGGGATTATCAAAGAAAAAATTATACGCGGACGCTTGAGAGTAATTAAATGGTTTTATAGTCGATCGAGCTCTCTTAGGAATTATATAATTTGAATGTGTTTCCTTTTGGAATCGATCAAAGGCTCGTGTCGCGCGATCGCAAATACAAAAGCAAGTACGTTTCGTTACAAATAGGAAAATACCGCATGCGTAGCACGAATTATTAAGAACTTTCTTTAATTAGATCGCAGCAGTTATAATTGTGTATTCCATTTGGCGGCTGCATCAAATGCCGAAACGAAAGCGTTTCCTAATATCCAGCGTATAAGCCACTTAACGCTTTAATTGTATTTAATTACCGAGATTCGCAAGGCATTTTTCAGTCGGTTACGTCACGCGCCGCCCGATTATGAGAATAGCTTATTAATAACGTGCCCGGCGAGCCGTTCACTACCCCGAGCATTAATCCTGGCGCATAAGAATCGAATGTGGCTGCGCTACGTTTCCCCGAGGCTTTGACTACCGGCTTGAGTACCGGCTTGAGTACCGGCTTGAGTACCGGCAAAGGTCAGGCTCTGCTCGGACGGTCTGGAACTCGTCTTCCGTCTCCGTAAGTTCCCGAAGGTGGCGAGAGGCGCGCCTTCCTCGGCAAGGACGTGCGCTTGGGCGGTGGAACGTAAAGAAGGAAAGAAAGAAGACAATAACAAACGACGAGCTTTTCCTCGGGAGGTGTATAATTGCGCTGATTGAGATGCCGCTGTTAAGTCGAACTCCACGGGGAATTTCGGTGGCCGTTGCGCGAGCGAGAGAATCATCGTCTTTTTCCAATTTCGAATAATGCGAACGGATTGCTTTATGCCTGTGTGTTCACAGATACGGGCCGTTTTATCGGAAGCTTTTGAAAACGGTAATAAATTACGCGGAGTACTAGAACTCGATGTCTAATCCACGATGTTGCTTCACTGGTGCTGTTTCGATGGCATTCGAATGCTTTCCTTTCTTCCTCGACCAACGCTCTCGACGTTTGTCTTACCTCGTTCTGTACTCCCGCAATCATAAATCAACGAAATGCGCAAATGCGAAAGAATTCTTAAAAACGCGTTCTTACTCAATTTGTAGTTGGTCTGCTGAAGTTGGTCATTCAAATTTTAGTTAAGGACGTATTACGATTGAGAGAATCGCGCATTCTTTCATAGTGCCGACTTTCACTAAAAGTCGAGTACTACATAGATTCTAACGTGTTTGTTATGTTTGTTTTAATGCTACAGATTATTGTAGCGTCATCAGGCGATACGCGAAGAAGCGGAATTAAATTTCGTAATTATTTATATTATTTCAGCTATAAAATGATAATATTGCTTTTATAGTACAAACTTCCTACAGTTTCTACATTGACTGTCGGGTGATTATTTGTTTCCATTATAAGCGCACGCGTGAGGAGGGAGTACAGAGAGTCATCTTTATAACGGAAAGTCGACGTATTTCCTCACTGAAAGAAAATCTCCAGGCAGCTATAGTTCAAGTTCATGAAAAATCCGATGAAATATATCTATAAATGCACAATAAGTAGAAGGCAGTACGATTTAGTCGGGCAACTGATTTCCTGTTATAGCTGTCACGAGGAGTTTCTATCCGGTTGATTGAGTTATTCGATATAATTCACACGAGTTCATTTCTCGTTAATGACGATATTCTCCAAAATTTATATTTCTTAAGGGTACAATTAAAGCGATCGATCACACGCATGACAACCTACGCACAAGTAAAAGCGGACAATATTTTAAAATGGTTTAAGGCTTTCAGTAGAGTTGCTACAATTTTACAAATTTTCCATAATATACACATATATATATACATACATGTATATATGTATATATGTATATATGTATATATGTATATATATATATATATATATATATATATGTATAGACGCATAAGACCAGACTCGACTGATTTGCATTCATATTTCATTATCGCGGCTTAAGCATCACACTAAGAAGAAAAGAGCTGCGGAATAAAAAAGCATAATTTTATGATTGCTCTAGCGCACTTCCGTAAAATGCCAGGTAACGAATTTTCGCCATTTTGTAGACAGGCAGAAAGTTTTAAGGCGAAAACTCGGCTGGTATTTAATACTTAGGTGAGGTAACAGTAGCCATAAGCATAAAGTCGTGCGTCTACCAGTCGAATATATCTTCTGCGCGCGTGCATTCTATGCATGAATTATAGTCATTGTGAAGTGACTTTTCGACGTGCATTATACAGCATATTTAACGCGCATAGACGCGAGCGCGAGCGAGAAAACCAACTCCTAGGATGTAATGAGCGAGCTGGATAAATCGAATCGCTCCTTACCTTATTATGGATCATTTTATGCAAATGAACTCACGCGGAGAAGCAGTTGCTCGTTACTCGATGCTCGTTTCGTACTCGTATCGTCGAGGTACGTGCTAAAAACAATCCAACAGCAATTAAGTTCTGTAAGTAGTTGTCCTGTAAGTGAAAAATTGGAATCGTCTTGTAAATTGTGTAAAGAAAGATACCATCGCACGTTACTACGTTAAGGCAGTTGCAGATAGGTACATCATATATTTTACGTATATTTATTTACGTATATTTATTTTTATTATATTTTTTGGATATATAAAAGCGTATTATAAAAGTATATTAAAAGAAAACTTTCGTGAACGAAAGTCGATTTACCTGATTCTTTCATCCAAAATAAAGCAATTTTTATATATTGTTTTTGATCCGTTTATGCGCAGTTATGAAATAATATATTATCAAATAATATATTTCATAATTCAATTAAGAGCCTGATATATTGCGTTGAAATTAAATTATATCATTTATAATTTATTCTTAGTTGTAATTATGAAGCAACATTTCTATCCATTTACTTAGCTTATTCTATACTAACTCGGCTTCTAATTTGCGCACTTCATCTAGCAACGGTCAAGTAAATGTTCAAAACTTTGATTCGAAACTGATTTAATGCACTTTACAAGTTTACGATTGCAATGTATGGCTTATAAACAAGTTATCAAATTTAAATTTATATTTACCAAGCCCTTGAGCGATGTTGTCTAGAGAAACACGTTTTAAGTTGGTTTAGACAAATGGAAAAATGTCCTTACGTAAGATAGTATGATAAATGTAGTAAGTGGGCGATTTTGTTACTCTTTTATACTTATGACACTTAATGTGTAAAACCGAATGAGACAAGCTGCGTATATGGTATCAAATAGAAATACGAAATAAAAACGAACTCATTTAAGTGAAATCCACTGACATAAAGTAGTGGTTGTCATTACTTTTTAATAAGGGTTGTACCAGCAAATTATTGATACTCGTACGCTGCTTATTAATTACGTGAATTAATCTTTAATTAATAAAATAATTAATTTTCAAGCCGTGCGTCTACTTACTGTGGATAGACGTTTTTCTTACTAAAGCGTTAGTAAGAGTTTGAAATTGTTGTTTCAAGAATACAAATCTCTTGGCATTCTCGTTTGCTGAAATTATGAAAACACATTACATAAAAGTGTGGTTTGATGTTGCCAAATGGAGCTTTTAATTATAAATACTGGTTTTCAATAATATTACAATAAGGAATTAAAGGAAACACGTACAACGAATGCATACGTAAATGAATGTAAAAATAAAAAATACAAAAAACTTTCTGTCTAAAGCAATTAATTTCTAAATTAAGTATTATTGTGTTCGAATTAAGAATTATCTTTTCTTTTTGAATATAATGAACAATATAATGAACAATGAACGTGCACTGTTTCACTTAGGACATTTACTTACCTATTTCGTTATAAATATATAAATACACATTTATATAAACAAACTTATGTTGCTTGCATGCACGTATCACGTTAACTTGCAATTTTGTTTATTACATAATTGATGTATGCATTTATAATAAATTTCCCAGAATAGCGTATAATTTTTTCTGAAAGAAAGGATCTTGAGATATATTTCTTAAAAATCGATAACATGAGTTATACATCATTGGCATTTATTATTAACAAATTAAACGATATACAACTAAAATACTAAAATTCGCTACATCCTAATGGTTGTAATTATATAAAAGATAATATTACGAAGTATTTCTTTAAGATGGGCTTCAGTTTTGTATTCTTAATTTTAAATAATGAAAGAGCATTCATGCAAGTACGCAGACATGTTTTTCTGAAATATACTTTAAACATTTGTAAATATTTGCATGTATCCATGCAACATAAAAACGTTTCAAATAAAAATAAATATTGTTATTTTAAGATAGCACTCAAGATTGCAATTAAAATATTACGAAATATATTTAAAATATACAAAATAAGAATAATGCTTAATCACATAAATTATGCGAGTATAATAGATTTATAGTATCAATTTTCAATTAAAACTTTGTAATTCAGTTTTTATTCATTAACTACATTAAATGATAGTAATAATGCTGAAATCGTTTTTCATAAATTTTACGTGAAACTTATAATAATTGATTTTTAATTTTACAGAGTAAATTTAAATAATCGACGGCATCGCTCGAATCTTTAAAATATATAAATTATAAATATTAGACTTTTCCTCATTTAGCGATGTTAAAGAAGGCTATTAATGTTAATTGAATTATAGGGGAATTACACGTATAGTACATAACAAGTGTTGTGTCTAATGAGTTATGCATAAAGTTAAAAGGTAAGTATAAAATATTTTTAACATTGTCTTGAGATTTTTTTGAGTTAAGAATCCTGTCCCAGAAACGTAATTTTTTTTCTCAATACATCGAGAAAAAAAGCTTCGGGATATATTGCCATTTTTTTTTCTGGAATTTTAAATGGAACCAAACATATGATTTTTTGTTAAGTAAACGTTGTTTCAAAAAGAAACGACTACAAGAAGAGATCTTTACAATTACTGTTTAACATAATGGTTCTTGCGGCCTCTAAAGTGTAATATATTTTATAAAAATTATTTCAATAAGTTTCGCAAACGATGGGAGAACTTAAGTGGTATAGAAAAATTAAAATGTTTTTTAATTACCTCTAATTTCAAATTAACTCTATTACGCGTATTTATAATTAGCTGATAAACATTAATAACAGGGTACTGCAAATGTGGAGTATCTTTTAAGTTACCGATTCTGATGAAATTCCGAAAAAATTTTGTTCGTAACACATTCTTGTTAGTTGCTATTAGTTAGTCAGAGTCCTATTCGTGACATAAATGTTATATTAGTAAATACAAGTTTAGCGCTAGAAATGTCAATAAGTTGGTAACTAAATATCTTAAGAAATGTTCCAAATGCGAAAATGAAAGTTAAAAGTTTGCATTTTTCGAGTTAGGAAAAAATCCATTTACTTAGGAATATCGTGCGATAGAAAGATAAAAAATATGTTTGTTTATACAACGATTTATATTAGATTGATTTATAATAGATTATCGATGAAAGCAATATATTTTTAGCTTATTTTGGTATTGTATTACCTTATGTAACGTACTTTACGTTACAAGTGGCTTATCGTCAGTGATTGACATCACGCATATTTTTCGTTTAAAAACTTAAAAAAATGTTGTAATATCTAGAGTTATAATAAAGTTATCAATTGTTAAACAAGTGAAATTGTAACTTGATTTATATGAAAATGAAAGCATTGGGTAGCAGAATCGGCCTCGTCGCGTTCCATTTCGTAAGTAACTCGCCTAGGTAAACAAGTTGATTGAATTACACTACATCTCGTGAGAATTCAATCGTCATGATGGGGAACGCATAGTGACTCATCGCTGTACGTCATACCCGTTCGTTTTCGGTTCGTTTTCGCGTCTCGAGCACAGTCCATTCGAAATGTCTTTTCTCAGCTGTCCACGTCGAAATCTGTCTCGCGACCGCTCTGGCGATTTCTCTCGACGCGCGATCTCGCATAAATCTCGTCGAAAAGGCAAGAAAGACAAAAGGGGCACTCAAGCGCGCGCGCACACACACACACACACACAAAGAAAGAAAGAAAGAAAGAAAGAAAGAAAGAAAGAAAGAAAGAAAGAAAGAAAGAAAAGAGTATGACGAAACGACGAGCGCAGCTTTGTCGAGCTTAAATCCCGCGTATCCTCGCGCAGTGCGCAATCGCATTTTCCATTCTCACGTCTGCCACCTTTTTTCACTCCCGCCGAGCGACTCTCCGAGGCGATAAAGAGAGCGCGCGGTTGCACGCGATAAGGACGGCTGGTGGGAGCGACGTCGGGGCGCGTTGCGCAAGGCCCACGCGACTCTCGGCGAAAGTCGCGGCCCGATCAGGGTCGTCGGGCCCCCCGAGATGCACGTACGCCAGTCACGAGGAGTCGTTACCGTCGTTACGTTAACCACCGCATCACGTGGTGCTTGCACTAGGGGAGGCTTGCGCTATGGCAGATTCTCCTTTTCTGGATGCGGATTCTCTTCGGGGCGCAGGATCGTCGCTTCTCACCTGCATCCTTCATATTATTATTAAGCGCACTGCTGTCTGTTTAATAATTTCATCGTTTGCCAGCTCAGACGTCTAAGCGAGCCTTCCCTTTTTAAGGGAAGACGTTAATTAGCCGAGCTTGAAAATTATGCTTTCGTCCTGTAAATTAACATCGTTTGATAATTAAGTGATTTTTCTTCTATTGGAATTTGATATATTGCACTTGATATTCGCTTATCAAGTTATGAAATGCAGTATTCTGCTTTCTAAATAACTGGAAATATTACCTCGTCTTCTTTCGTAATTCTATAATTATTTTTGCATAATTACAGTTCAATGGAGTTCGGATTATTCGGATTTTTTTGTTTTGTCTAAAAATCAGTGCATCAAGGAAATTAGACACGCTTTGATCAGATAATATTTCGAACAAATGTGCCGGTTTGAAAAGCGATAATCTTGAAAGTTCTTAAATTTATCGATACTTAAAAATACCTTTAAAAATATGATAATTAGTCAGTGCTTGAAATTGCTCGATCTAATAACTCCCCGTACAGAGGCTCGTACGTTGCAACACTGCATACAAAATATTTTAGCTATTTTAATTCTTAGCACATTTCAGGAATCAGTTCGTCTAATTTTTAAAAGTAAAAATAAAGCGAGGACATTTCCCCCAGGATTTTCAGATAATTATTATTAAAAGAAAATTAAATAATATCTTTATTATAATATAAAATGTTACGAACATGCTTATTCTGATCGTTGATTTAATAAAAAGTGGTAAAACTAGTGGACGTCAAAATTATTTTGCAATATATAATTGCACCGATTAATTCAATTAAAATTAATTTAATTGCACGTCTTTCAAAATCAAGCTTATACACTTTTCTAACAATGAATAAAAAGTAAATTTATTTACCATCAAAAGCTGTATGTATGTAAAATTTTTATTCTTTTAACCAAATTTAATTTAAAAACCGTATTATTGCATTTATAAATCTTGACTTATAAACTGTCGATGTTTTATTCTGCAGTCATTTTTACTTTACTCTGCCAAGACCTTGTTTCAACAAATTATTTTTTTAGAAAAATAAGCTAAAATTATTAGAAAGAACTGCAACTTTTTAATAAGTAATTAATTCGTTTACTTATTGGATACTATGAATTGAATAAAGTTACCCATAAGTGGTGTAGACTATTTTTAATTTAGATAAATACGAAATATCAAACAAATATCACGTTTCTTTAATTTAACAAAAATTTATAAGATACAAACAAAGATACAATTGAGCAATCATCACTATCGTAGTAAATTTCTACCATTAAATTCGGCAATTCACCTTTAAACTCTGGTTTAATTTCCACTCAGTGCAAAATAAAAGGAATCTAATCCATTTAATCAGCTTTTATCCATATTTGATCCAAGTGACGCCGAATAGTAACGAATTTGTTAAAATTTGGCTGTCATTAAGTTTTTCGAAAGTTCTCGTATAAAAATTAACAGTTCTTACATATACTATCTGTTACTCATCGGATGCTAATGAACCGAAAATATGTTACAAAACAAGACTCATTTTGTCGTTTCCTCATTTTATACAAATGAGCAATTAAATTAATTCAAAACTGGTTAAATGATAGAAAAAATTTTGTAGAGCTTAAATAGCTATTATCTTCATTACAATTTAAACGATATACTTTGGATACTAACGTAATTTACTTCCGACAACGATTCTCAAGATATTTAAATATTTCATAAAATCTATGCGGGAATTCAGAATAGTTTTCCTCGTCAGTTTGTTCGTAAAGCTTATCGATACGTATTGATAGATAATACACTTTATCAACATTGACATAATGTGCAAGTACATCCAGTGAAATCAAAATAACCAATTACTTACTAAGCTTATTTTGCTTAATTAGGGAACTCCAGAACGTATTTAATTAAAACAGCACGATCCCTTGGTCAATGAGAAACTTGAGAGAATTCGATTAAATTTCAGGATAGAATTTGGGATACCTATGTATGTACATATGTACACATGTATCAGTGTAAACAGATATAGGTAACTATGCGAATGGTGGGATGTTGACTGAATATTGATATATTCTACGCATCTATTTACAAATGTACACATGGCGCACGAGCTTTCACACGTACTTTTGCACACCGAGGATTAATTTGTTCCTAACCGTTGACAGGCGTAAGATTGATTTAGTCGAAATATATACGTCTATTATTGTATTTGCATATAATTTCGATCTCATTTCAATGAAATTGAGGTACGTTAATGGTTATATAATCTAAACATAAGTATCCACTTATTGTCAGCGCTTACGTATACAAATACGCAGGCAAATCTACTGTTATCCATCATATATGGTGCATTTTAATACCATTTATTTAAAATTTAAAATTTTTTAAATTTTAAATTTTAAAATTTTCTTTAAATGTCCAAAGGTGTTCCATAATCGTGCAATAAATGTCGGATCAGAAATTCGCTTTTAAAAATGCAGTCTTCGAGGAAGATGTAACGGAAAATCGAATGACAATCTGTAGACCAAGAGTCAAGTCCTAAGGAACACCATTCGCACATAGCCTTCAGACTACTCTCGTTTATGTAATAATTGGATAAATTGATGAGTATCTGAAACGTTACGGAAGCCCGATTACTACTCTCCGAATACTCATTACGTCTCACTACTTCTTATGAATTTTTCAAAATGAATTTTATATGTGCTTTCACCAAAAAACTACAAAGTTTGATTTGGACTTGTAGCACATAAATATTTGATACTCGAAAATTTTCTTTATTCTTACGTCCTTCTCGAAATCCATCGCTTCTTTCTGATGGCAGTACAAGATAGACGTTTTTGTTATTTTTATTAGAAATTAAAACGACCAACTTATAACTGAGCTGTAATGTCAATAATTTCTTTTCTTACTTTAATAAGGTATTACAAAATATAAGCCTTGCCATTGAATCATATTTCTAATTTTTAATACTTATAAATGTTATTTTAATCACGTGATTCAAACTACATGCAAGTACTATCGCGCGTTAATTATATTTATATCAATTAATAGGATATCCTCGTTTCTTCTTTGTTTTAGATAATTGATATAAACAAATGGAATTTCATCAGTGCAACATTGTCATTGTAGTGGTTATGCTTAATAATAATAATTATATTTAATTGTATAGAGTTTATTTTTATTTTTAATCAATTAAAGTAAATAGCAATTACAAATAAATATTGTTCATACCGTAGAACTAATAAATTCGGGCTTCTTATCTGTTCAGATAAATTTTCATAATTCTTTCGTAATATATTGATTATTAAGGCTGATAAATGTAAACTTTGATATCTCTAAAAAATGTACCCTTAAACAAGGGATTAATCATTTTTTAATACATAAATATAATGTTTCTGTTATCTTTATTCTGAACCTGATTTTTAAAGTCGATTAGAAAATTGTTATTTTAAGTATCAAATTTTAAAAAGCATTAAATAATTCATAGGTTTTATAAATAAAATGTAGAATAAATTGTATTATCTCTGTTATTTTTTGTTTACAATTTTAAGCTTGATTTTTTAACATAATTTTTTTAATGAAAAAGTGTTATTGAATAAAGAAAAAATATTTACAATGCTTTCAAAATTTTATTTCTTTTTATCTCTATCTTTAGCTGTTTAGATGAAGAAAACCTAAGCATAACAAACAACATAAATTTTCACTCTCATTAATCTAAAGTTTATCGTTTTGAAAAAAATTATTTTTGAACAATTTTCAAACAAAAAGTTCATTTGTTTAAAAAAATACTGATAAAAATACAAATAAAAATTTCCATGTATTTTTTGCTGTTTTATATTTTTAAAAACTTATTTATGCAAAAAGTTTTTTTTGCAACAATTTAGTATATACGCTCAATGTTGTTGGAGTTCCTCGTTATACAAGAATTTCACTAATTTTCCATTTCAAGCCATTCAAAGTAAATGATTCTGAGAATGGTCGACTAAAAATACAACATATATACAAATATGGAACTGTAAATGATTGGCCAATAATTCAAAGCGAGGCAACTATTTTCCACTTTCTTGAAAAAAAATCTATCTCATTTTATTTTTAAATATATATATATATATATATAGTTAGATCCCGTATCTAATAGTAAGTACATTTTCCATAATCTATAGTTCAGAATTAAGGAAAAAATATACAGACTTTTAAGTTCTAAAAAAATGTATTCAGTTCAGAATTAAATTTGCTCAGAATTAACATTAGAATTTAGTAATTTCATGTTGACAATTTACATAAAATTGTCATAAAAATAAGTGTATTTATAAAGTTTATTCTAGAACATCGGTTCAAGAAAGCTTGTATAAGAAAGGTTGTAATTTTTTATCTCGCAAACTTTCCAATACTTATAATACTTATATTAAAGATAATAACATTTATAATTTCATTTATAATTATTAAAAATATGAATAATAACATTACTGCTTGTAAAAAGGTTAGTAGGTATCGTATATATACCATCTAAATTTAAAATGCAAATTTGAATTCATCAGAAATTATAGATGTAATGATTCTTCATTAAATTTTATTTTCATTATAACTACAATGTACACTAATTCACAATTTTCGACTTTTAGTCATTTAAATTTTTATTTTGAAATAATTATACTTCGTATTCTTTGGGTGTACTGAACAATGTATTTCACAAATCATTATACGTAGGGTAACTCTGTTCAATTAAGAGTATTTTTTTAACGAATCGAAAGTCTTTAGTATTTAAACTTATTAAATTGTCAAGGCTGTTTTATAAACGAAAGTTGTTATAACGTACTTCAATCGCACAATATTCCTCGATAATTAATTTCTATTGGTTTATAGTAAGTTAAATTAAATGTTTTAATCGTCCATTCCTTAGCATTCGCATAAGTTTTTCATTTCCGTGTGAAAAACTGAATGCGTCTGAAAATAGATGTTTCAGGTTCATTTTGTTAATGGATGATTCCGTTGACAAATGCAATTTTTTATTTTACAAAATATAAAATATTCTTAACACGGTGATAAATTTCTCGGCCACAAGCGAATCAGCCTTATTATTATTGCTATCCATTTGACTTTTTGTGCATTTATTTCTATCTCTCTGCAGAAGCTGTAATTGATGATTTCAAATGAACACAATGTACATCGATCCGATCTCGTACTTAGAAAATCGATCGCATAACAACCGGTCACCGATCTCTCGAAACGTTCGCACTGAAGTCTCTGCTTCGATCCGTGTTTGCTGTCTAGCAACAAGACGGATGAAAGAGAGAGAGAGAGAGAGAGAGAGAGAGAGAGAGAAAACAACGATATCCCACTCATTATATCACGCGCTCTCACAAAAAATGGGGCCATACCACTCCAAATCAGACTTAAGGACGGAGAGAAAGAATTAGGATTTCTTTGCCCCGGGCTCATGTAACATATATTCCGTAGTATTTTTTGCATAAAAACTTTAGAATAAAAATAGCAATTTAAGAGATAAATATTTGTATTCTTTATTTGTAGCTTACGCGTTTACGTTTGTTGTTTTATTCATAAGCACACAAAAACACATTTTGTATCTACAATTAATTGCTGCTGCAAGTGCACGGTTAATAATTCTACTAATTGTTGCATTGTTTATATGAACGAAATTAACTAATTTTATTAAAGAAAAGTCTTTGGTGCTTGATATTTTACGCAAATATCTACCATCGATCAAAACTAGAATGAAAACAGTCCTCTACGATTAATGTGCGTTCTATGCGTTTAACAAGGTCACAACGAGGTTTGGCTCATAATTTTTCAATCCTTTTAATCCGGCATAGAAAAGAAGTAGTAAAAGAAAAGTTTGATATAAATGCTTCTGGCAACGCTATTTTACATAAATAACCCTTACCAATGATAATCCCATTAAGTATTGTTTATCAAAAATACCGTGGTACCACGTATTCGGTTAATTTTAAAGTAGGTTAATCCATTAATTCGCTGAACAGTAAGATCCTTTTGACATTGTGACAATCGACGTTCAGTCCATTGAAATTTAAATGTATAAAAGAACAAAAAAGAGCGCAGGGAATTTTCAAGGCTATGTGACGTTTTTAGTATGCATATTATTATCCTTGCAAATAATATTTTGATTAATATCGCACTTGCGGTCGTATGTAATAAATAGATAGGCCAAACGTGCGATTAGTGTAGGAAGCGAAAGAATAGCAATCCGGTAATAAGACGAAAGAGCCAAGGTTATGCTTTTACGAAATATTGTTATAGAATATTTCGAATTGAATGCGCTAAGCGAGCTCCTAAAAGTAAACGAGGAAAAGTGATCGATCTCCGTTAAGGCAGAGAAGGCAGTAACGATGACGACGCGTTTCGCGAATAAAAAGTAAAAAGGGCTCTTGACTATTTCAATGTCGGTTGTACCGGAGCAAGAACTCGTCGTGCAATAACGTAGGCGCGCTCACACGCGGAATCGCATAAGTAGCCTCTCCTTGGTTGCTCCTCGCTCCTTTCGCCGGTGGTTACGAGCCGTACTCGTATGCTCCCCTCCACCCGCAGTGCTCGGGCCCAAATTACTTTTACTCTTGACTTTTCGGAAATCCTCTCTCTCCCGCCCCTTTTATCTCCATTCGCGCCCTCTCACTCGGAGTGCGTTTATGCCTACGCGCATTCCGCCACTGTGGGCCCGTCTGTGAAAAGTGTCTCTCTCTCTCTCTCTCTCTCTCTCTCTCTCTCTCTCTCTCTTATCTCTATGAGCGCGTTCTCGATCACCGGTCGATGAGGGAACAGCGACACGTTGGTCGGGAAACATGGCAGTCGCGCTTTGACGCTCGACGCCGTTTGGTACGGACGGCGCGAAATCGCCGGGATAACTCGCGCAGTGTCGCACCAGGGAAAGGACAGGGAAAGAGAGAGAGAGAGCGTAAGTGAGAGATAAAACCGCGAGTGTACCCCAAGACATCCGACCTTCACCGAAGCTGGACGTCGCTCTTTCATCCCCTTCTGTTTGTCCTTTGATTCACGAAAACGTCATCGACGAATATGACCAATAGGTACGTGCGCTTATACTTTCATCTTATCTACCATTTACGCGTGTTTTTATTTTTTACTTAGTGCACAAGATTATAGTGGCAGGATCGATGCGACTTATCGATCGGACTTTTTCCAAAGTGTCGAAGTCGCTTTTCAAACTGACCGATCGCTTTATATATTTTTAATTTATTTGGCTATGGAATTCAATATGTCATGTAGACGATAAGTGCTTGCTTCGTCATCATTTGAACCACGAGTGATTTATTTTACATCGAGATGTAATTAAATGCTTTCTTAGTTTTTTCTCATTTTCTTATCGTAACGAACGGGTTTACCGTGATTTGTACTTCTTTAACGATTGGCTTATGTACGTTTATACAACGTACAAAATCATTAACGCTTTTACCGATGTTCCGAGTACATTAAGAACGAGGCCTCGAATTTTAAAACTCATGTCTTTGATCCGCTACATAATCTGACGACGTAAGTTGCGTTTGAATATCGTTGATCGCCATCCGTATGAAATGAAATAAGTATCAAGATAAATAAAAAACATTGCTTTACAGCTTTTAACGCGTGAATTTAAGTTAAAAGTTAAAGCTAAAAGGGACGTTATATCTCACTTGTCTTAATTTTCAATAAATAAAGCAAAAGGCACTATTTTAGTAATAGCGTTTATTTTGAATAGAGTAAATAATACCGTTAATGCTCAGACTTTGGATTATAAAATTAAGGTCGTAAATGCTAAGTTGTTCTACTAACCATCAATGTTACTCTACAGACGCCAAGTACGTGAATATTAAATTGGAGGTACAAGCGATTAAGCTCTTAAATAAATTTATAAATTTTTTTCATATTTCATGGTAAATATTTTCATTTTATAATGCATTATAGTTAAAATAGTCATTTGAACAAACATAATAATTACTACAATAATCGAATAGTTAAACTTATTAAAGAAAACTTTATAAAAAATGGTCTGTAAAATAATTTTTCAATTTTAAAAATTAAAAGTATAATAAAATTGTAAACCAATTCTCTTCTTGAAGATAAGTTAATGCTTGAACCTACTGATAAAAGGATTTTATTGGTGAAATAAATCAAAATAATTATTCATTGCTACATAAATCGCTATTTGTAAGGTCCAGCAGGTTGAGTAGCTATTATCAGTATTGTTAAAAAATATAAATATTTTAAAATTATCCACGAAAATAAACATTGTTTAATGCATTATTGTAATGCATTAAGTAAATCCTTGAAAATTACCAAAGGCAGCTTTAAGTAATTAAAAATTATTAGTTAGCGACTATTTAAAAATTATTAGTTTATTCAATTTAACAGCTTAAGACTGTGAATTCTAAAACTTTTATCACAACTATTTTATCTTTTTTATTTTCATTAATAAATATATATTATTTTTTAAAACATTCATACTTTACCCTTCATACATTTTTTTCTACTTAAGAAGAAAAGATTTTTTTCTAGATAAATTTTAAATCTATCGTATGATAATCAAATTAGGATCACTAAAAAACTTAATATTATATTTTATGAAGTAAACATACAAATTGATAACATGTTATTAAATGAACGAAAAATAATTTTCAAAATGTTGATAAATTGAATTAAATAAGCATCTTATTTTTTATGAAATTTATTAGTTAAACAAAATGTAATACGCATGTTCTAAAAAAAATTGATTTTTTAAGGTTTTTAAGATAATACAATATGAGTGTGTAATATTTTCCAGAGAATCTGTAATAATGTGTAATTAATGTTTCTTAGCACATTGTAATTTAATATTTATTTCTAATCTTCAAATTATATATAACAAATTTGATGTTATCATAGGTCGTTAATAATTTATAAAATGACTATCATATAGCTAAACTATTCGACTAATTAACTTAATTTAATTTTTACATTTTAACCAAACGATTATTACGTCTTACGTTGTATGAATAAATGACAAAATAACTTTATTATTTTAGACGTGATTTACCTTTCAGATCGTTTAATAGAATTAAAACATGTCAACTTTCTTAGTCTCATATACTCATTACGAAAAATGTACTGCACTTTCATTGTGTCTTGTCAAGCATTAAGTAATTATGTTCGTTTTGTAAGGTCTCTGATTATGAGATTTTTTTTCAATAAAATTAAACTTGAACACAAAATATTTTTCGTGGAAATAAATTTTCTTTTGATAATGTATACCTAATAATTAATTGAACTCGATAGATATATAGTGAGATTGAATCATTTTGATTTGTCATTGTTTGATTTTCGATAATCTAAAGAATAAATAACTGCACAATAGCTCCATATTCACGTAATTTATTCATGTTATAGTATCGATAATATTGAATTAGTTAAACCTAATTTTATCTACATCTTATATGCGTTTAAAAATAATTTATATTTAAATAAAATTTTTTGTTGGTTTTATCGAGCTAAGACCTTACAAGATTATTCAAATGTTTGAAAAAGTAACGTTGTAATTTTGAAATAAATTAACAATAATACAAATTAAATTTGTACTTTATATAAAAGCATCTATATTCTCGTTATACTCTTGTAAATACTAGTAATTATTATACTTTTCATTTTCGTCCGAATAATGCAAGATTAAATAAAGGAACACGATATTATGTACAAATGGTATTGAAAATAACGACTATTTTAATTATTTTAACTACATATTAATTTTATTAAAAAATTCTGCCAGGAAAAGTAATTAAAATATTTCATTTTTCCTTTCAAATTTACTTTTTCTTACAAAAAGTAAAATATTTATTTCGTGAAAGATTCTTCTCGTGTATGTTTAATTTGCAGTTAATTTCATTCGAATCGATTAAACAGATATTACCAAATATTATAGAAAGTATTCGTGTAATATCGAGATTACATATACAAATATCAATAACTAAAATACGATTTAATTATTTTTTAAAGCTTTTCAGGCTAGATAATTCTTAAAAGAAATTTATTTTTCAATGTCTGTTGATCGCGAGAATTGAAATATTGTGGTACCGTGATTACTATTCTTATTCCTGACATTCATCAAAGAGACAATTTTCTGTATTTCAAGTAATTGATTTTAATACAGTAATTAAATGTATTCATACATAATCTCTTCATATTAATAGAATTTTCCACAATATCTACGGTAATTCTATGCTCTAATACTTCTTGTGCTCTTACATTTCAGTTTGATGCTAAAACTAAAGATCAAAATAAAGTTTATATAACTAGTATTAGTGCATACATTACTTGAAATATTGAATTAAAAATTTTATTCATGTATTAGATGTTTTCTTTTATTATAAGTAAAAGAAATTCAGAATAGATAGATTCAGGTATATGTATACATATTATTTATTAGATACTCGAATTCTCTATTTAGATAGCGAAGAACTACGAATGGATTAAATTAATTTATTTCTTGTCCAAGCAATATTAGCAACGTGTCTTAAGTGTAGATAAAGCTTTCTTACGGTTCGTGCACTACATTTCACCTTAAGCTTACATTTTTTTTTAACGATAATTCAATATGAAATGTTTAAATCTTACATCATACATTTTAGATTTATACATGTTTCTTGTAAGTCTGACAATATGTATCCAGGGATTATGCAAGACTCGGGAACAGTCTTATTTTTTTCTTCAGGCAGTCCAGAACGGTGTCCTCGGACTTAATACGAGAGCTTTGTTCAGAGTTTTATTTATTCAGAACGATTGTACATGTGCGGCTTTTCAACTTTAGCAGAAAACGTAGAATGTTTTTTCTTTATAATTATAAAGTTGTTTTATGCGCTTGCGTGTACAGGAGCTCGTTAATTTAAAATGAGCCCAACTTTGAAAAGGCATTATCGAAATAAGTAATTCACGTTCGTAAGTTGAAGAAACATAAGAAATAGATTGATAAAGTAAACTAAACTAAGTAACAAACTTCATTACAATTTCATATCATTGCGAAAACGAGTCGTTGAGTTTTGTTAGAAATAAAGACCGTGAAGTAA
Organism: Wiebesia pumilae; assembly: GCA_018907045.1. Taxonomy (NCBI): domain Eukaryota; kingdom Metazoa; phylum Arthropoda; class Insecta; order Hymenoptera; family Agaonidae; genus Wiebesia; species Wiebesia pumilae. Next base: position 479,577 of record JACCHZ010000162.1, on the reverse strand, counting down.
ACGACTGAAACTAAGGTGATGTTATACCAATACTCTTGTTAAACAAGCGCGCAGCTAATTATTATCGGGAGTTTTTTCCCTTTCGTCGTACAGCGATATTTGAAATTACGAGAAAAAGCTTAGAAAGTAAACGAGCAGCGAAGAAACGACGAGGACTCATCGGGTGATTTCATTTCTCGAAAAACATTTTTTTGCTTCTTAAAGTAAACAGTGAGCACTGTTTCGCGATGATGGAATGCACACTTTCAACGTACTTAAGTTCGAAAGACGTAGTATTTCGAGAATTGATTTCGAAAGCTCGACCGTATCTACGATCGACAGCTCGTTTCCACGCGAACGAACGCCACGGTAAATCAGCTTATAATTTTCGTCCAGCGATATAATACCCGTACCTCTCGTGTACTTAGAGAGCTAGACCGATTTCACCGGCGACATCCGCACACGCGTCGACGTGTGCTAATCTTCGAGCTCGTTTCGATATTATTTCCGTGTCGCCGCCGAAACCATCCATCCCTTCCTTCCGCGAAAAAGTGAAAGGAGAAGCATAGGGCCGATGCTCCCTCCTGGAGAAAGTGCGCCCCGTTACGTCATGCGGACGCTCCCCGAGCTACTTTCCACGAGGTTTCCTCAACCGCTCCCTCCAATGGACAACCCCTCTGGGGTGGGGAACGACTCTCTCTCTCTCTCTCTCTCTCTCTCTCTCTCATTCCATTGTGTCCGTGATTTCGCTACTTCGCTCTGTGCTTGCGAGTGCGGTAATCAGGCTGTAAAAATGATTGATTTGTGGTTTTGTTTTCGCGACGTCGATATTCGCGCTAAATCCTTTTCTCTTATCACCCTCGCCTTCTCCTCCGGACTTAACGATTTTCCATGTCAATTGCGGTCTGCGAGCGCAATTGACATCTGAAATTAGCATGATGCAACGAAATAATAAAATTCGCCCGCAAGGTTACCTTTGCGAATCCTTCTATAGGCGGAAAAAAAGAAAGCTCACGCGATAAAACGCCTTGCCGATTGATTTATGGCGTCGCGTTTTATAGGGATTTTTGATTTATTTGGCGAGTATTGTCAGGATTAACGAGCGCTAGCGAATTATTTTGTCTTGGCGTTAAATATGATCGACGGCGCTACTGCGATCCACGTAATTCTTGATAAACTACGGCTAAGGAGACAAATCTATCAACGCGCCCGAGGTATCCGCACTTTAACGAGGCGATCGTTAATTTAATTCAAGTACTTTATTATAAGCATTTCGTTTAAAAGTTTGTCTTGTGAAAACTATATCGGAATTACACACTCGGTTGCACAAACTCGTTGCATAATTATTTTATTAACCTACATTGGTGTTTACGGATTCGTCGTTAAATCTATGATAAGTAGATGCCACGTGTTTCGGATCGTTTGCATATCCACGTGGCAACGCTTACAATTATTTACCGTAGTTGTTTATTTTGCGTTAGAAGGCGAACGAGGATTTCATTCGTAGGTTTACGCGGCACGTACAACGCGCTTTCAGATGTCGAACGGAAGCGGTAACGAGGCGCTAGAGCTTCGGGTTTCGCGCACTAGAAATCGGTTCGAATCGCCCCGTTTCGCAATAAAAACAGCGACAAAAGTTTCACAAAAGTCCCGCTTCGTAAATCATCGATCGGTTGCGCAAAAATACTTACGCAGCCCGTGTATAAAAAGTATAGCGAAATAAAAAGGAAAAAGGGACGCAACCGATCCGACATCCCATTGCGATTTATGGCCGTATCGACAATTTGCATTTGAAATTCGCAGATTTGCCAATATTGGAGCAGCGGTGCGCGCGGGTGCGCTTCTGGTGCTGCTGGTGTGCGCGCGGCGAGGGGAGGCGCTCCAGTACCAGCCGCTGGATATTTACAGCAACAGCGCCGAGGAATGCGCTCTGATCATCAGCGGACCCGGACGCAGCAGCCTCTACGATTACACGTACAATCTCCTGCGCGGTGGTGGAGGTTTCTTGTACGTATTTCACATGTGCCTTTGCACAATACGAACCGCGTCTTACATCGTATACCCTCCTCGCGTTTTCTCGTTTTTCGTTCACCGCCGAGGATGAGGTTTCCTTTGCCGGGCTGATCGTGCACGTGAGCTAATTGAAAAGCTGTCGTTGGCACGAGCCTCGCCGACATCGCTTACACCGTCTCCTCCGTTTATTCGCTAGATTGTAAATCCGATTGTCCGGCTTCTCGGCTGCAACAATATTTTGAAATTGTTAAATTTAACACGACGCGCCTGCTTATCGAGATGACGCTTATGCTAATTAAGCGAATTAAAAGCCGAACTACAGTTCCTACGAGGTTCCTACGAGGTTCCTACGAGGTTCCTACGACGTTTCTCGAGGTTTCTTCCTTTAATGGAGAACTATAATGCGCGCTAATGATCGAGTAAATTTTATTTCTATTAGTATTGCAATAATGTTTTCATTATTACAGAACGAGAAACAATAATCAAGGTTCTTAATATTGGGGCTTGTTAAAGTCACCGATAAATCCTACGATTGACTAAAATTATTGATATTATATAAAGCCTTGCTTACGTAATTTACGTTTACGAGTAACCGTTTATCTCTCTTGTTTTTCTTATTATCTTTAAGAGCTGCTTCAACTTTTTGAAATCGATGCGTTACTATTACGAAATTTATAATCATTGTGTTACACAGTCTTTTGAGAAACGGCTTTGGTATAATACGCGTTTATCGGAGGAACCACCTGTTACTCCGAGCACCATTAACAACTCTACACCTAAAATAACAAATCATTGCGATTACGTAAAATTTAATGAAAAATCGTACAAACATATCAAGTTTTAACGCAGACTCCCTTTTCTTCTTTTTATGATTGGCAACGTAGTCCGACGTCAGTTGGATCGCAGATTTGCATCACTTATGACGCCGTCAATCGTGCTTTCATCGAAGCCTCCAAGCGAATACGTAAGTCAAACGAGTTAGTCTTGCGTGACTTAATAATAGGGCAGCTAATATTGATTTTATAACTTCAACTTGAGCTGCATTTATTGTTTTATTTCTTTCTCCCCTATGAGCTTCGTCGCTATTCGTGCATTACGTCGCGCATAAACATCTTTCGACGTCCCTCGAGCTACGGATATTTTCGCGTATACGTACAATTTTAAATTATAGATGTTGCCAGGCCGAAAAACGAAAAGTGGAGACCAGAGGACTTGGCGAGCATCGGGGAACTCCTTCTCGACATTTCCATAAATCTTGCGCACACGTAAGGAAAAATCATGAGATATATTTATTTATTTATGAGATATACTTGTTTTTGCGATATTTATGGTCGCCCTGTAAGTTATTGCATCGAACGAGTCGAAAGGAAATATCGTGGACGTTACAAAATGACGCTACGAGATAAATATCGCGAGGTCCGAAATTTATCGGGCGAAACGTTTTTCTTCTTTGTTTATTAGGTACGGCTTGACCGTGGAGCAAGTGGAAACGAAATTACCTCTAATCGATACATCGAAGACACTTATTCGCGATGTCTGTCCAGCCTTCCTGAGCAGCATACAATGCAGACCAGGTAAATATCGTCGCTTGGACGGACTCTGTACCAATTTGGAGAATCCAACTTGGGGCGCAACTTTGTCGCCGTTTGTCAGGTAAACGTCACGTGTGTGTCAAACGTTAAACTTCTTTTTGCAAAACAATTCTTTTGTAAAATAATGCCGATGAGCTGTTCGCTGCTAATAAATAAGGCAATATTGCGAAGGACAATAAGAATGCATTTTGCTTTAGCAATTTGTAGTGAAATTGGTTCAAGTTGGCTATTAAGCTTGCGATAACATTTTCGTATAATGAATTATTATTTATCATTGCTCAAACCCTCGAGAACATTATAGATTACTGTAATTAGGGATTGTGTCGGAATTGCATCATCGACGTAATTATCGTTTTCAATGTTTTTAACGACAGATTTTATTACGCGTTCTAAAATTTACAAATTTATACGTAGTCATTCCCGTGAAACGATAGCACAATTATTTAACTATAACATAACACCATTGATGCACTATTAGAGTTGGCAAACGGCCTCGCTCAGTTTAATATCACTTAATTTAATTTCCTTTTTTATAATCGGCTCAAGCCAAACTGAGATTTGTTAATAGTTGAGAAACTTCAGTATGATAGCCTGCGAAGCTACCGATGTATTTATAAAGAGAAAAAGATCATTGTGCCGGTGTATCGTAATGTAACACTAATTGCGCACCTTTACTTTCAAATATTTTTCAATGGCGAAATCCAACACAAATGAAGAACCGGAGAACACTTTACAAGCTGAAAAAAAGCATCTTAAAGTAGCGCTCCCCGTTGAGAGTAAAGACTTGAGGGATAACCGATGCTCGCGAGTTTGAAAAAACGCCTCTCAGACGTCGAAGCAAAAAGAGTTAATGTCTCCTTCAACCTCTTCGGTCGCTTTTCGCGTACGAAGCGCACCCGTGAATCGACGAGTAGAATGGGCTTCTGGGAGGGCAAGTGCGTATATAAAGTGCGTATACGCGTGCTTTAGCGTATTCTTAAAGGCGAGTGCCGCACGCCCCCGAGGTGTCAGTTAGTCACGCTCTCGCTGGCACTTTCTCCATCCGAGTCCGCTGTCCTTTTACTTTTTCTCCTCTGGCTCCTTCTCTCTTTCTCTCGTGACTAGGCCTCTGAGGGATTTTTGGATCTCATGGCTAACCGGTCGCGCCTCGGGTAATTCGGCAATTCTCTTGCGCATGATTATACACTCGGGTTTTTATCGCGCCTTATTACGTTGCTCGTGCGCGGGCGATTTTGTGCCCCTTCGACTTCCGGCTACTGGCTGACCTTGGGTGCCATGCAATTCTACCGTCGCGAATCAAGGTCACGGTTCTCCTGCGCTCGCCTCTACCGTCTCTTTTTCCCCGTTGATAACGCACCATTTTAGAAAGTTGGATGAAGCATTCCACGAGTGATTTTTTTGCCCGACTGCGTGATAATTACGACTCACGTGAACGTTATGATAGAAGATTCTAGATCAATGCTAATGGTTTCCGAGGTGCTGCGTTTCATTGGAGATGTGTAACCTTTAGTATTTTCGCACCTTTTCTTCGAACAAAGCTACTCGATTCATTATTCACTCGCGTGCTTGTGAAAATGCTTCTTGCTACTTTCATTTTTCTTTACTGGTTATTTCATTCGGTTATTTCATTCAGCTAATGCGTATATTTAAACGACGCATCTAAGGTGAACTGTTCGAGTTTCGTGGAGTAGCGATTGCCAATAAAAAATATTTAATTTAATACGACTACGTGGAATTACGAGATGAAGGTAATGACGAGGTAAAGCTCTTGAGTAGATAGTACGGCAGCCTAAGTAGTATTCGTTAAATTAAAAATTGTAATGCAGTGAAATTATGAAGATTTTGTTCTTTCAACGCACGTAACGCCGGTAAATCATTTAAATATAAAATTCGATTTTCGCTTGAAAATAAAAGTTGTGCGCAGCCTCGCATTACAGTTGGTCAGATAAAATAGGCTTGAAAAAGCTAGCGGCCTCATATCTAATATCATATGTTGCACTTATATTGAGCGATTAAATTCTGTTTATATAAGAGAAATTTATGTATAATATACGCGTACAAGAACTTCGGTCAATAGTAGTACTCTTGATCTGTTCTTTATTAAATAAAGTTTTTAGCGTCGATTTTGTTTTTTAGGCAAAAAGGCAAAATGTATTTCGAAAAACTCAAATTTCAATCAATGTGAAAGATGTTTATTTGTTTTTTAATTATTTATTTGGTCGTTTAATTAGTATTTGATTAGTATTAGAAACAATAAAGATTATTATCTCATATATTATCTCATTAGAAAGAGAATGTCTCATATTCTAATCATTTTTCTAATAAATACATTCTAATATCGGATGTATTTCACATTTCCCCTTCAAATATTATAATTTCTCTTCGTGAAATCCTGTACACTGCATTTTTATTTACCTACTTACATGCTCTGAATATAGTAATCGACCTGATTTAATTGTTCTTGCATTATTGCTGCACATTACGGTGGAGAATTGTTATAACTTATGATTACACAATTTTTTATAATTATCGCTTTCTTTATCTCGATTTTTCTCAAGTAAGTTTCCACACACTTTAGCTTCGAAACTTCGAAATTCGCTCTATTTATGTTTCATATGAGTCTATATTTTATGCCTACGTGAAACTATAGGTAATATTATTGTTTTATACGTATTTACTTTCAAATTACGCGAAGAGAACTGAGATTTTAATGACACGTTAGCAAAGTAAAAGCATTCATTGACGAATGTAATCAATGTAATCCTTTCGTAATTTTCTTTATTACGTGATTTTCATATTTTGTTATTGTACTAAAATGTTTAAACTTTGAAACCTCTATTTATTTATTTTATCTCAATAATTTACCGTAATCTTACAGTTTCCTTAATCTTTGGCTTCAAGCTTTTAGCTCTTATATTCGTTCATACTGCTTCAGTTTCATTACAATTTTTATTATCATTTCAATTGTTAAGTGACACAACGTAGTGTAAAATTTGAGCTAATTATTACCGTTAATTATTCTAGAGGAGAAATTGTAAGGATGCTCTTTAAATTAAAATTGAAAGCGAAGAAATAGAATGCAATGATGTCGAATTTGAATAATTTTTTTCAATTTTCTTATTAATATAACACATTGTTGCAATATTTTCTTAATGTATTGATAAATCCGCCCTAAGATACAATAATTTAGTTCGTCCTAAAAGAAAGTACAGTTGTCCGAAGTTTCTCATTCTTTACCATATTATTTTCTGAGTTATTATTTATAGTTATTAAAGGTTCGCTTTACATGATATCTCTTTACTTTAAGAAAAATCTGGAAGGAACAAGCGATCGAAAAACATTATTATAATATTAACGAATATATTTAAACATTTATCTTTTTTAGAGACGGTTGTATTCTAAGAAAATCTTGTTATATTATTATGAAGTAAGGCTTACTAATTGTGGTGGCTTTATACATGAAATAGTAACAAGTCGATTTTAGAAAAGTGTTTGTTTCACCAATTCACACGCTCACAGTCCGTGATGGTAATTGAACGTGGGATAATATCCTTTTCTAGATTATTGAACCCTCGTTTCTCCGATGGTATGAATGCACCGAGGATCGCCATGTCTGGTCGCAATTTGCCACTTTCGAGAATCGTCTCACGTACGATGCACCCCGACGAAGGTTTCCACGATCATGCAGGTACTGTTATGGTGATCGCGTGGGGTCAGTTCATGGATCACGATTATACACTGACCGGAACTCCTCTTGGTAAGCGTCAATTTTTTGCTCTAAGTACATTCAGTAGATAGTATTTTCATATACGATGGGCCATATTGTTCTTTGAACTATGAACGATTTTAAATGATATTCGTAATGATAGAAAATATTAGTAATACACATAATGATATATGTTTCTTTTTTCCAAATCAATTTGACGTTAAGAAAAAAATGAGCAAATCTAATTTACATTTATATCAATTTAGAGGATTTCATTTAAACTTTAGTTTGTATAGCAATTGTCAAATCGGGGTGCAACAAATGTTTCGGTGTATTTACCCGAACAAACTTTCTGAAAAATGTAGAACCGTGATAGGACATTACTAAGATAAGCATCTGCATAATGTTCGTTTTTAATCTGTGATCGTACATTTTTCAAACGATAATCTACATTCATGCTATTATACGTGTTTTAATTTACTAGATAATCGTTTAAATATTCTTTTAACATACTTAATGTAGAATTCGTACAGTACAACATCATGTATATGCTTTAAATATAATAATAGATTTAAAAAATATTTTGAGCAGTAACTTAATTTTATTAATCTTGTGATGTACCATTCTAATAAATTATTATAATTAACGTACAATTTGTTTCACATGCCTTGTGTATTATGTATATAATATTCATAGATTCGTGTAATTTAGTTGAAGTAGTTAAAATTACTTTCTCAACTTGTTATGTAAATGTCTATTCTTTCATGTAATTTTTACAAAAATATACATTACAAAATTATACATGTTAAGCGGCCTTATCGTTACATCAAAAGTGCCAGGTAGCGCGTAAGAATTTTCATTTATCAAAGTACTTTTTAAAGAATCTTTTACCTCTTTTACAATTATTTTACTTTTACAATTTGTACTAATTGAATTCAATTAAATCGAATTGTATGACAATTAGTGTTACGAGTTTATTATTGCCGGAGAAAATATAAATAGTTCTAAGAGATATCGCATTAACGAAGCTCAACGACATTTCCATCGATGAATACCTATACGTCGTCAATCTTAATTCTAAACAAGAAATATCGTGATATCGCCATTGGCAAGGGTGACACGATGAACAAGAATAAAGAGATTATATAAAATTACATCGCGTATAATCCTATAACGATCATGAAATTAATCAAAGTAATGACGTATGGTCGTGAGCAATCAGCATATAACACATATAGCATCAAAGTTGCGACATTACTTGTAATTTATACACTGTACTTATACAAGTGCAATATCCTTAAAGGAGACAGCGCAACTTTCACTTTTTATTATCATTATCATTATCTGGAATTATTACTCTACTATAAATATGAGTATTTTAAAGCCTGAACAATATACAACGACGTTTTTTAAAATTGTCATTTTTTATTTACATGATGTCATCTTTAGAGTGAGAAATATCGCCTGCCAACAATCAATTCTTCTGTAGCACTTAAAATATCATTAATTTTACACGTTTAAATAATGTTCTCTAACACCGATATACATTGATTCCTTATAAATCAGCGTAAAATATTGATTTTACGGTGCGCCATTACTATTATTTCTCGCTTACTTCACTCATTGCGCAATTTCTGTCTGATACTTATTACTATAAATATTCTTGACGACGATCAAAACATTTATTCAGATATGCAAATTGATGAATCAATTTGAGACTAGTCTTACGTATTAATTTAAACGAAACCATTTTTATCGCAGCCGTCGAGTTCGATGGTGTAACCGAAATAATTTGGAAACTTTGTTCAAAATCGCAAATGACTTATTTTGAAAGTTGCTCAAAACATTCTTATTTTCGCCATCTAATTTAAGCATTGTCATCTGTGCTAAATTTAGTCAAAGAAATCACCCTTGGCAGTGATTTCGAGAATCGCAACGCGCCAAGCGTTTACCGTAAATCACGATTGATCGACGCCGGCGTCGTTCGGAAAAAGCTATTCAAATCAATAGTCGAATATCCATGTTGGATCCATATCAGTATCCAGTTGGAGCTACGAGAAACGTAGCGTTTCACCGGTAGGCATTGTTTACGTAAACGTCACCAAAGATATTCAGCGCAATCGTTAACACGAATTTCTAGATCCGATGAATCGCAACGATCCGGAGGAATGCTGCAATCGTGCGCCCCAAACGAAGAATCCCTATTGCAACGAGATCCTGATACCAGAGGATGACTACTTCTACAGGCTGTTCCACGTGCGCTGCATAGACTTCGTGCGCGCCTTCCCCGCGGTGAGACCCGGATGTCGTCTGGGTAATCGAGTCCCGTTCAATCTTCTCACTGGAGTCTTGGACGGCAATACTGTCTACGGCATTAGCGAAGAATTTTCCAAGTAGGAACTGCTTGCTAGTTAGCGCTTAATTTGTAAAAGCGTTGATCCTTTATAAATAATTACGATTTTTATGATTATTTCGTATTGCCGATTGATCTTTCCAAGTTTACTCGCTGCGCTTGAGCTTTTACAAATTTGTTTTTCAGTTCTGTTGTTTTTAAACTACGTATTTCCAATTGGTTATTTCTGCAATATCAATTTGTCAGCGTGAACATCCGAATGTCGAAAGTCTTATTTTTCAAGCGATAGAGTCGAACAGCATTAATTTTAACAATAATAATCAGTATCCCTGGAAAAGATCGTAGATAGTAAGTGTGTTACCTAATGAGAGCATATTAATATACGGTAGATAAAGATAGATATTAACATAAATTTCCATTCAGCACTACAAATGAAGCGTTTATTCAGTTATAATGCAATTGTAAAGGCCTGTTTATTAATGAATAAACATGCTTTTGAAAGCGCACATAGCTGCCGTTTATCATTACGTTATATTGCTGGATTCGATTAAGAAACATGAAATTTTCCTTCACCGAGCTCAGTATTTTCAAAGTGATGCACAATCGTTGGCTCGTGCGCAAAGGAAAGAGAAAAACCGTTACTTTTATATTTCTCGCGATCCGTCGATCCTCCCGGCAACTTCGGATCGACAGAAGCGCGCGGCGCTCGTAATTTTAAGCTTCGAAATCGAGCTTTCGAAACATCCAATAATTACGCACGCGCATACGTTCTTTCCACGTGGTTAGCAAACTACGGACCGGTTACGCTGGGCTCCTGCGCATGAATCCCGTGTTCGAGGAGTACGGGCTGAAAGATCTGCTTCCGCTGAAACTCGATATCCCGGACGAAGGCTGCACTCGTCCCAACAGCAGCATGTACTGCTTCGAAGCCGGTAAGTACCGCCGCGGATAAAACCGAGCGCGAGTAACGCGCGAAAACCTTTCTGTTCAAGGCGAGATCAGGGTGAACGAGCAGTTGGTACTGACCTGCATGCACACGCTAATGGCGCGAGAGCATAACAGAGTGGCCAGGGGTCTTGCTCAAGTCAATCCTCACTGGAACGACGAGACGCTTTTTCAGGAGGCGAGGCGTATCATCATTGCTGAAATCCAACACATTACGTACAATGAGTTCTTGCCGATTCTGCTCGGGAAGGACGTGATGGAGAAATTCGGCCTTCTTTTGGTGAAAGACGTGAGTCTTTGCTTTTACATGCTTTTTTTTACATGCATCTTATTACATCCGGTCATAAATATTTTGTACTGTATCGCGTACGCGTGCATTGCTTTTTAAGGACTGACTTTTGTCCTGTAAATGAAACTGCGGTTTTCACGTAACCAGAATACTTTATTCCTTTTTTGGTCCTTTGTTCTGACAAATGTACCATGTTGTTCGAACAAAAGTGCCATTTTCATTTAGATGAGATAATAATGCTTACAGAACTATTGGAATGGCTATGATCCGAACGTAAATCCTGGAGTCATAGATGCTTTTGCGTCAGCGGCATTTAGATTTGGCCATTCGCTTTTGCCTACTGTCGTGGAAAGATGGAGTAAAGCTCACAAGTTCATTGGTAATTCCTTGCATCAAAGCCATAATATCGGCATTGCACTTTAATTTAATTCGCTTCTCAAGAATTCCTGCCATTTCTTTGCTGCATTGAGTCTACTTGATCATTACCGACCAAGTGGTTTGCGAATAAGTAAGTAAGCGTAAAAATATAAAATAATTTAAACCAAATGTTCTCGTTCCAGCGTCGAAGCGTTTGTCCGACCTTATTAGACGGCCGTTCGATCTGTACAGAGCAGGTGTTTTCGATGAATACTTGATGGGTCTGATGAATCAAGTCTCCCAAGCTATGGACGATTCCATTACGCAAGAGGTAAATAGATCGAAATCCTTATGATCGATAATTCGATGATATTTTGTCAACGTATAATTTTATTTTTGTTAGAAATAACTTTTTTCAGTTGTTTCTTTTACGTGTTAAGTAAATGCGAGGAACCTTAGTTTTTCCCTTGTAACCTAAGTTTTATACATTTCTAATTTTCCATCAAGATCAAGCGATTAATTCGACTTGATTCTTTACACGTTTCTTACAGTACGGTATAAATAAAAGTAATAATCATCGTTTCGTAATGAAGAATTAAGTTAAAATAGTATTTTCAAACAGTAGCATTTGGTAAATTTAGAGTAAATATTTTAAATTTTAAATACAGTGATTTACTCTTGAGACAACTTTGAAGCAAAGTTTGAAAATTGCCCGTGAAATCTGTATAAATTGCAAAATTACAGACGAAGATAACACCTAATGTCGTTAAATAATTACTTTGTCGTTCGTTATTAATATAGAACAAAATCAAATCTGTTAACTTATCTTCAAATTTAGATAAATTTTGTTTTATTCTTATGCGTTTATCTCGACAATATTAATTACGTTTCGTTCCATACAAACTACAAAGATCGTTCTTATTATGAAGTAGTGTCGTAAAATTTAATATTTTACAAGAATCTTCATTCACGAATAAATTGGTGGATAGTGGATCTGGCAGAAAGTGGTCCTACCTTTTTTTTCTTTATAAGATTACTTCAAATCTCAAATACGCCGTTAGTTCTTTTACTTAAAAGTATACTTGAACAAAGAGAACAACGTTTTTAAAATATAAATAATTGAATTCATTTTTAAGTGCACTTGTGAACCTTTACATAATTAAATAAAAAAATTTTCGATAAAAAGAAAAATTGACTAAAATCAGTTTTTAGTAATCAAGCATTCAATAAATAATAGTTATTTGGAAATTTCTGTTTTCCCTTGAATATATCATACCATTAAATAACATTATTATTTACTTTTTCAATTAGACGTATTAGACATTAAACAAGTAAACTGTAAAATATCGTTCTCGTTCGTATTAAAGTAAGTAGAAAAGAATGTATTTTACGATTAAAAATTTTTTTACGTTTCTTTCTTTATTTTGCTTTTGAATTGAAAATTAGTTTCATTATAGTTGAAGCCATTTAAAGTTGAAAAATGGTGGAGAGAAGTTTCAGAATACGCAGTTATATTTAAAATTGGCGTAGAGAAGAAAAGGTATAAATCTTTAAAAGCATCAAATGAGTGACGCGTGCGTCTAATTATATTTATTAATCTATCTAAATCCTAATGTAAACTAATCAAATCAATTAAACGGATAGAAGATTTATATTTGATGAGATTAAACCTTTTAAAAGTAATTTTATCCAGGTTTATCTGTTTGAAAGTTAACTCAATCCCAAACGTTACCGAATGCAAATCCGTTCGCATTCAAGGTTTCATTAGTGAAAATATAAAGAAAAGTTTTAAAAGTATGTCCCACTGCGACAAACGAAGCGAACCCACTTTGTTACCGAAATCTTGAAAATCAGATATTTCAGAAGGATAAGAATTTTAAAGTAATTTTGTTTTGCTCTCGGAACAAAGGAGTCCGAATAACCGAGATATTCAAAGTTAATTTATTGCTACGGTTTTTATGAGCCTAGAAATTTAAGACGAACATTAAGGTACGAACATCACGTTTAAACGAAATTGAATTCTATTTGTTACGTAATATGGAATAATATATCGCGTGTCGCGTTTATCAGATCAATAACGAGCGATAAATCACTACGGCAAACGCATTTAGTCGTTTGAGAAAAAGAAAAAGAAAAAAAGACTCGCAAGAAATTTTGAAAAAAAACCCGATCGTTTACCATTCGGAAAGGGCAGCGCCGTAACAAAGAAACCGTGTATCCTTAATAACGAGGAAGAGGCAGAAAGGGGCGCAAAGTGCAATGTCATTGGTTTATTCAAATGTAAGCTAATAGAGTTAAAGTGAGCCTAACGCCCGTTAAATGACAAAGCATTACGTAACAGCCGTCAGAATGATTAAGCACGTTCTTGTTTGCCGCACCATAGGTCACCAATCACCTTTTCAAAAAAGTGGGCGCCAAGCACGGCATGGACCTGGTTTCGTTCAACATGCAGCGTGGACGCGAGTTCGGCATTCCCGGATACATGGAATTCAGGTTCGTCTGACCGGGGCTCCGCGCGCCGTTCTCAACGACGACAACTTTTCACCGGCTGATACCGTTTCGAGATTTTTCTCGACGAAACGGCTCCCGCGTCGGCTAGGGGAGGCCGGGTGAACGCGATGTCATTCTAGACGCTAGATTTTCTCACACGTTGCTTTCCATTTTAGGAAATTCTGCGGTCTGCCTTCGGCCGACACCTTCGAGGAGCTCTTTGGCTCGATGCCCAACGACACGGTGCGTCGCTACATGTCCATTTTCGAGTGAGTGCGCTTTTATCTTTCTTTATTTTTCTTTTATTTTATTTTATTTCTTTTTTTTTGCAAACATCTCGAGCGATAGAAAAGTATCGAGCGACATTTTCGTACAAGATATTTCCCAATTGTAAAGCTAACAATGTGTACACGGCCAATATTTTGACCGAACGTTATACCTTTAAGCTTTTTGCAATATTCGGCAAATCCTAGAAATCTTGAGACATTTTTTCCTGCAAAATATCATTGCATATAATCATCGATTCTTTCCATCGATTCTAAATTAATAACACGTGTAGCCAAATCTTGGTAGACTTGATAACACACGGTAAGGTCGTAAGTATACAGCGGTATGTTCAAGAGCGAACGATCCTCGCCTCATAACGTCATAATGTTATAAATGCGTGAACATGAAATATTTAAATCATTCTTGGAATATTGCAGGAAGTATATCAATGTGTTGAATTTGAAATTATTTATTAGCTATTTAGGCATATTAACAAGGAAATACTCTTTTAAGATCTTAATTAAGATCCTAAAGGTCACTAAGTTTATCTGTTAAGTAACAATTACTACCCTTCTGTATATTAGAAATGATTTCGCTATTGCAATCTTTTATTACCTTCTACATAAACACATGTGCTTCTTTTATATCTTCATAACTGTTTTAATGTTTTTAACTTTCTTACCCTATTAATTAATCCAATTAATTAATTTTAGTTTCCTCAAATTTTTATAAGTTCTTAATCGAGCATTTTAGAAATATATAGAAATATTTAATAAAATAATTTAAAATCTCGACAAATAATGGACATTCAAATTCAACTTATCATTATTTTCTACGAAATAATGCGTGAATAATTAGTGGTTAAATATCCTGAATTTAATTTCATAATTACTTCAGTATTTATGTGATTAAAAAATAAAAAATTTTGTTTAAATTAATAGGTGGTGTAAACACCATTTTTGCAGATATATGTGCTACGTATGTATTCTGATTAACCAGCAAATCAATTGTACGCAAATGAAACTAATTATTTACTTATTTCGATTCTTTTAAGTCCACTGATCGATTATTATATTTATATTTCCAATTGAAACATATATTGTATTTAAATTGGATATATATATAGACAGATTATACATACAAAAAATATATGAAATTCTAGTGATAATCAAACTAAATTTTATCTAGTAAATACAAACTATTTATCTATACGTGTAATTATGCGAGAAATAAATAATTTGGTAGAGAAAGGCACGAAGAAACGGCAAAATTGAAGTGACGATAATTTAACCAAAAAAAGTGTTAGGGGCAGTTTTGCTAGATTAATGTAGCGCCAGATGAATAATAGTCAAAACAATAATCAAGCAAATCTAAGAATACAAAATTTGCAAGAAAATTATTAGAATACCAACTGCAACAATTGCGCATATTTCGTCTTTCGATTAAATACATTCAATTTTAGGCAACATATAATAATAATAATAATAATAATAATAATAATAATAATAATAATAATAATAATAATAATAATAATAAAGATATGCTTTGAAGCAAAAATTGATTCTTAACTTTCAAATGAATGAAGGATTTCATTTGGAATGGAAAATTCGACTTATTGAAAAATGTTGTAGACAACCAGCAGATGTTGATCTTTGGTCTGGAGGAGTTTCCGAAAGACCTTTACCAAAAAGTATGCTTGGACCAACTTTTGCGTGCATCATTGCTACTCAATTTAGTAATTCTAGGCGCGGTGATCGGTTTTGGTACGAACTTCCTAATCAACCATCGTCGTTTACTCTTGGTCAGTGTCGCCATTGCTTATATTCAATTACATTATTTTATTATCAAAGTTGTTGTATTTATTTTTTCGTTTTTATAGATCAATTGCAAGAAATTAGGAAAACAAAACTGGCTAGAGTTATTTGCGACAATACCGATCTTATCGATACGATACAAATTTATCCGATGGTTTTGCCTGATCACGAAATGTAAGTACATTAATACTCGATAATTTACGTAAATTAACAGAATTATGCTTGTATTTTCCATTTAAATATTATTAATTAAAGATAATTTAAACAAGAGTAGCGAATGGAATAAAAGTAAACGTGATTTTATTTATCATTGGTAATACAAACCGTCAATACGAAAGAAGCTTTCTAGAAGCTAGATTTAGCGTGCAAAAGCTTTACAACTTTTATCGAATAAAATGTTTAAGCAAATGTGATATTATTTATTGTTTTAGTAATCCTCGAGTGCCATGTAAAAGTGGAATACTTCCGAGCCTTGATTTCAGTAAGTGGGCAGAATATCCCCGTCATGCTTATACAAGGCAATACGTGGACACTTATTCGCAGTACGGGCAATTAGTGAAATGAAATTACCCGAAAATTTATTAATGACGAAAGACAACTCGAGTAAGTGTTTCGACGATTTCCAAACTCATTAGCAGCTCAAAGGCGCTAGTGTTCTACGTTTCTACTAAATATTTTTTAACATTGAGATCATTGTTCGTTAATCGTTAGGGCACTTTCTCTCATAAAAAGCGTACCATAAAGCATTTAATGGCAGTCCTTATGTTAAACAGGCCGCGTCTAAGACTAGATATGTAATTAAAAAATTGTGCATGCGAATGAAAAAGTTTGATACAGCAATTTCAAGGGAAACTGAATCACATTGATTAACCGATGTATCGAATGATAATAATTCTTTTATATTTATATTATTTATTGATCATTAATCGGTTGATTCGGTTGAAAAACAGCGCGAGAAAATTGTAAGATAAAATATAATTATACTTCAGTATCCCTTGTTGATCAGTCAGTCTGTAACTTTCTTACCTATAGCAAAACTATAATAAACAAGATAAATATTTTCCTATGCGCAATTATGTCAGCTGTAGAAATATGAATATTTACATTAATTTTTATTTAAAAATATTGCTCTTTTATAAATTTAACCTAACGTATATTATTACTTTATTAAAAATTTCAAGTATTACCGTCAATTTTTAGTCTGTAATAACAATAGTTTGTGTACATACGTTAAATATTCATACTTGACAGATTTCATTTGTACTCTATTTCACTTGTACACAACTGATAAATACTCTCGAAATGAAGACAGTAGGTAATAGTTACAATTTAAGTGAACGGAAGAAAAAAATAGTTATACCTAACTTTAAGTTTATTTTATAAAAGAAAGTTATTGATTGTTTCAACGCTATCGAGGCATGTTTACATTTCACTGTGTAGCTTTCTTATTTATACGATCGTACCTATTTACCTGTAATACAATTTTTACGTTAATTCAGTATTCAGTACATTATGTCATCTGAAGCAACTTTACTTTTAACGATTTTATCCATTGCTGTAAAGGAAAACTTCTAAATACTTAATACTCAAAGATTAAGGATAGCGTCAAGGGATTTTTAAGAGGCATTTTTTATATGTTCTTTTTAGCGCTATTAAGACTAAAACATAATACAAAGAATTTCATATTAAATTTTATGCATTTATTAATTTAACCCTATGAATAAGTATGTAAGCTTGGTCTGTTTTGCACTTTTATAAGGAGAATGTACGTAAGAAATTTCAGAAACGATTTAATTTCAAATTTTATATAAAAAATACACTTCGTAATAATGCTTTTCTATGTATTTGATTTATCGAATTTACACATAATGTAAATATAGATAATTATGACGTACACACACACACACATATATATGTATATGTATATGTATATGTATATGTATATGTATATGTATATGTATATGTATATGTATATGTATATGAAAACATCTATGATCACATTGGAAATATTAACTCGATAAAAATATTTTGCACGTAAATCACTGTATTTTGTCCTTATAGAAGCTTTTCCCCGTTAATTTCATTTATTTCCTCACAAATTGTGTAAAGCATCAAATACAATTAGCGAAAAAGGAATCACTACTGGAGACTATTACTCGAACGAAATATTGTTCCCTCTGTAGACGAGAGCCTATATAAATTCTCTTAGAATAGTCAGTAGCATCATTTTTGGTTTGAAAGGACTTGCTGTTGTTTGTTGTGCGTGTTATTCATACGTAAGTAATAAATACCAAGTATTTTAGTTTATTCAAAGATTGTTAAATATCTTCTATTAAAAATTGTTAATGTGAAATGTTAAATAAAATAGTACGTATCTATATCGAACATCATTATTCTTTAACGTCGTCGATTAATTTTTAAATTTAATCATTATATACATTTTAAAGTTTATTCATTTAGATAAAACAGTTATTATTTACAATTTTCATTATTTAAAGGCAGGAAAAATTAAATTTCTATTTCTAGTTGGATATAGTTATGATTTCTACGAAGAGACTCTTCATTATTTTACTTATGAGTTACGTTGCTTTCTTTACGATTACGGTCGCTCATCCTTCAGTAGGTACGTCAGTACTAAAGCATAAAAATTTGCGCGGATCGTATCGAAGTGAACGTTTTCATTAAAATTATACCGAATTTTGTTGTTGTAGGTACATGTTTTCGCAATTGTTCACAGTGCAAAAAGTTTTTAGGGATCTACTTCGACGTTCAACTCTGCGACGAATATTGCGTCAAATTTAAAGGGAAAATGACTCCAGACGTCGAGGATCCTGACTCATTGGCTCCGTTCATTACGAATTTAAACGAGGTTCAATGAAATTAAATCCTTTGGAAGTCCGTTCTTTCAAAAATAGCAACAAAAAGTAATAAGTGTGCGTAATTTTTCAAAATTTGACTGATTATAATGCTAGCGTTTGAATACCTAATCTTAATTTATTTACACAAAGATCAATCTGTAAAAATATATTTCATTATACGTTACAATGAAATTAACTAAAAATAATTATTGTCTGTACAAAATATTAATTATAACACATTGTTGTGAAAGCTGCTGTCCATCGCCTTTTAAGAAAAGAATCAACTTTATGTCATAGTTAATGATGTTCCATATTCTGGTATTATGGAAAGCGTTTGCTTGAATTCGAGCTGTTGTATCTGCAAAATAAAATAAAATATATATCCATTACGTACTTACATTATGGTTTGAATCAAAGAAATTTGCACACGTCGCATTAAATAAATATTAATTTTTGATGGAGAATTATCAGAAATTTAATAATTGAATAGTTTCATGCTTTTTGAATCATATTCTGTAAACACGATTAAAATTATGTTTACGCAATTAGAAAATTATGAGTACCATGTGAACGAGTATTAAAAATATTACATACTACTATTATTAATACATTAGTCGATGCAAATTTAGTCTCATAAAATAATATAAATTAATATTTGAAATGTTTACAGCGAAAATAGCGATTTTGAATTTATTTTCATTTAAATAATAATTGTGCTTTAAAACTAGGAATTATGAATTTAAACGCGTCCAACGAATTCCAATGTTTTCGAAAACACGGTCACTTTAATTAATTTTTACGCTCTCTTAAATACTCTCTTCTTTTCCATGTACATATTGCAAGGAATAACACGTACGATGAGTGAAAAGCTAAATGAAGCTTTTAATCGCTCACATCTGAAGCGCGTCACAGTTGTTTAAGAGGTCATTCATTTGCGCGTCCTCTTAACAACTGTACTTCGATAAACTTAAGAAGGTACATTTTCGTAGATTCTTAAGAAAATTTATATTTGAAACGCTTCTACATCGAGTGATCAAAGTGGTACGTTCGACTAATGAATTTTTGATAAAACCGCACGATCGCCCAGCAAAATGAACAGCGACGTAGATTTCGTCGACAATGGCAACGACGTTGTTGGCATGCTTTCTTCTTCTCTCACAATTCCGAAATGAACGGGAAAACCGACTTGTTTCTGAATTAATGAAATAATGAAATAAGCTCGCGGCAGAGAGTTACTCACGCGCTGGCGAAGGAACTTTTCGTTGAGAGCAGCTTTCGTGAGAAGATCCTTGACTTTGAGCAGCAGCTCGGATTTGCGATTCAGCTGTTGCCTCAGCATAGAAGCTTCTTCGTTTTCGTCGGAATTTTCAAGCGCCGCTTCCTCCATTAGCCTGACCCTATTCTTGGTGAACTCAAGTTCCGCCTCTAATGCAACGATGCGCTGCTCCGACCGTTCGAGTTCTTCTTTTAGGTAATAGCAGTCGCAATGAGAGTCCAGATCGCCGTGTTCCATTGAATTCCGTAGCTTCTTGTTCTCGAGCTGCAGCTTCTCGATCAGCTTTTTTAAGGCGATAACAGTTCGCTCGAGCTCGATTTTCGTTCTTTGTGTACCCGAGCCTCTTGGCGCCGCAGACGAAAATTTCGATTCTACTGATTTTTCGGTCTTTAACAGTTCTATGTACCTGTATTCATATTTCAAAATATAATTCCCTTGTTAACAATCACGTAACTTAATGCACTATTTTATCATCGATGTTTCGGTGTTGCTACAATAAAATTCATATGTATAATAGATATAGCGAGTGCTTTTCCTTACTTTTCTAAGTGCTGAATTTTTTCTTGATACCTTGGCATATTAACATTGGCTCTTTCAAGCTCCAAACGAAGCTCAAAGTTTTCCGTCTCCAATTTAAGATTCTCCTTTTCCAGCATTTCATCCAAATGGCTCAGTCTTTTCAGCTCATCGTCGGAATAATCGTCAATCTATTGAAAAATATTTATTCCAGTATGAAAGAATCGCGTTAATTTATAAGTAAGGATTAAGGAATCGAAATCTAATGTTACGCGGCAAAACGACGTAGTTTACTATTTTAGTATTTTGACCATTAAAACAGTTTATAAATAATCTATGTGCAGTAATTGGCTTATCGAGTTCACAATTATTATAAGTATTGAAAAATTGTATAATGCACGATTATTAATATTGAAAATAAAACTGTAGCATAGTTCAAGATACGCCTTCCCAATTAGTATGTTTTACACGGGAGTCACATTTTACGACTACGAAAAGAAACATTACTCGAGTAATATAAAGAAAAAAAAAAAAAAAAAAAAAAAAAAAAAAAAAAAAAAAAAAAAAAGTTTGTTCGTCGGAGTATCTTTGTTGAAGTACTTTTTCCAACTTAAGTCTGTACTGTAGCATACTCTTCTACCTGTCCAGCTACGAAAATATATTAATATATCTTTGGCTTTTAAGTTCAGGCGATATCTACAATAAAATTATATCTTCCTTTTCACCCGATAATACATGTTTACACTTAATTTAAAAACATTATTTTCTTTTATCAAAGGATTGAATCACTCAATTTTAAACGATACTTTCAACCAGAGTACGTAAAAAAGTGCATTCAGTGGTAAAAATAAATATAATCGTACACTTCCAAGTATTATTGTAACACGCAATGCGTTTAAGAATACGACAAACCTGAAAGGCAACAGATGGAGATTTCTTGTTTTCGTCATTTTTCTCATTATCTTGGTGACTCAAGCGATCAACCAGTTCTTTTACCCGATTCCTTAATTCTTGACATTCTCTTTGTAAATCTGCAACAAGTACGTCATGGTTTTGCGGCACATCGGACGTCGGTATCCAGGTGGGCACTGAGATACTTTCGCTTCTGTACTTTCCTCTCAGATACCACTTTTCTCGTTCAATGCACGATATGAGATCCCGCAGTTTTTCGTAATTGTTTTGCAACCTTTGACACTCGTCCGATTTCTCTTTTAATTTCTCTTTCAATTTTTCAGCAGTTTGCTGCCATTTCTTCAATTTTTCCCATAAACCTAAATCTTCTGCCGTCTGGCGTAGTACAAGATATTTTATATAATAATCGCGAATACGCGATGAATAATATTTTCTAACGTTGAATCTAATAATATTGAAAATGTTTTCCGAGAAATGCTTTTCTTGACAATTTCTCTCGTGAGAAAAATAAATAATAAGACACATCGTATACCGAATAAAAATAATTTTACAAAATTAACAACGAAATCACGCGACATACGAATTTGAAATAAATAAGAATGCTGCATCTGATAAAAATGGGATTTACTTGTTATCTTGAAATGAAAATTTTTTACCTTTATTCTCTTTGCTTGCTGCACCATGAAATGACGCTCCAACATTTCCTTGGCTTCGCTTAGTTCTTTTTCTAACTCTTTCACCTTTCGTTCGAGTTGCATTTCACGCCTAGATGCTTTTTTCTCCTGAGCCTTAACAGCCATATATCTAAAATATTTTTACAAATAGAGTGATACTGCAATTTTGTCTTTTTGTACTTTGTTCGTATTATTAGGATAATTTAACGCGTATACTTTCGACTTAGTCGCTGTTGTAACTCAGCAATATTAGTCTTGTACGATCTTTCCCTCTCCATTAACGTTTGCACTTGCTTCCTCAAATTGTCTATTTGCGTTTGATGTTGTTCGAATTTGAAAAATTGCGAATCTTCGAGATCTCGCGTCGTAGACAATTGTTGAGAAGAAACGGCTACGTGCTCTTCGAGTTCGTTCTATTTACAAAATAAAATAAGAGAAAGATGCAACGTTGTCCATTATATCAAAAAAGGTATTTTTACTTTTAAAGAAAAAAAGAGATTAACCTCAATTTCATCAGCTAGTCGATTATCTTTAATTTTAAGGGCTTTCATAAAGGTTAGGACTTCGGTTTTTGTGGCAAGCGGACGACGATTCTCGGATGCTCGTCTTCGCAATTCGTCTACTTCGCCTTGTCTTTTATTCAGTTCCATTCGGTAACTGTCAATTTCTTCTCTGTGCTGATCTTCCAGTCTATCGTTAGCGAAGGAATATTACAAATTTTAGAATTTTGTAAATTTCACGGTGCATTTTTGAGTACGATAATATTGTTTTTTCCTCTTCGCTCGATTGAAAATTCGTGGTATAAATGCAAATTTTACGTATTTCTGAATGCAAGTATCAGCAACATTACACGTACTCCAAGTTTTACAATTAATAAAAAAAAAAAAAAAAAAAAAAAAAAAAAAAAAAAAAAAAGGTAAATCATAATATATTATTATACCGTTGGACTCAAGACTAAAATGTATATATTTAGAATAAACGGAATTTTGAAACGATTTAAAATTCAGATGTTGCAGCATCCGATACCTCTTTAAAGATATTTTCTATGCATGTACACTCGGATCTGTAAGAAAAGTAATACGTACGTAAAATTTTGCATACACATAACGGTGTAATTTTCATCTTATTATCGTGAAAGATATCCCTCTTTTTATGAATAAAGCGGAGAGCGGCGAATAGTCAAAAATTAGTTAACGAAGCTTTTCAATATTTATACGCGATTCGTGGACTCGAGCAACCTCGCGTTATGATTTAACGCAACGACTTTGTAAAAAAACAAGCAAAGTAATAAATTGCAAAGCTATTATATACTAGAGGAAAAGGTCTTGTTCGTTTATCTACCAAGCACGAGCGTCTATCGTTGAACGAACCTCTCCCTTGTGCTATCCATGTGCCTCAATCTATCCTCGGCCAATCGATGCCACCTCTCCGCCAGTTCGGCGCTTATACTCAGTTCCGTTTCCAGCCTGGAAATTCTCTCCCTCAGGATAGACGCTTCCTCCGCTCTCCCGTCGCTCCTCGCAGTCTCCCCGTCAGTGAAATCCCTTTCTGAGCATTTGGAATTCGCAATCCTACGGGGTGGAAGGTAAAGGAAAACTTCTAATATGAGTGTGCTATATCTTTCGCTCGAAGAAAGCCAAAGGAAGAAAAATATATTCGGTATATATTTTACGGGCAAAATTTTACATGGTTTCGTAGCTTTATGTTGAGGAATTTCGAGGAAAAGTTAAGTATTCGCATTTGAGGCTGTTAAAATAATACAAAGACCCGCGCGCGCGTGTCTACGCGTGTGCGTGCATATGGGGATCTGCAATCAAGGACTATTCTCGGCGATCCCGTTTTATTAAGAGTAGCAAGCGATACCTCAATTTTTTCCCTTATATTTCATAGATTTCTATTCCATTTAGATTTAGGCTATTTTTTCGTTAATTCAAAATTTGCACGCAACTCCGTCAAGTAAATTTTGTAAAAATGAGAGATGAGCATCTTGGAGTCTAGGAGAATTTTAGGAGAAGCTAGAATAACGAATGCAATGAAAATACAAGGAAATGTCAAATCGTTATTGTCGAGTGAGCAATTGCGTCGTCTCGGTGGGCAAGGGCTGATGACGCAGAGTTGGAGGGAGAAGATCGACGAAAGCGGTAGGAACATTGCGTACGGCGCTTTGTCCTCGGTTCGGGCGGCTGATCGCGATACGGTAATCTGCTTCCTCAGGCTTTTTATCTCCTCGTGGAGTCTACTGGCGGCCTCGCTGTGCTTATCGCGATCCTCCTTAAGGAGGCTCTGATATCGCGTGATCGTCTCCTCTTTCTGCCGCACGATCTTCTGGAGGCTGTTGATGGTCGATTGCAGGGCGTCTTGGCTCGTGGGCCCGTTCCTTTGGGACTCCTCGACCTTGGAAAGCTCCGCGAGGATCTCCGCGCGATCGGCGACCGCTGAGCTGTTTTTCTCGTCGAGCATCTTCACCAGGGCGGCGTTCCTTGAGCTGTACTCAGCCAGACGTGACTCGCACTTGGACAGAGCGATCGAACGCTCGGAGGCGAGGCTCAACGCCTGGCCAAGTTGCTCTTGCAGTAGAGCGATTTTTGACGCTGCAAAGTTTAGCCGAACTGTAGTATTTTTCTTTCCTCGTTATTGTTTATGCACTCTCGTGCACATCTTTAATGTGCACATCAAGTGTCCAGAAGGAGTTTCAACCTTATAATAACTAATAATAGATTTTATACAAAGCGATACTATGATTTATAAAATTCACTTCCGTTTCCTTTGATCCCTTTAAAGCAAACGGATAAATCTACATTTCTTTGCAAACAGAAATAGTATCGAAGTAGTATCGAACCCGAGATAATATTACATCGAGTCATGAATTTATAGAATCGAATACACTTGCTTAAGTTAAAGGCATAGTCAACGTGAAAATCATCCCCCGATACGTCCACTATTTCCTATTAACGCGATTAAAATTGAAAAAATATTAATCAGTTTGAAAATTATTTCAAATTATAATGAGCGTCTGCAGAACAATAGTTTATAAAATGGAATCGAACGTACGAGTAGGAAACTGTATAAAAAAACTTATTTACCCTTTAGCAAAGTTTCGTCTTTATTTTCTCGAGGCGTGCTATCGATTTCACCTTCGTACTCTTCCTTTTCCATTTCATCTATATTAGTTATGTGCATCGATACACCACCGGCTACCGACTTGCGATAGAGTGCGCACTGTACCTCGACCGAGTGCATTTTCACTTCGGTCTGTAAAGATTTTGTCTCCGTTTGCTTTGACGAGGCATCTTCCTTCATTTTTATATCCGTCTCGATTACTTTATCTACAGTTGCAGGCCGCTTAAAACTCGAAACTTTTTGTACTTTCCAAATTTTTTGTATTTTACTTATTTCTCGCTCCATTGAAGCTATTTTGACTTCGTAGTCGGATGCGCGTGTATTCGCGATCTTCACCTCTTCTTCCAATTGATTTATCCGCTGTTTGTATTTAGATTCCTAAAAGAATAAGGATTAATTAACGTACGATGTTGCGTAAGGAACATTTATTAGCGTTTGTATTAGCTTGGAATGTACGGAACGTACGGCAAGAATTTGTCTTGTCTCATTTGTAAATCTTTGCATTATATCCTGGACTTCGTTACTGCCGATTTGTTGTTCCAATATGTCCTTCAATTGTTCAACAATTTGCAGTCTACAGGTTAGCGTTTCTTGCTGAGTCTTGAAACTGTCGTTCTGATCGTTCAATTTTTTTACCAACTTCTTTACTTCGTTTTGATCATTTTTCAGTTTTTTTACATTATCATCGTATCTTTTCCAAGCGCTCAATGAAGTCGAACCAGCGTACTGTTGTTGCAGAAAGTCAATTATTTCAATGTAGTCTCTGCAATAAAAAAGTATAAAAAAGTCATAAATTTCGTTAATGTACCCTCGTGAAATGTTTTACATGAAAAAAATTTCTTAATTTACAATGATTTCACGGACTCGCACTAACTCACTGTATGATTTTTATAACAAGTATTAAATGCACGAAATATGATTACCCGACGTCCGTTTGTTTATTATTTTGTTCGCCTTCGAGGTTCCTTTGCTCTTTCCGAAATTCCACGAGTTCTTCTCGCGTTCGCAGTAATTCGTTTTCCAAAAGCTTTTTCTGCTCTCGTAATTCAGTTTCGACTACCTTGTAATTGGCGAGTTCAAGTGAAAATCGTGCAGTTTCTTTTATTTCTTGGTCCTCGTTAATTTGTAATTTCAAAATTTTCTGCCGCAACTCGTTAAATTCGGCTAAGACTGTCGAATCAATGGCACGATGTATTAGAGCCTCTTGGTGCGCTATTTCCGCGGACTTTTTCAACGTCTCGTTTTCCGCACTCAGTTCTACGATACGATTTTCTAGTTTCTCGACAATTTTCGTATCGTTGCACCGTTTGCTCATGGAAGTATTTATCGTGAATTCCGATAATAGCTTGTGCACGGAAATTAGCTCGTCTCGCAGCTCTTGGATAGTTTTATTTTTTGCAATGTCAATGTCTTTCATTTCTCCATCCATGCCATTTGTAATAAGCTTATCTTCAAAAGCTGATCGAAGGCGCATATTAGTTTCCAAGTATTTCTCTCTCATTTCGTTGTGGACTTCAGGAGAAACGAAATCCGCAAAGTTTTTGCGAAGAATCATAATTTTATTTTCCAAAATCTTTCGATGCTTTGCAGAATCATTCAGTTCCTTTTTAAAATCACTTTCCTGTGCAATTAATTCTTTCGCCATTGCGTAAACTTCTTCGGATTTTTTACCAAATTCTTCCTCGTTTATCGCTGCGTCGCAGTCTGATTTCGATGGATTGCTATTTTCGAAAGGTTCGGTCTGTTGCGCATCGCCAATTTCCACTGCTTTTCCCGATGCTCTACCCGAATCTGCAATTTGAGAAAGCAAACTACTTGTAGATTCGCGAGTTAAATTTCGCCAATTTCGCGAATATTTTGTCAATTCTTGAACAATTATTTTACCATCTGGTGTTATATTTCGCGGGGAATCCATTTGCTGAGAACATTCGCCTTCTTCCACACTACCTACATACAATTGTGCTTCCGCTTGAAAGAGCGTTTGATTTTTTCTATAAGATAAACGGTATAAAAAGAAAGCGTTGCTTCAACGGTTAATATTATAATAACTTTAATATAATTATATGTCACGAATTTAATCCCAGATCTGACCTTATTTGCTGGAGTTGCGATCTCAATTCGGCGTTACTACCCTGCAAATAGTTTACGCGCCCCAGTAAACGCATTGCTGGGTGGTACCAACCGGCTAAATGTCGGGAATCTAAAGCTTCCAGAAGGTTTTCTAGTGTTTGCGATTGTATCGTAACAATACTCTTGCCTTAAATCAAAGATAATAATCGATCAGATTCATTTCACGATAGAATACATTACCAGTCTGCTGAACTGTAAATTAATTCACCATCTTGTTTGTGAATGCAGTCTAATATTTCATGCATTCCTTGCCTTAAAGCTTCATTTTCCTCAATAATCGATTTAACATTTTCTTTGATTCGATTTAATTCCAGGTACTCTTTCTTTGACTCTGGTCGATGGCTTAACTCTTCCTCATTTTCATCGCCAGTCGATATATCGTCGGTCTCATTACGTTGATTTTTCAGTGACTCCTTTAATGTGGTTTTCAGTTTTCTTATCTAATGAATTATGTAAATTTTACAAATTAATTTTTCAATTCAATGTAATTTTTCTTATATCTTATATGTCAGTTTAAGTGAATCTCGTTGTTGGGTTCTGAAAATAATTTCTAACAATTATTAATGTTCAATGAAAAATTCATGCGTCTGACATCGTACGTATAAATGATTTATGTTATTATACGTGATAAGAACAATTGTATAAAATCTTTCAGACCCAAAAACGCATTTAGTAATTCCGTCTTTTTTTATTTTATATATTTTTCAACCTGGAATTTTAAATCAACATTTTCGCTAGTCAATTGATCGAAGTCTCGTCGTACTTCCTTCATTTTTTCTTCTTGTGCTTGTTGACGCTGCAAAATAAGGTCTTCTATAGAAGATTCTTCAACTTCTGTAATTTCTAACTTATCTCTGAAAAAACGATTGTAAATTATTTTACTTTGGCAGTAAAAAGAAACGCCATCATTATTTACATAAAATTTAAATTATTACCGTAAGATAATTATTACTTCTTCAAATCGTGAATTTTCAAGCTCTAGTTTATTAGTAATACCTACGAGATCCTCAATGTGTTTACTTTTCTTTTTAATTTGAACTTTTAATTCTTTAATTTCATTAAGTGCTTCTGTTAAGCTTCTATTTTCATCTTCGTATTTATTCAAGATTGCAAGTGCGTCGCATAACTTTATCAAATAAAAAAGTTACATGTGTTATCATGTAAAACAACTGTAAAATAATTTTAATCTGATATGTACCTGTTCACTTTTTACTTTTGCATCTTTCTCAGCACGTTCCAGTAAATTTTCCAAAGTATTTATTTTTTTACTCGCATCCTGTTCCTTTTTGCTTATCTCACGATTATCTTTACCATGTTTTTTAGCAGTATCTTTCCTAAGAAGTTGCATTAAATTACATACTCTGTTATATATTTATTCTTTTATTTTCCATTTAAATTTTAAATTTGCCTTATATTAACAAATATTTACAATTGTAAATATTTGTAAAAAAGTAAACAACTTTTAATATTTCCAATGCTTCGATATTTCAAAGACGTGCATTTTTTAATGGTAAAAAGTTAGCATTAAAATAAAAATTACCTTTTGAGCTTTATTATTTGTGTGTAATTATTTTAAATTTATTTAAATTTTGTACAGAGTACAGTGTACACAAATATTACTTACGTTTTCGTGTCAGATTTAAATGTTTCCATCAGCAAACTACTTTCGTTTATTTCGACTACGGCTTCGGAGAGTTTACTTTGTAGTTCGGCTATTATTTCATCACGACGGTTGATATCTTGGATCAGTCGCTCAATCTCTGCATGGTTCTTTTCATCTGGTGAAATATTTGTAATTCTATCGGTCGATGCACACAAAATGTTCTCCTTAAGTTGTGCAATGGTAATGTCTTTTTCATCCAATATTTCCTGAAATTAAATGGTTAATATTCTGCATTTTATTTTATTAAGTAAGAAAGGTAAAAAATCTTATCAACAGTAATTTGATCAGAATCGAATATTGCGTTTGAAATAAGAAAATTAATTTTTTAATAAACTATGGTGGATATAATTTTTAAGGATATACATATGCATATTAATAATGGACAATAATATATCGGTATAAATTGAAATTTCGAAAAAGGTAGTATGGCCATATTGAACTTTCATACCTTCCATTCGACGATTCTTGCCTCGACAGCTGTTCCAAATTGTTCAATGACGGCATCCCTTTCTGATCGTTCATTAACCATTTCTTCAATTTGAGAAGCGAGAAGAGCATTTTCCTGCTCTAATTCGGTTATTCGATCTATGAAAGTTCAATTCACGAAAAAGTTAAATAAATTAATATTATTTGTAAATGTATAATACACGTTATAAAGATATAATTCAAATCAAACCTTTATACAGTAGATTATCGTTTCGAATTGTATTCATTTCCAATGTCAGAGAATTCATTTTTTGTACAGCATCTTTCATTTCGTTACTCAATATTTTAAGTTTACCCTTTAATTGCATGTTAATATATTCTACGTTCTATAAGATATTTAGAAATATGATAAAGAAATTAATTATGTACATTCATTGTATAAAATTGAAAGTTTATATAAATTTATATTTATATTTTTATATACTAATATTTGTTACTATTTTCATCATATTTTATATTTACTAAATCTATTTACAAAATGACTATGATTGTTGTAATGGTTATAATTATATATTTAGATGCTTATTAACTCCTATTTATTAATATAATAAAATTGAGAAAACACGCTTTACAATTTACTTACGTTTAATTCAGGGTTAGAACGTCCTTTCGTCGAATCCTTTTTCTTCTTTACTGGACTTTCCATTTTAATAGTTATTACTTTTTAAGTTAATTAATTGATATGATAAACTTACTATTCTAATGTATGAACGTCACATAAACAACATAAATCACAATCACGTAAATTACATAAGTTAATATTTAAAACAGACACATTGCAAATAAATTTTTGATATTTATAATATTCAGTTCTATTAATGTACAGTAGTCATTCAATTTTTTAAATTGACAGCTTATGTCTGAATTCTCGTGAAATTTTAACCAATAATAATAGCTGATACCAAAAGAAATTATCTGTAAAACGGAAGTCATGCAAAATTAATTTTTTTAAATGTAATTTTTTGTAAATTATAAACTATAAGTTTTTACCATTATACATCGAAAAATATCTTTTTCGTATATATTTCGCATGCTTAATAATTTGGATCGAATTCG
Source organism: Wiebesia pumilae (assembly GCA_018907045.1). Lineage (NCBI taxonomy): Eukaryota > Metazoa > Arthropoda > Insecta > Hymenoptera > Agaonidae > Wiebesia > Wiebesia pumilae. Next base: position 449,081 of record JACCHZ010000162.1, on the reverse strand, counting down.
GGTGCTAATGCAGTTACGTTCCTTTTATGATTGACAATAGTACAAGTTTCAGTCAATAAATAATTCAAGTAAACATCCGAAGTTAATTTTAGTATTTCTTTCTAATTTTCTGTTCATATAATACTATTAACATATGATATTCTCGGTAAAATTGATCAAAATTCAATTTGAGTGCAGCTTACTCGAAATTATCCATTTTTAAATACATTATTAAGTTATTACAAATATTATTATTAATTAAAAATAAATCGTTCAAATTTATTATATTTTTTCTAAAAATTGGATGATCAATCTATCGATTCACTTTAATTAATTTATAGATAATTCGTAAATTTTATATGAGTAGGATCTTATATTCGTGCATTGATTCAATTATTAAAAAGAAATGTGTACGTTTTTTGCATAATTATTTGTTAAAAATATTTCCTACGCACCAAGATAGCTTAAATTATAAGCTGTATCAATTAACTATATTATAAATAACAATAGGATATAAATGACGTTGCATTAACTTCAATGCAATTTGACGTGGGTTTAAATATGTACTAAATTTTTTATGATTATTTAAAATTCTAATATTTGAAAAACTTATTCATAAAGATAACAAGGATTTATCAAAAAGCGTATTTTTTTCTTTTATAATGTGAACTACATTTTTAAAAAACTTAACAAGATGTCTCTTTTTTGTTTTACATTTAAGTATAAGAATGCATTAAAATTTTTATAAATTAACGCGTAGATCCTAGTAAGCTTTACTAATGAATATTTCATTAGAATGCTGAGAAAAAGTTATGGCTACTTACACTTGTTAAAATAACTGAAATTAAGAATAAAAATACTTAAATAAAAAAATGTAACAAAAGCAAAAGACTAATAGCTCCACTACTTTCCGCAATCAATGTTATGATTTTATGTGGTACCTAGCGACGTGTAGTAGTCGGTCACACACGTTCGATCATCGTGTTCTACGAATGCAAAAGTTGTGTGAAGAGAGGCGCATAAAAAATGCAGTATACGCACGTAAAAGCCATTGGAGGTTTTACGCACAAAAAACACACGTCGCGACATCTAATGACGTACACCGCCACTACGTGTGAATTTCCGAATAATATTTTTTAGTATTGTTTTTATAGTATATCGGCACAGAGTATGCGTCACAAATGCTGATTATCAATAAAATAACTCTATATTCTAGAGTTGAAAGTTATCGAGTGCTTTATTTCTCTTTTAAACAAGTATAATGATATAAGAGTCTAAGCCAAAAGAATGGAATGTAGTATGTAAAATTCACGTGTAAAGAGATTTATTTAGATATGAATTTAAACCATTTTCGTAATAGATTCTCAAATCAAGGGATGAACGACAGATTGCCATATAAAAATGACAGCCATTTCTACCCTATGGTTTCTTACATATGATGATCCGCCATCTTTATACAAGTTAGTTAGTCTTCGATGATCTTTGGCTACAATGTCCAATTTTGCAATAACGCATAAAGTCAGGTTAGTCACATTAAGTTAATGTACATGTCATTACTACCAGTTAGTATGTTGTGGCATCTAGAATGCATTTACTTGTATAAGTAGGGAGATCATCTCTGATGCATCTTGTGCGTGCTTGTAAACTTAATGTGATAAATGACTTGAGTGAATATTTTAAATAGTTAAGTATCTTTTTGCTTAGTATTATAATCCGTTATCTACCATAATTGTTAATCAGTCTTTTATCGTCTATTATATATTAAATTTACATTCATTTCTTATAGTTTCGTATTTGTTAATTTTCTACATCGAATATATATTTTAAAAAGCTACTCAAAGTTTTAATTTAATATATATATATATATATGTGTATGTATGTATGTATGTATGTATGTATGTATGTATGTATATTTAACATAATAATTCAATGCGTGCGCATTATTGTTTTATAAATGTTAATTAATAAACAAATTAATAATGTAAAAGTTGCTTATGGTTATTACAGATTAATATTTCATTTTACTTTACTTAATTATACACGTTATTTTTTAAATTAAGTATATTTTTAAATTAAAATGCTATTTATTTCATAATACAATAAAAGTTCAAGTTATCGCTTTATATGTTAAATAATTTTCTTAAATGTTGTGCGAATAATTTGCACATTAAAAATTTGAGTACTTTTTTCTCATGATTTTTTATCCGATATCAAATATTTTCTATTTATTATTGTAAAATAAAATTTTTTAAACTTTATTCAAGAAAATGGATGATTCAAAAATTAATTTAACATTATCCGGATCTGAAGTCTTTGTTTGGAGTGCAGATGGTAGATATTTTAAATTTCAAATTGCAAATAAATTTATTTATTACTAAAAAATATTTCACCTTAAATAATAGATTGGTTAAAACTAAGGCAAGAACATAGAGTAGTTGGAGAATGTATTGGATGTATAGCAAAGAAACCAAGACAAGATATTCTTTCTGGTCTTCCAATGGTTCTACTTCCTGAAGAAGCTAAGCTTCTATTAGAAAAAGGCATAGGTCGTTTAATTCAGCACCCAATATTAAAAGAAACACCTTGTGAATCGTTAAGAAAGAAGTTTGAAGACTATAGAAATAAATTATATACCGAACAACAAGAATGTTTAATTGATCAAAGAAGGATACAGGTATTATTTTTATCTAGATGTTATTTTTATATAGTTTTGAACTAAATTAATTCCTAGATTAAACTTTATATCATAAAGTCATTTTAACATATTCTTTAGGTAATATCCGTCATGGATAAAATTGTAGAAGGTAAGAGAAGAAAAATTTTAGGATTACATACAAGAAAAAAGAAACTTAAGAAACCTCTCGACGATGAAACACGAAAAGCATTGGATAATATAGAAATTGATACAAAGGCTTTAATGGAGGAAGAAATATCTAAATTACCAAAATTAGAAAAAATTGATGCTCTAGTGCAAACTCATACTGGTAAAGATTAAATTATTAATAAATTCAAATGAATACCAAAACAAATGGAATTTAATTTTAGCATATCCATGGCATACTGGTGTTATTAAAACAGAAGATTGGAATTTTCCTTCAAATGATGAAGAATCTTTTAAATATAAAGTATTTAAAGATATCTGGGAACAAGGTTATTATGTAACAAGTGGACAGAAATTTGGCTGTGATTTTTTAGCATATCCAGGTAATTATTACGTTATTTTTATACCGATAAAAACTTTTTTAATGAAAATTGTTTTTAATAAGTTTTTAACTTTATTTTTAGGGGATCCTATTATGTTTCATTCTCAACTTTTAATTCACTGTAAAAATAGAAATGAAGAAATGTCTATAGCAGAGCTTATTGCAGAAAGCCGCATAGGGAGTCATGTTCGTAAAACATTAATCTTTGCAACGTTATCCAAAGATGGTCAAAGTATTGAATACTTTTCTTCTAGATGGGCAGATTCCTCTATGGGGGAGTTCTAATACAATCCTTTGAAAGCTCCATTTTTATTAATATTATAAATACAATAATATTTATGGTACAAAGAAAATTATTTTCTAAATTGTATCAATTAATTTAAATCGATTGTGATCAGGTTCTGGTATAACATTAAAATACTTTTTATAAAAAGTTTGATTTTCTCGATCTCGATAATTTCTTCGAACCCATTTGTGCTTCCAGTTAAGATTTACTTTCTCACATGTTACCATAACTTTACCAGGACAGATAGCATATAAATTTCCATTTTTACCAAATCCAACCTACAAAATATTTATATTTTTAAAAAGTCACATGTAATAAATATAGAAAATATGATTATAATATTTTTTTATAATATAGATAAATACAACTTTTAGATCCAATTATTGTAACTATAACTTAAGAAATATATGTATAGTTAATTGTATTTTATTTTACGTGTATATTGTGATAACATTTATCTTACATTAAATCCAGGATGAAATCGTGTATTATTCTGTTTGACTAAAATAGTTCCTCTTGTAACAAAGCTACCGTCTTGTCTTAGCCATCCTCTGTGCTTTGGTCTTGAATTTCCAGCGTTACTAACTGTCTTTGATGATTTCTTTGAAGCAAAGCGAAAAGATTCTAAAAATAAATTTATTACTATAGTTAATAAGTAATATACAAATAAATTAAAATTAACTTTTAACAACTAATAAGCAAAATTAATGTATTATTAATATTCACAAGAAAAAAATATTAAAATTTATTATTATTGCACAACTAATGTTGAAAATAACTTTCAATTTTGGCATTGTTTTAGTTAAATTTTATATTTAAATGTTTCTAACTTGAATTAACTTAACATAATCTTCAAATTTGTTAACCTATAAGATTTGTTGACGGTTTCACTAGTGCTTTATTAGTACTGAGAAAACATTTTGAAATTAAACACGATAAGAAGGACATTTTGAAATAAAAACTTTCAAAATGTATCACCAAGAAATAAAATTTAATTGAAATTTAAGGAAGAAGTTTCATTCTCAGTTCAAATAAATACAACACATTACTATGAAAGTTACAGTACTATTTAATAAGTACATTAACTATTGCACAGATGGCACTAGTAATATGTTTTTTTTTCTAATCATGCATATTTATTCCCTTTATTATTGTTTTTGAATATTTAATATCGCAACTCTGCGTTATCTTCTAATCCTTTTAATATATTAGATTCACTATAGTGAATTTTTAAATTTAGTTGCTTAATTTTTAATTTAATGAAAATAAGCATTTTTATTGTAAAAATTGTTACTGTTGCGTAAAAATGTTTATGTTTTTCATATAACGAAAGTAAATGAAATGAAAAAGAATATATATCCTATTACAATATTTAGCATACTTTGATAACAGGAAGAATGCTATGCATGTCATGGATTTTAACGAACCACGGAAGAAGTTTTTGACAAGCCAAACTCCTGTTTGTTGTTTTATTAAATAAATTTTACCTTTTAAACTAATAATAGCGAATTAAATACAAGTGGTAATGTGGTACCAAACTTCATACAGTTTTCGTACAACCAAGAAAGATTAATTTATATACATTTTTAGTGTGACCCTCATCAGATACGCATACTTACGTGATGTAGCTTTCAATTTCATTAGCAATTTCAATTAATATCTTGGAGCATTATAAGTCGGTATTCTTATAGTTTTAGTTATTCTTGAAAATCAGAGCTACATAAAACAGTATCGCGAAAATAGCGTTTGGTATTATTTTAGACTCGAAAATCTCAAAGAAACATCAGTTAGCGAGTTGATGCATTATGGTAAAGTAATAGTTATATAAATTGGAATTTCATAAATTTAATAGTTTTTTTACAAATACTTTTATGAAAACGGCATTGGACATATTTTGATAGTATCTCTTTATAAATTGTAGTAGTTTATGCTAAACGTTTATAGGTACGAATATCGGGATAATAGACTGACCTTCACAGTTTTTTCTTGTATTAATTTATTTGAAAGCGTCCAGTATCATATTGCAACAATGAAGCTTTTGTTTCAATTAGACAGTCATATAATCATTATTTTAAATAGTACGTCAAAACACAGAATCTATTATTTTACGTATAAAAACGTTTCATGAAGTTTTATTGAAATATAAGATTCACACTTCTAACGAACTTTTTATCAGTAAATATTCTACAATTTTTGTTCTAGCAAAGTATCTGAATGTTACCTTCGCGTAGAATTTAAATTATCCTTCTTCCGTTTTTTATATAAACTCAGTTCTATTTAAATTAAATTAACTAAATTTGATAAGGACCTACTTACACTAAAGCAAAAAAATATCTTTAACGCTTCGTTGTCTGTGGTTTATTAATTTTATACCGTTACGTTTTATTTGAATATTTTATGAAAAAGGTTTTATGTATATTAATATTTAAATAATGAATCATTAGCTTTTTCATACGATTAATACACGTATTAAATGATGAAATGTAAGAATTTGCTATTTATAGAGAACATTATTAATTTAATTATATTACGCAACGTAGAGTAAATGTTAAACAATTATTTCGCATAAATTTAAACTATATAAGACTTAACGTTTGCAAAGTTAAGTCTCTAGTCCTACTACTTTGGGAGCTTAAAATTTGCTTTTAAAAGTACGCGAAGAAATATGTTAGCGTGAAATTTAAAAAGGAAACTAACTTTAACGTTTGTATATGAGTTTCAATATCTTCTGGTTTTCCACCAGGTACGCTCTCATTCGAATGGATATTTGCTTTAATTACCTGTATTGACTCGGGTGGTACATGTGTTCGCGTCTGGTTTTGATGTGGTTGCGGGATACAGGTCAACTATATCGGAATAGCGCATTTGTAATTTGATTTCAGTCTTTTAGCCTAAGAAATATTTGGTAGCTGATTAAAAGAAAAGTATCTGGCATCGAAATCATACGAATTGGATAAACAACGTCGAATACGATGTAAGTCGTGTGTCACACAAGTTATGTGGTATCGTTTTTCCTGTTAATGCAATTCTCAAAAAAACGTTAACTGATGTTTATGTGTTCGCTGTCACGATTGACGACTTAAGTACAAGGATGACAAAGAGAATATACTTTTCTAGCTCGCTATTATGTGTCTTTTTAATGATTATATTTCGCAAGTTGTATAAAAATAGACTTATTGTCAACGATTTGAAACAAAGTACCAAAAGAAACGGATGTTGCACTTGTAATAACTATTATCCTTGTGGATTTAAAAGCTTAAAATGTCACACACAGAGTAATCAAACGTCGACGTGTAAAAAATAGAACGTAGGTTAGATACATAAAGGTGAAAGCTTAGTAAATCTTACGTTACGGTGTAAAATTAGTCCGCATATACAAACTTTATTTCTATCGGTATCCTATTTATGCAAATAAAATATCAATATCAAATAAAATTTATCCACGTATAGGTAATAAAACGGTATAATCAATTAATGATTAGTGCTCGATCCGATAAATTTTATAAATATATCTGATCATATCTATTGTCTATGACAATGGAAAAACACCGTTTGCTCTCCACCAGAAAAATATTTACTCTTATTGTAAATTATATTTAAAAAATATTTTTTTTCGTTGTAGATATTTATTTAATATAAAAGTACCAGAATCTATTTCTAGCTTAAGCCAATTCATGAAAGCAGAAAATTTATAATATTGGTTATAATATAATATAATATTATTGATTATTAATTAATTCAAAAAATTACATTGTCTCCAACTTATTTGATGATTTTAATACGAAAAATTGGGGAATATATTTTTTAAATATTATGGTCCTGTAGAAATGTTACCCACAAAGCTTACATGGAACTACTGCCGTTTACTAAAACTTCAATATGATTTAAGCAAGCATAAAGTAAACATGTGTATGAATTATATATTTAATATATTATTTATAATTTATAGTTATTTAAAATGTTCTTATTTGAACATTAGTATATTTAATTTTCAAGAATCTTCTAACAGATTTAAATAGTTAGATACAGAATGCACTAAGAAGTTTTGTTGCGTATGTATATACTGTAAATATATATCTGTGCTAAAGAACAGAAACCGTTAATTGTACTATTTTAAATTCGAATAAAGAACGAATGCTTCGGTAAGTTTGTTTTACATCTCATCCGTTTAAAAATATTATATAAATCTTATAACTTGTATAAAATTAAAAAAAAGATTTTTTTTAATAAGTATAAAACAATGTAAATAATTGAATAACATTTCTATTTATAAATAATATAATGCTTGCAATTAATTTAAAATGGAAATTGTATCTTAATTTTTATTAAATTATAAAAAATGATAATTGTGGTACCCGGAAAATTTACTCCAGTGGTAACTTTCTTTGGCTTTATCAATGGCAATGTGAGATATAAATATATTGTGGTCGATTCTATCAAACTCTGCTGAGTTTTCTAAATAAAATATTTATTCTTTTACAGGATTTTGCATTGTCGGTGGCCTTTTCTCTCGAGTTCTTACAAAGGAAAGCAATCCTAAGTAAACAATATCTTGAAGCTCGTTGAGCACTTACACAATATTGGTAGCAAGACATTTTCCTTCGTCAGCTTCGTGATTAGACTAGTGAGCGTTTTAGCGTCTTTTAATAAACAGACTTATTCGCAGATAAGTTGCGTATTCGAACGAAATTATATATTCATTTTTCTTTTTGCGTAGCGCAAAATAATTGTGATTTAAATCTGATAAGCTCGTTTAAAGCTTAGACATCTCAATTATTTAAAAGCTTTATAAGATGTATCACTTTTTATTTTTGAGATGCACTGGTGCGTACCAAAGACATTTTTACTCTTCAAAAACATTGCATAATTTGTAAGTTGTAATATATTTTCACCCTATATGTGCAATTATTTAAATAAAATCTATTCGTTCAACCTCAATTTTTTCTCTGGATCAATTTTTTTATAATTTCATACATTTTGTGAATAATCGTAAAATAAATCATAAGTATCATAAGTAAATAATCAAAATTTATTCATCATAGTTATAATATTGGATTATGTAATAATACAAGTTACGTACCTACAAATCAATCGAAATAAATATCTTGTGGCAGAGAAAAATGAAAATATTATTAGTTTCTTAGTTTACTTTTTAGTACACTTAATTATAAATAAAATAAGAATTTATTATAACCACATAACTTATAAATATAATAATTTGCAATATTTGTTAATTTTTCAGAGCGTTTTTATGACTTACAAATTACATATTGAATTGCACAAGGTTGATAAAAATATAAAGATATTTCATTTTTATTAGAGAATTTTTATTTCTTCAAATGTATTGGTATTAACTCTTTCGAGATATTGTTCATCAGGCTTGATAAATTTGACATTTTATATATTTTTCTCAACATTCTTTTTTATTTGTAGACCATTTTTGAAATGCATTGTTTGATGTAGCCTTCAATTCACTCAGTGATTTTGTCTTTATCTCTTTTATAGGGGAAAAACTTTGCTCGATATCTGTTTCAGTGTATTTTCCATTCTTTGGGAATAAAGAAGAGTTACAGAGAGTCATATTTCATAAATACAGTAGATGTGGTATCGATATTATTTATATTTTTTTTCTGAAAATTCACTAATTAATAATTATATATGCTTACATATACTTTATCCTGGAGTAAAATACAAGAGTTGTTTACTTATAATTCTTATCGTATTTCTCAGATGGTTTCATGTAATGGAATAAAATGTAATATTCATCCTTGATCTCTCATCTTAATAGTAAAAATTCACAGTTAACTGTATCACTTTAACAGAGGAAAACATTGAGAAAAACCTTGACATTCGATCGAACTTGGCCTACTTTTTTTAGTTTTAGCTTTTCAAAAAGTTTCTATTAGGATGATCAAATCATAGTTTTAATCGTAGTCATACATCTGTATTTCTTCACCTGCTATGAAGCGTCTGAGTCATTAGTTATATGAGGCAATATTTACTCACTAACGTTTTCACAAAGTTTATTTTGACGATTCAATAATTATTAAATTGATGTGTCTGCGATTCGTTTTATGATAAAAAAATTAGAAAAATTATTTCGTATTTTATTTAAAAAATGCGTAATTTGATATAAAAACCTTTTTCGTAGCAAACATTTACATAAAAATTTAACAATTACTAAGTGTAAAATTATTTATTTTTTCATTTTTATGGATTATTGATTTCATTACATATTTTCAAATTTTTTATGATCCTTTATCTCATTAAATTCTGTTAGAATCGTTTGAAACAGTGATAAATTGTTGGTTTAAATGTATTATTTTTAGCGAAGACTTCCAATATTTTGTTTAATATTTCACTCTTCATTATTTTGTTTCTAAAACCAAAATTAATGTACATTTTTTTATCTATCATTTTCAAAATGAAACAGATACGGTGTACATAAAAATGAAACATCAATATTTAGCAATAAACTATGGCTGCAATATAGTTATGTACTGAAAACGAATAGCGAGTGAACTTATTTATATTTATGTATATTTTCATTAATAATTCTATATAATAATGTAATTTTCAAGCCTATTATTGTATAATTATATTGCATCCTTGATGATTAATTCTTTAATAATAATAAACCTTTCATTCAGTGAGAAAGTTTCATTGTATTCTTACTCCAATTATCAATGTTTTTGATTTCCATAAATTTTCGAAAATTTTAATAAATAAAATTTTAATAAAATATGTAAATAATTATTTTCTTCTAGTCATATTAAATATAATAATTTATATTACTTTTTATGATATTTTTCTATATAACGATAAATAAGAGAATGTCTTGAAATTAATTAATTAAATAATACTCGATAATCCAAACAATAAAATAAAATGTCAATGAAATTTATTTTTTTTAGGTAAAGATTAAAAAAGAAATGTCGATACTAAATTTGGTAAAGTATAAGTATTTAATAATCTAAAGGTTGCACATTGAATGGCACGAATGTGGTGTTACAAAATAAAAAACAAAAAGGTACATAATTGCAAATCTTTTAATATTTTACTGTATAGTATATTTTTAAATGAATTTATATGTACTGCTTAAATTTTATTATAATTTGCAACATGTGTCCTTTTATTATATTATCTTCTTTAAATTGTCCACGTTATTTGAAATATTAAAACCTAATAGTTGTGAATAGCGTTAATACATAGGCAGCTGCATTTATTTTTTATGATATACTTGAAACTTAGAATTCGGAATGCCATGACAATATTTTAATTATGTAACAATTTAAGATATTGCACATCAAAGCCATTAAGTAAAATGTTAATTCACCCTTAAAATATTGGTCAACTTCAAAGTCTACGAATTTTAGAAATTCTTTAATTTTCGATCATTTTAATCAAGTTTTAGAGTTGGAATAATGTTTTTTGTCGTTTGACTAAATGAAGAGTCAAAGTATTTCATAAATAGCACATGCCCATCTTCTTTGAAACATGAATAAACGGAACATTCGTTATGAAAAAATCAAATACCTGAATATTTTTTAAAAGCGATTCTTTAAAAAAAGTTAAATAACTAGCTTCACATATAATTTACGTATAACTTAAATGTCAGTATAAAAATATAAATAAAGCTATGAAGCGCATCTTAAAGACCATCAATCTATAATCAACTGGAGTTATGAGTATCTGCTCGATAGCATTTGTGAGCAAGGGAGCACGCAATAAATATTCCGGACCTTTACCGAGGTTGATTATATTAACATTGGTTGAATCGAGTACGTTAAACATGGCATCAACCAAGGCTTAAGCAACAACGGTTGACTCAAACGAACTTGTGTTACGCGTCCGTCGCTCGATACTACTATCCATCCTAGTCAATAAGTCTCTCGGCTTCAAGGTCGGATACATCGGATGTTCTTGATGCAGTATCATAGACACATTCAGATGCCGTAACTTCTACACTTCACATAAGTGCTATTATGTGATGCAGTATCGGCCTCGCTATCTACGTCTGATAAGGGTCTAAGTAGAAAAGATGCTCAACCAAAGGCATCAACTTTAATGTTGACTGCATCTCAGATGCGAGTCCTCAAGGCTGACGTTAATACTTCTCTGTCAACAGTAACGTCAATAGAGCTATCGCTATTACCATTGAAAGGATGCTGCTCTTTATTGCATAGGAGGTAGTAAATGCGCTCCAGCAATTGGAGCTACGATGACTTAATATGTATTAATGTAGAACCATAATGTTAAAATTGGTGTGTGTACATACGAATGAATCGTATAAACGAAATAAATGTACTAGGAAAGTTAACGCGGTATTGGTGAAAGCCGATACAAAAAGAGCGAATTAACATTGGCCATCGCTCGACATCCATTTTGAGTTCTCATTATCAAAGGTAGTATTGTTATCATTAATGTTCAGAGGGAGGTACTATTATTAGCCTATAACTTAATAGCGATATAAGTAGTAATGATAAGTGCGGCTCTACTAGTTTTGTCAATCAGGTCAGCTTTGTCAGCCCATGCCTTCTCTGTCACGTCATTGATACCGTCTTATATTTATGTTGTTTGGCGTGTCTTACTAGCTTTAGGAGTAGCAGATTATTTTAAAACTTTTTGCTTTTAGAAGCACCAACGGTCCAGGATCTGTACGATGTACTTTTCATATCACGAGGCAATATCATTGGGTAGGATTCTGCCGGTTACTACTAGTCATTGGAGGAGGTCAGACTTGTGATCCGCAACTCGTTTGATAAAACAAGTCGCTCCTTGGAATATCAGCTGAATTGACACGAATACGTGAAAAGCAATCAACCTCAGCATAGAAGTAACGGTTATTGGATTTATGGGGAGAGATTATATCCGGGAAGGAATCGTCATCTGAGTTTGCCCTTCTTACCACCTTCTCAAGCAACGAAGCAACGGGAGCAATAACGTTCGGTACAGAACCAAGACGGAATATATTCCAAGATGACGACCAGGGAGAGATATCCTTGGGCTTGTATAGTGAGATAAAAACAGGGGAATGTCATTTGCTAACTATTATAAGATAAACGAATATTTCTTTTTGATGGATTATGAAAACATTTTAAGTTAATATTGTATAAAGCATCTTTAAAAAAGACTGTAATTTCATTCATTCATATATTTTAACTTATTTAACTTATTAAATATATTCATATATTTAACTTATTATAGAAAATAAGTTTTTAACTTATTTTTTATAATCAAATGATATAAGGATACCTTTTAATTTCATTAGTTTGTTTAAGTGAAACAACTAACGGTTAAAAGTTTTTGTTTTTATAATGAGTATAATTTGAAAGTATAGTGATAAGTATAGTTTGAAAGAAATTTTATATTATAGTAATTGGGGGGAAAAATTGGTACGAATATTTCAATTTTCATAAAAAATAAGCTGAACGGTATAAATCAATGAAATAAAATGCTGTTTTATTATGAAAATAAATTCAATTATTAATTATTAAAACACCAAGTGCTGTATTGTTCATTGAAATGTTCAATGGTTTTGTTACATTTTTGTGTCTGTTTTTTTTTTTTCATTGATTTACATTACATTTTTTGTATTAAAAGAGTATTTGAGAAGTAACAGAAAACCTCTGTAATATATCAAGCTCGATGATCTTGCTACGCATTTATTATTATTTAACTGTTGAGGAATAAAGTATTCAAAGTACTTAAGATCGGATACGCATCACTAAAATATTCTTATGAAATATACGTTCAAATGCGATGTACGTGTGAAACAATATACGTGCATATTAAATACTTTTGAAAATTCTGTTCTCTTTTTCAGGAGATATTCGGACTAAAAAATGCATTACCTGCTCGTATCTAGAATAATTTAATAGAATCGTTTAAAAAGCTTATTTTCAGGGTTCTTAAATAAAAAATGAATCATTATTGAATTTAGAAGAATATGATATAGCAAATACATGTAAAAAGATTCGTTATCTTCAAGTAGATGAAGTACAAATACATATTTTTTATATAAAAACATTTTCTCAATTCACGATTTTCTATTTATGGTTTTTTTCCTCCTCTATTTTCATGAAACAAAAATAACACATATTTAATATAGAAGTAAAATGAAAATAAAGTTGTAAAGGTTCGAATCTGTTTTGGTGTGAAGTTGTCAAACAAAATTTTAAATGTAATCGCATCTTAGATAAAGCTGACTTTAATTGTACGCATAAAAGTAACTCTAATTAATTTAAACTTATTACGAAATAACTGTCTTTACAATTAAAAGCAAATAGTTATCGTTATGGTTATGTGTTGTGAGCGAGCAATAATTCAGAGAAATTAAAAATATATGACATTTTTGAAGGATGTAAAGAAGTTTGGCCTAAAATAATTTTATAAATGTATTTGAAATGAAAAGTAACACATTAGAAAGTACAAATATACGAATATAGATTCCTCACTGTTTTGTAAAAAAGTTTTTGAAATATTCTTTTTAATATTATTACGTTATGATGGCTAATCTATAATAAACATTTATATTAGTTTAAAGTCTACTTGTATGATTGAAAATCTACTTGGTACAGTTTTTTACCAGTTCTAATGCAAGAGTACTTGGAAGAATCTCCTTGGTTGACTGGGACATCAGTGTTAGACATTGAGTTAGACAAACTATGTAATTCGATAAGAAAAGACATAGGAGTCAAAATTTGTTCTCGTTGAGCCCTAGTGGTCTAAATGCATTGTTAAATATCAATATAAAGCTAGCGATGTGAAAATAATATTGTTCTTATGCTGAAAATAGGCTTCATCATCTAAACGCAATAAAGCTCAGATTAGCTCAGGTTACTAAGTAGATTGAACTACGTAATCAGTTCGCAAGCTCTTTACTAACCAGTTCATTGCGTACGCTACGATATCGTCTGATCGATCGGCGAAAACAGGTCTCATCTTGAAAACTTGGCGAACAAGACGCTTGCAGGCTTCTTGTATCGCTTCCGTCTCTAGCCTTTTTCTTTCTTCTTTACTCCAAGTTTCAAAACTTTCAGAATACGAGGATTTTATGTTATATGTATAAGCACCGAAAGTTCTTTGCGATAGATGGGACATCAATTTTAATAAATGCTGAATAAAGCAATGTTTCTTAATGCAAAATTTACAATCGCTTTAAGCTTTTTTTCTTTAAATTGTTTTTTCATAAATAAATTTTTACCGATTTTAATAAGTATAATGGCATCTCTAAATTATTAGTAAACGTAATCTATAATTACTTTCTGTCGGTCGACTACGTCAGTTGTATCGTACGATTTTACCAAGTTGTTGTTTATTTGACATAAATTTACGTTTTGAGCTTCTACGTATACGACATTCATTTTTATCACGAATAAGTTTGTCCAATTGCTAAAACAATTTAGATAAGACCAAAAAATGTATTAGAGTTTTCGAAGTTGTAAATGTAACTTGTAAATGTAAGACAGGAGTAATATACTTTTTTGCTATGTTAAGATTATTCAGAATTGAAAGTTCCATTAAAAGTTACGATAAATTATATTAATTATCTTTAATGTATTTAAGAAAGATCTTGTTCTTGCATTCTGCTCTTACATATTTGAGTGGATGTAATTTTGTGTAAATTAAACAAAAATAATAAGTCAGATATTAATGACATTATAAGCAGTATACTAAACTTCAGAATATTTTAGAAATGCTTTGCAATTTTTTAAAACTTCTTCGGATTTCGGAAATATGTGCAAAGTGTATTTGTTAGGTAAATGTGCTTCAATTTATGAAACTTCTTATAATGGAACTGAGGGTGAGATAGTTCATATCTGATATTTTTTAATAATATTCATAAGATGAAAAATATTATACGTATAAAACTCATTGGAAATTTATTGTAAATGCATAAAATATGGTTTGATAAAAAATGAAGAGAAAGTTTTCGATCAATTACTTAATAGAATTACAGAATCAAGCAATTGTTTCGCATTACAAATTTTTCTATTACAATTATTATTTATTACAAAAATATTATCATTACATACTGAACTACTGAACTACTGTAAATCAAAAATGTAAAATTTAGATTATGCTATTTATTACAGTTATTGTGTGAGAAATTGTGAAAGTAATCATAATGTATTTGTTTAAACGTATTTGATTGATTTTATTTAAATTTTATTCCAATACTTAGAGGTTTAAAAGTCATACGACTATTGAAAAAATAAGGCCTTGCTATTTAAGAAATAGAAAAATTTTTTATCTGTAACTATTTGTGAAATTCCAACATAGTAATCACAATTTTATAAAATCTGATGCAGATTAATTATGAGCTTACGATTGGCATGATAACATTTTATTTGTTTAGCTTATAAACATTTCATTGACCTTGACTTTAACAACTAATAACGAGAGCATAGATGTTCTAATGTTCATGGTCTTTTCGTTTGTTTCACGAGTTACGAAAACTTTTTCATATCATAAATATAAATTATATGACATGATAATTATTATATAATATAATATTATATAAAGAAATTGTTGATTGATTAAAAGGAACCCGATATAACAGCTTTCATTATTGTTTTAAAAATGTGTTTCTTTTTTCTTGAAACACATATCACTGATAACTAACGATGCATTTAAATTGCTCACATTCTAAGAAAAGAGTTATAATTTTCTTTCACAAATCTTATAACTCTGTAGTAGGTAAATAAAGCACATTAGAATAACAGTAGTTTAATCTTCTGTAAATACGATATCATGATCTGTCAGGTTCTTCTCGCAGACATTCTTCATTGATCAACGCGATAATGAAGTTTAAGAGCAAAATAATACATAATCACAATAACATTATTGCCGAAAGTTTATTCTAAAATAGAGATTACTAATGTCATTGAGTGGAATACCATTATTATTATTATTATTATTATTATTATTATTATTATTATTATTATTGAAAGCTAAAAGCTTTGCGAGATCCCAGCAGTCGCCCTTGGACAGCGTCCATCCAACTCAAATGCGCGCGCTCACTCTTAAGCCGTATACACGTAAAACTTCCTCCTCGTACAGTTATCTGCCATAATTCATTCGTATAACCAATCTACCTACATCTGCGCAAAGTTTTGACAGCGAAAGCACCGCTGCTCTACCGCCAAAGTCTCTCGTACACCTTATCGTTATCTTCGTATTCTGTTCGCTCCCGATCCTCTGCTCTCTCACTTGATCTTGTAGTAGCTCGTGCTCGAAAAAAGTCGACAAACAGAGAGAGAGAGAGAGAGAGAGAGAGAGAGAGAGAGAGAGTGCGAGCGAGCGAGAGAACAAGAGGAAGAGAGAACGAGAAAGAGCGCCATACAACCGCGTACCGTACAATTACCGCGTGTAGTGTCGAAGAACCCCTTTTTATATTAATAGTCGAGAGTGACTGACGGCGATGAGGGCCTCGAGGAAAGAGGGAGATGCGCAACTAGAACGAGATAGAGATAGAAAGATAGGTAGATGGATAGATAGAGAAAGCGAGAGCGAACGCATGTTATGTACGTTTGATCGGTGAGGCTTTAGCGCGCGGAGGGGAATTCAAAATGATAGATAGAAGGACGGAATAGGATATGCCGCGAGTACCGGGGCCCCCTAAGTGCGGCGCTCTCTCTCTCTCTCTCTCTCTCTCTCTGTCTCTCATCACCGTGATTCAGTAACACAGTTCGCGATGGAGGCTACAGCTCACTCCGCCTAGGAGTCTACTCCGAGATCGTATATTGTGCGTGCGTCTGCACGAGGAGCGGGAGCGAGAGAGAAAGAAGGACGGAAGAGTTAAGAAAAAGAGGGTCGCTTAGGTTCAAGACGGAAGGGAAAGAGAGCGAGAGAGCGAGAGAGCGCGAGAGGGAACGGGGGAGAGGACAAGAGACTGCGAGAGCGAGACAGTGTCAGCATAGGGGGGCAGATGCGATATACGCGCGCTCGTGCGTACGCAGAAAGAAGTCGGAATACTGTGCGCGTCGTTCGTTCGTCGGTGGCGGCAGGCGCATCGGTTCGAGCCCCGACGAGGGAGAAAAGAAACCCCGCGCGCGCGCGAGGATCGCGAGCCTCCATCGGGACGTGGCTCGAATCCACCTCGAGCTCTCCCACGCGCCCGTGAAGCGACCGCGCGAATCCTCGCCGCCTCGAGCTCCTTCGATCGGCTCGCGAGTCCTTTCCCGCTAAATTCTCCCGAACTCGCGCGAGATGTCAGGCCCTTGGTTGAGGGTCGCGAGTGCGAGAGCCGCATCTGGATTTTCATGGATTGCGACGATATTGTCCGTTGAATAAACTCGATAAGTGGCCAATGAAGATAAGCAGGACGACTGACGAGGGGGAGATATAGGAGTCACCAGGGAGTGGAAATTTATCGTGCGAAAAAACTAAAGGAACTACTACGAGGTTGATGGACGATCAGGTAAGTAAAAACACAAGCCTCGCAGTGAGTAAAATTAGAAAGTTGCCGAGAATCGATGAGCAAACGAGGAATTATAGGAAAATCGATTAGTAACGAAGAATCATAATCGTCGCACCACTCCCATCTTTTTCTACTGATAGAGCCTCCGATACTTCGACATTCAATTAGTAATTAGATAGCCATCAACGTACCTACACAGATATTTATCTCGAAAGCTGTGTTTCGAGCAATTGGAATACTACTTACTAGGATAGGTACTTCAAATTTAAGCACTAATTTTAACGACGAGAATTGCAAGCTCGTTTTATTCAAATATTTCTCCGTGCGTTTGATCGACAATTGTAATATTGACTTTAACGTTTGGCTACCGATCTAAACAAGCGCTTCATCCGATAGTTATCTAAGACGTATAATGTAATAGAATTTTATTAGAAAGTACTTTGATGTGTTATATCAAGTTTCGCCACGTTACGTTTCACTCGCGTTTTATATTTCATTTACACAATTAGATCTCACCGAATGTATATCGCAACGATTAGCTGTAATGGCAAACGTTAAAGCAATTAGCTCGTGATTCCAGTAAAACACATGATGAAATCAAGGGTAATCAAGGCTTATGAAAATCTGCCTGCTTGAATGGCTTTATTGGAATGGCGAAAAAGAGAAATACTTGTGAAAAGTGCACGGATAAAATATTGTCCATTGAACGAAGAGCAATCAGTGGAGTCGAGCCGTTCGTTCTGTTGGGATAAAATGCGATTTTCGTCCCGCGCAATCGAACGAGGAAGCTGGAAATTCCGTGGAACGGTGTAAAACATAATTGGCACCCGTCCGGTATGCACTAAGGATGACCGGATGTCGATTGGTGCAGTGATTCGATTGATTCGCTGAAGAGGCTGTGCTTGCCGCCACGACTAGTGGTGAACTTCCGAGTGGCCCGCGCCACGTTACTCGCTTGTTACGTTGATCGGGGAGAGATAGAGAGCGAGGAGGAGAAAGAGATTGAGCGAGCGAGAGAGAGAGAGAGAGAGAGAGAGAGAGAGAAAGAAACTTAATCAGTCGTGGTCGAGTGGAAGAGTCGGCGGAAGAGCTGGTCGAGGTCCCTAAGACGTACATCGTCGATCTCAAACGCACGTTGCAAAATATCTCTGAATAATTACTAAACCTAGAAAAATCACCTAAACTGTATAATTAGGTTCGAAGCATTGGTATATAGTAAATAATTGTTCCTTTTTATAATAGAAATGAAACAATTCTTGATGTAAGAAAATTTGTTTCCGTTGGAGAGCCGATCTCATTATTAGCTATTTCTGTCACACCTTTAATACAATAATGAATACAGTGAAATATAGATGTAACTAAAGTAATGAGCAGAGTTGGGTTATGCTTAGTTATTTACATTTACGTAATTATAAAGCATTTGTACAAAGTGAAAAATTATTGTTGAAAAATTATATTTTCATTCGTTTAATTGTACAAACTAATAATATACACGGTCAATTAACTTCACTTAGAACGATAAATGTTAATACGCGTACGTACACGTATCGAATAAGACATTGTATATTTGACATTTATCCTTGTAAATTTTTTATTTTCTTTTATAATGTGTTTTACCATTTTATGTACGAGATACATTTATTGTTATGAGGCTTGAATTGTAGATTCAATTTCTACCGTAATTTGAAATATTAATTCGTTAGCGACTTTTTTATTCGTTTGAAACTATTTTATATACGTTATAAAGTTGTATATAAATAAAATTTAGGACTTGTTTACAATATTCAAAGCCATTTTTACATTATACGTAATTTGAAATATCTACTACATTATTATTCAAAATATGTTTGTATCAGATAATTTTAATCTTTATTGTAATTTAAATGTAATTTTAGCTGTATAATAGATTTTTAACAAAATACTAAAATTAAACGTATTGACAAATAAAAATGAACTAAAGCGTTTAATACTTTACGAATTAATAATTACTTTTAAAAATCTGCAAATATACACTTCTAAGTGAATGGAAATATTAAACTTACTTATTTATTTTAAGAAAATATATTTTATGACCCTGTGTAAAGAATTCCTTTACGTTTACTCGTGAATGCCTGTGATTATTTTCAATAGAAAAACTCTAGTTTACTAATTGTTGAATTCATACCTAAAACGTGCTTAAATAAATTAGTATTATTTTAACTCGAAAGCTAATGAATAATTACAATATTAGAATAAATGGACTTTTCAAAAGTTTTAAATTAACTTTTTACTACTTTTACATGCTCAATTGAAAATGTCAGTACTACTGAATGAACGTTAAAAATTAATTTTCAGCTTACATCACCCACACTACTAGTAGAATATAAAAATTATATTTTTTTCTATTGACATTTAATTTAAATATAAAATTAAATTGCGCATATAAATTTCATTTATATCATTTTATTCATGATTCGAGTAAATATTCCAATACTTGATATACTACCTTGAAATGGTTTTTTTTTCTTCAATACTCCAACAGCAAAGTATCAGAAAACTCTCTTTAGCGAAAAAATGCAGTTTCGATACTCAAATAATGAAATTTTGAAATCTAATTAAATAATTATTAGAAATTACCTACGATTAAAATTTGAATGTACATCTATTATGATATAAAACTTTTGCAAAATATTATAATAAATCATTTTGCAGAGCAAAATTTTTTTTGTTAAAATTCTGATTAAGTTTTCGATTTGTTAAATAAATAAACGTAAAATAAACATAATAAAACATGATCATTCATTAACAACATTCCATTACAATAATCGCATTTTATTCTATAAAACTTAAATGTTGACAGAAATTTTTGTTTTATAAATATTCATATTAAAATTAAAAATCTATCGTTTCAATGAAATTGTATTAATTATACAAATCAAAACAATATTTTGCAAATATTTGCAATTTACAAAGTATAGGTTCGTTAAAATAAATATTTTTTATTTTCGATTCGAAAACTATTGAATTTATAAATGTATTATTATATTATAATCTTTAATATATGCATAAAAACAACAACAACAATAATAATAATTATTATTTTTATATAATTAAATTAAGAGATTTATTAAATTTTGTAATATGCAAAAATTTAATTACAAAACTACTTTTTGAGATTCTTTGGATTGTTATTAACAGACAAAAAGTTTCGAATATGTATTCTAATTCTTAATTATAAACTTAGATACAGAAATATAAAACAAGAATTAGTACATTGAGTTTAAATAATTTTAAATTTCTTATACATTTTTTTATTATTTGCATATTGGAAAATATTCTTTAAAATTTTAGTTTGTGATGGAATATTAAAATAGATAAAAAGAATTTAATTTAAGTAACTTAGAAACGCATAAAAATTATATATTTTTTATTACAAAGTAAATGCCGTTTAAATTAAATACGTTTATTGTTATTCCATAAACTATTTTGAAGATTTTGTAACTTAAAACTATACAGTTTACATCAAATATATCTTTTTAAATTTATTTCTTATTCAAGTAAATCGAGGAATATCCCAGTTTGATTTTTATTTGAGTAATAGAATTTATTATATGATTCAAATAAAATATAGGTTTCATGTAAAAATAAAGATTTTATTCGATTTCACGAAAATGAATGTGCTATATTCAAATATTAATAGATGTCACACGCGTTTTTTCATGTAAATTAGGAAATGAGTATCAAAAAAATTTTTATATCTAATTTTTTCGCTATATTTAGCCTCGATATAGCTTTAATATATGTAATATGCTCAATATGACTAATGAATATTTATTTTTTAAAAGGACTATTGTAATTCTTAAAGCGCATAAAAAATTGAACTACTTCGTTTTGAAAGTATTCATATGCACATAGATCTTACAATTTTGTTCCTTGAATCAAATTTATGAAATGCGTATGTGTCGTTTCTGGTGAAAAAACAATTTCAATTTAAATCATAATGTATTCTAAAGCAAATTAAAGTAGACGTAAAATCATTATAGCATGATACTTATTTCAAGAGTAATTAGATTGCATTTTTCTATTTTGTCGGACAATAGTGAACTTAAACATCAAAATGTAATAGAAAATTATTTTTTTAAACAATGGATGATATTTCATTAAGCTTTGAATTAAATTCAATGCATACTCTTTTAATTTCATTATAATTTTCATACAATCTTATTGTCTATCTATCGCAAAATCCTACACACATATAAATAAACATTATTTTTGTACTAATTAAAATATTTTCAAAATTATACTTTGTATTTAATGTAAATTTTCTTTTAAATGTGAAATATCTGTTTTTTTGACGACTGTTATTTTCATTTTTTAAATTAAAATATACATGTAATCCTTGCTAAGAGAATACATATTTTCTCGAATCGCCAAAAGTCACTAATTTATAGCTTCAAAAGCAACATCATTATTAATCAATGAAATATAATCTAAACATATTTCTAACAAGGCTCATCTAATTGCAGATCGGTTTGTAATGTTATTTTCTTGTAGCTTTCATTATACAAGTAGTTAGTTTTTGTTATCTTACAGTACTTTAAATTATAAATTGTGTTACCAACAAAAAGCCTACATTTGTATTTAAATTAAGGGAACATGTATGCTTTCAATTCTTAACCAAAATTATGAAAAGGTGGAAATAATAAGGAGTTAAAAAATTAAAATTGTAAACGAAAATTTACTTTTATATATTCAATGACAATATGATTATAAAACCAGTACTTTGACCTGAAAATAGAGGTTAACATCGGTCTCATTGTAAACGAAATTGAAAAATTAGTACGATTTTAAAGTAAATGTTATCTTTTTAATACTTGAAGGATTCGGAAACTATGAAAGTTAAGTCGTAAATGAATATAAAATTTGATTAGATACTTCCAGTTCTAAAGTACAAATACGATCCGCATGTATAGTAGATTTCAATCGTATGTACGTTTTACCTTGATTACACAGCAAATATTTTATTACGTAAATGAAAATAATATTTTCTAAAATTTTATAATTATAATCGAAGGTAAATAAATATTTTTAAATACTGCTTGTATATATTTTTATTTAGCCAGATATTCAAGAGGTTAACTTTGTTCTCTAAATATTTAAAAACTCTATACTATTTGTAATAAAGTAAGTTTTAAACGTTTATCTTTCAACTCAATACATCCAATCTGCGGAATTCTTCTTTGTATCATATTTAAGCAGGTAGCTAATTAAAAATATTTTAAATATTTTTACATGTATATTTATTTATTTATATGTGATAATTGATCACTGATTCATAAATTACCATTATTACTTCACACTTTTTTACTTCATGCAACAGTTTATCAAATATTAAGAGTAATTTTTTCGATTTCTGGTATATTATGAAATATGATGTTAAATTAAGCACCGTTGTGTAGCTGAGTTTTCGTTGTAATCTATTTTTATATTTTTCTACTTTCATAGCGTTTTATGAAAAATTTTTATGAAGTATGTTTTTAATTAAAATATTAATTTATTTTAATTTTAAAGTATCAAGAATTGAATGGAATTTAAAGTCTAATATCAATATACGTAACACTTTGTGTCTCAAAGACCTTTTATAGAATTATAATACTAAAAGTTATAAATAAAAATTAAAAGCAAAAGTTATCAAAGCAATAACAAAATTAATTACACTTATTAAAAAATATTAATTTTGTTACGTATTTTTTTTATTATCATTATACTTATTATCAATCTGGACTCAAAGTATACGGATCATCGTTTTTCCGTATTACATTAGTTAATGCGTAAAAGTAAAGTAATAAAAAATAAATCCATCTGAAATAAAAGAGAAATATTCGGAAAAGTTAACTCTCAAAAATAACAAAAATGAATATTGCCATTACTGAATGACTATGTCACATCTGAGAAACAATTAGTTATTAAATTTTTTGTTACTAAAATTTACATTGCAAGAACTAAAGAATTTTTATGCATTTTTACAATTTTTTTGAATTCATAAAGAACATTTTATATTTATAACTATAACTATAACTGTTTACGACTATTTATAAATCATACACTTTTGATGAAATAATTTCATGAAATAATAAACGTTCTATTAGTTCTAATAGTAATAATGTTAAAATTAAAAGTACATACGTAAAAAGTATCATGTTTAATCCCGTAAAAATTGCGATATAATCAACAGAAGCCGCTTTTTATTCTCACAAAGTTTGAAAATGCATATCAACTAATATCCCTACTAGTACAAAAATTAATCACGGCGCTATGATTTATAGAAGTGCCAATTTCGGAGTTATTGCTTTGTCTTTTATAAAATCTATTTTATTGCCGTCAAAGGAGAATTCACTCCGCGCCGACTTTAATATCAAATATTTTACATTGCAAGATTGATGTAGAAATTTTTATTTGTCCGAATAAATTAAAGTCTTTCATTGAATTCGATTATAATTGTACACGATATTGCATTTTTTCACGTTTGCTTATTTTAAAAAGAATGAATAACGTTTCACACAGCTATTATATGAATTTTCTATTAAATCGAATTACACGTAAAAACACGAATACTTTTTAATACACTGTGCAACGGTGGGCCGTTGCAAAAAATATAATTAAATAGCAAAAGTTTGATACGATCCATATGAATTGGCTTTTTAATTATCAAAAATGGATACTTCATTAGCGCACTGTATTAACTGTCAGAAAATCTTGAGAAATGATACTAAACTTGTGTAAACGTGCGTAATAGAGTTTTCGAGCTTAATGACTTTAATGTGTTTCAAGTAGTAGCATTAGTAAATAATAGCCGTCACTCGCGCCAAAGTCGTCATTTTGATCAACTCTAATAATATATCCAAAAGAACTGGCAGTTTCGAACGAGTCCCTCGGCCAACAATTATTTCCATTCGCGCCTAGAAACTGGATCGGTAAGATAGATAATTATCTCGTAAAGATTAAAGCGATTGTATCAATCGGCTGTTTCGCCACATCAAGTCCCCTATCAACGAATTACGAAAGCTCGGCTACAAGGATATCCAGGTGGCAAAGGTGCGCTTAACGCGGCGGTTTCTTGCGCAAGCGAGACTTTTCAAGTGCGCGCCATTATCCGCGTGTCATAAAGAACTCCGGGACCGATGTAACGAGCGCGCGCAGGATCAATCGATTCGCCACGAGGTAGAGCGCAATCATGTCCCGAGGAATCCGGCACGCGCGCAGCCTCTCGTTAGCGCGGTAAAGAAAGGGGAATTGAGTGAGAGTGAGAGAGAGAGAGAGAGAGAGAGAGAGAGAGAGAGAGAACGGAGGCGCGATTATGCACGGCGCTCACGACGACCAAAGAAGCGGACGACCGTGAGTTGGAGGGAGAGCGACTTTCGATGGAAGTCAGGCGGAGAGAAGCGCAGTCGACTCCTGCCGAATTATTGGGATTGTGACGTTCGATTTGTCGCCGCGACCGACGAATTCCGAGCTTCTAGTGATGCAGGGCAACCCCTCGACTTTCGATGGACGCCTGCTTTGCACGATCTTGGAATACGGGACGAGAGCCAACGGATTTAGTTACGATTTGTTCGAGCTAACATTGAGAAAGAATCTGGTACGATAAATGTAAATGCTTTACTCGTGAATGGCTCGATTAAGAGACGCTTTTCCGATCCCAAAATTCATTATCTTTATGCTTATGTTTTTTTCAAGTGAGCAGACGTTATGTATACTACGAAGCGACCAAAGCTCTGTTATGACACTTTTAGAATTATACGATGAATAATATTAAAATTTCGTCTCCTTTCTTCTTTATTACAGCAGAAAGTATTTATCTGCGCGTTATTTGAAAGTTACGTTATACTCTATTTATTGCGTTACGAAGCTCCTTTATATAAATAATTTTTAGAAAACACCGGTCAATGAGTAATTACACAAGTGTAACGATTTAATTATGATAGAAGAAATGTTGAAAGGCTTAAATAATAGAGTCACTTCTATTAGAGACGAGCTGCCTCATTTTTAAAATTGTATTAACTTGTTACCGGAATCACTGGCAAATATTAACTCAAGCTATTACCGATTAATTTCTCATTATTTTCCGATCTTTTAAAAGAAGGGAAGTTAATAATTTGATCAATCAGCCGAATAATCTTTCACGCATATATGACATAACTTTTAACGCTTCAACGCTTTAAAAGTTTCATCGATTTTCTCGACCAGATAACGTACAATTAAATGAATATAATTGTAAATAACAATATACAAATTAAATGACGAGACCACGTATGATTATTTGTCGATGTCTTTGAAAGAATTTAATTTTTATATTTTATTAAACTAATTATCAATCTTTTATAATAATATAAAATTCGAAATTATATGCATATAATGTGTATAGGATTATGCTCGAAGTATTTCTTATATAAAGCATCTTCAATACAAGGTTTTATTAAATCATTATCTATTATTAAATAATAAAAATAAATAATAAAATATTGTTTCTTTAAGTCGTTATGTGTTATTTTAAATTTCGATTAAATTTTAATTATCGAAGAGATATACGATAGGCAAACGCAGATCCTTATGTAACTTAGTAATTGTGCATGAAACCGCTAACAGTTAACCAAGAAAATAATTGTTTTATCGAATGGTAAACAATTACCATTCGCTTTAATAAAAGGAATGCTTGAAAAAGGTCACTTCATTGAGTAAGCAAATTGGTACAATGGTAAGCGGAACAAAATTGTAAAATGTCTCACGTTTCAAGAAGACTAAGAAAAGTATGACTGCAGCTGCCCAATACACTACAAAGTTTATTCAAGAATATAGACGAGCACTAAAATTAATACCGTATGAATACTAAGGATTAATACTAAAAAAAAAACACGATACTTGATCATATTTTGCATTTTTCTAAACATGTATAATTGGTATAGAAGGGCAGTTGGTTTTTCTATTATTCAGTGGCTTGAAAATTTACATTATCGCTTATAAATCTCTTAGCATAATATGTTATTTGTAATAAGTATACGTTTTAACTATTTGAATTAAGAGTCATATTTAAGTAATTTAATGCTAAGCATTACTATTCTTTCGTACGAAATTAGAGTCTCTTATATTTTCTTAATCCGGTAACATTTTCTTTTATAAATTATAATATTTGTAAGAGTATCTTTGTGGAACATACAAATAAAAAGTGTAAGCGTTATTTTGTGTGTGTGTATATATATATATATATATATATATATGTAAAATGTGAAGTTATAATTGTATTATTCACGTTATGCGCTAAATTTAAAATTATCCAGAAAA
Source organism: Wiebesia pumilae (assembly GCA_018907045.1). Taxonomy (NCBI): domain Eukaryota; kingdom Metazoa; phylum Arthropoda; class Insecta; order Hymenoptera; family Agaonidae; genus Wiebesia; species Wiebesia pumilae. Next base: position 421,870 of record JACCHZ010000162.1, on the reverse strand, counting down.
AAGTTTGTATAACAGATCGTTAATTTGCAGTAAGAAAGTTTCTCATTATAAAATGCCATTAGTTTATTTAATAAAATGTAATTATACAAAATAACGCGATAAACACGAATAAACGCGAATACAATAATGTTTTATGATGCACGTATTCACAGTTTTAAGTATACGTTCGTTACATTGTATATTTAATTTCGATAAAATCTATACCTCTGACAATGAAGTCAGTTGAGTCTTCGTTTAAACGAACCATACGAAAAATGTTATTAATCTTTTCACGCATTCATTAGAATATCATCGGCAACTCGTCATAAATTATTTTTACGATCAAAGAAATGCACTTGTGTCATCCGTTGCATCAGCCAATATCAAACAGCTAATGCGTTCGCTGGCATTAGCTCAAAATCCTTGGGCTGGCAACGAAGCATGAATTCGCAGCTTTGCAACCTTAATGAAAGACCCGATCCGACATCGCACCCCTGCACGCAGTGTCATCGTGTGCGAGCCGCGACTACGTGTCGGTGTATCGCCGTTTGTGCTCCGAGCGCGTCGCGACATTCTCACGCGACTTTCCCCCGATTCCGTGTGCTTTTCTTCTTTTTTCGTTTCGGGATCCGTTTCACTTCGAAGATCGAGGATGAAGATCGAGCCGAGCTACTTCCAAGGTTCTCGCATGACTGTTCTAGCTTGCTTTGCGCAATTTCTGCGCGTTCGAGGACTGAAATTCTTTTCGCGCACGAAATACAACGATTGCACGTAATCCAATGGTCGTTACATATGCGAAAAAGCGTAATGCAGCGAAAGCACTTCGTTATTGCAAGCTTTCAAGGACCTATCGCACTCCTTGTAATTGGCCATAAGAATTTAGAGAAATTTTTTTTTCCTTCGGTATGTACGTTTGACCGGAGGCTCAAGACTTTTAAAGAAAAACCTATTATTTCGTAACGCTCTTTTGCATAAGGAATGGATACTTGAAAATGCGGCCATTAAGTACATATTTTACGATGCTTAAGCAAGATTTTCCGAGTACATGATTCTTCTACATACGTTAAGATCTTTATATGACAATTTAATTAGTATCCAATCGATGATAAGTATGGTAAGACCGACAATTTAATTTTTCCATGTAACCTGAGATACGTTGACTAACGATCGAGTGTAAACAAACAGTGTATTTTGAAGTTGAAGACGCAAAATTACTTTTCAACCGTTACTTCTATCAAAAAGAGTTCTCCTCAATGTACGCATCTGGAAGAGTTTCGTTTTCTGGAAAAATAATCCGTTCGGAATTAAGTATTCCGTGAAATGCAAAAGAATTTTTGTAGTTTCGTGATTTTACTCGGCAGAATTGGACGATCTTTTGCGTTCGGTTATTTTCACGTAGAACGAGGATTTCGAATTAAATGTTTAAATAAGAAAAATTTGTCGAAAAGTCATTTTTGTTTTTTAATACGTTAAAGCTTTTACCAGCTATAATCGTGTTAATTTTTACTTCTCTAAGCATCGAACATTCATAAAAGCTGGACATCGATATAATCGCCCTACAATATTCCAGTTCAATAATGTTATTTGCACTGCTTCTGCTGTATCATCGTTGTACATCGTTGGATCAACTTACTATTATAGCACTACGCAGGAATAGGAATGCAATAAAAAAATCGTAACATGCAAATGCTCGCTAATGAGCCAGTAATACGTCGGCAGTGCTGTTGTAACATTGGATCGACATTATCATCCGGTATTGGCCTAATTCTCCACCTAGTAGTTTGAAAAATATTTTCCCATTATTCAAATTATAAATAAATATCGGAGAAAAATAGAAAAATGAAAGACAGAGTATGAATTAAAAATGTACGAACCTTTGAGTAAAGTTTTTGTCAAAACGACAATTATAGAATATCATTTTTGCCTCGAATAAGAATTTCGTTCATTTTGCGAATAAAGGCAATCTTTGATGAATATTAACTCACGGGGTATTTAATAAACGCTGGCGCTTGTTGATATCGCGAAAAGCTGAAAAGCTCCTCTATTTCATTTGTATGAAAATGAAAAATCGCCAACACAAAGAGAAGCGTTTGACTTCTGTAAGCGTAATAACATCGCCCAAAGCAAAGCGAAAATAACTTACAGCCAGTGGAATTTACAACGCTAATGATTATTAAATCCCATCCCCCACCCTCGCGCGAGAGAAACCTACCCTAACAACCTAATTATTCTCCTATTCGCACAAAATTGAATCTCCACTGGTGCTCGAGCCGAGCAAGCGCACCTCGATTCGGTATGATAAGTGCATCGCCGATATTTCCCGTATTTCGTAAGCCCCGAGCGCTTACGTGCCCGCGATAATACCAAGGGTTGGTTTTCGCGTATCGGCAATTATCGCGGTCAGCCATGCTTTCTCTTAAAATTTGTCGGTACGCGGCGTGGGAAATTCGCCGTACGTATTGTTCGTTGAAAAACTGCGCCGCACCGACGGTCTATCGCGTAACGCTGCGGGGGGTTCGAGGACGCGAGTGCATCTCTCTCTCTCTCTCTCTCTCTCTCTCTCTCTCACTAACTATCTCGTGAAGTTCCTCCCTCTTTTTTTGCCTTTCGATTCGCTTTTTCGAGGCAACGAGCCCCCGGGCTGAATGCTTTTTCAAAGGCCCGGGCAAGCCTAATGGACGGGCGCAGAGCGCGTGCTCTTTCATTTTTACGGCCATGGCGCGCGGCAAGGAATTTTCATTGGTAGAAATGAAGAATTCGTCGTACTAACTCTCCTCGAGGGTTTGTCCAAATTCGCGCGCGCGCGCGCGCGTGTGTGTGTGTCTGTTGGCGCGGGTGCCCACGCGTTTGTGTGTTTGCACGTTTGCATGCGTGCACTTGAATAAAGATACCGAGTTCTTGCCAATCTTAACCGCTTTCACCATTATAGAGAGTACGAGACTCGTGCACGTCGTTACCGATTATTATTATTAATTATTAATTTTCGCCCTACTTCTCGAATGTCGAGAATCTCATAATTTAGAACCTCGTTGGATAAGTCATTGGGGATTCACTTGGTTTACTTGTAGAAATTCTATCTTATTATCAGATTATTAAGAATTAACATCAGATTGATAAGTTGAAAAACCCATCTAATTTGCTTGTGGAAGAGTAAATGTCAAGAGTCAGACAACGATAAATGTTTTAAACTAGAACTATTTGCGCAATAATTTTTATCCTATTTTAAAGCTTTCGTACGTACAGTGGTTAAGTGCTTATAAATTAAATCTATTTTATTTTTTAACTTTAATAATACCGACACACTTTCTGATTATTTGATTCGATTAATCATATTTTACAATTATTCACATATCGCATCTAATGTCTGATAATAATTATATAAGGTTTTAGATAATTAAGTCATATATTGAAAGAAGTTGTTAAATTACCAATATAATCGTAAGACTTAAAATTGCTCCATAGGCGTTCAATCTCAATAAAATAATTATTTAAATTGCACTACTTATGGTATTATAAATTTTAACAATATCAAGCAAAGTCATTTAATAACTAATTTACCGTTATTACTAGAAATTTATTAATATTCTTTGTGTCATAATTCTAAGTCGTAAGTCAGAAAAAACTCCATTACAAAATAGGATTATTGCGTAAACCTTCATTGACTGAATAACGCTTTGTTATAGAATTTCTTCGAAGTACAAGATTCTTTCGTTTAATATTATATCACTCAAAGGATACTCGAATAGCAACGGATAATCATATTTGTATTTTATATTAAATTAAACTTAGGAAAATGTAAATAATTTGTACCGATAAAGGAAATAATTAAAATGTCTAATTAAATGTGCTTTATTGACTTAGCAAAACGCAGTTATTAGACTTAATATTAATTATTTAAAATGTGTGCGTGTGTGTGCGCGTGTGTGTAGACGAATGATTATCAGAGTAAATTTCTGGATGACTTAGAAGTTGATTAAGGAGTTGATTATTTTGTAAAGTATTTTTTGTTCTAAAATCAATGTTTTATTCCGGAGAGAGGAAAAAAGCTAAGAAAATCGATGCTTACTTTTGCATATCTTTATGCAATGATACAAATTTTGTCACCTTTAGTTCTGGAACAATGAAATATTTATGGCGCACATGTTTATGTATTCACCTTTCTCTACTTTGACATACATAGCTGTAGTTTTTCTTTATTGAACTATATAATACTCATTACTGAAAAGGTTTCTAATCTTCTTATTGAAATAAAAGGGCAAAAAGGAGAATCATTACACTTCTGTAATACATATACTTTTTGTAATGTTTGTCTTAAGAGTTTGTTGAAATTTTATCACTTTGTGCGTTATAAAATAATGCAAAGAGTAAAGTTAATATCATTAGTGCTTACAAATCAGTGGCTCAAAATCATTTAACATTTCCTAAAAATATGAACAAGAATGTAGTAACCTAAGAATTTTCACATCGCAACCTAACTGTACAATGTTACGCGTACGCGTAATTTACCGCCAAGATTGCTGTTAAAGTTAAAGTTGAAAGTAATAATAACAGAGCAAAGACGAGCAACTCCGTATGACCGACTAAAATTGATTATGACAAAATGACAAGAGTGTCTTCTTTTGGCACGAGTCAACGAAGGGTCCGAATTAGCTGAAAGGAGCTGTTCTTTCTTGGAGTTTCCTCTCGAAAGCAACAAAACCTACGGAACATCATATCCAGGCGTCTTCCCGCTTCACCTTCGCGTACCTCACCGCCGACGCTGCTTTCCTTTTCCTCGCGAGCGCCGCGGCGCGCAGCGGAAAAGCGCTCCGGGTGGGAGGGGGAGAGCGCGCGCGCGAGGAAAACGCCAGGGAGAGCGAGAACGCGCCGCCTGTTTATTTTTCTTTCAGAGACGCGCCGGAAGCTGAGGACGCAGGAGATCGGAGGGCGAACGGATACGCCAGTGGAGTTCTCGTCGTTTTTTTTTGGGGGGCACGGCTCGTTAGCGTCACCTCGAAGCGCCTAATCGTCGATCGTCCCAGGTATCGAAACGCTATTTACGAAACGCTTTTCCGTTTTTTTCTTTTCGCGTTCGAAAGTACCAAAGTAAAGAAAACACCGAGTGCTACGTGTGATACTAATTCTTGCTTTAACGGTATAACGTGCGAATACGCACCGCTTAAACTCCCTTTTTAACATTCTCAGTGTTCTTTAACGAGGGCATCGTTTAATCCATTCGCAAGCATTAATCGTTTTTATAAATGGATAAATTGGTGAAAAGATTTTCTAGTGCTGTTTATGATATTTCGTTTAGTTTGTACTTGATTCACGCAAAGTTGGTACATGCAGTCAACAACCATTGCATACGATAACGAGTGAAATGGATAACCGATTTAAATATAAACAATCATCAAGTGTTCATTGATAAGATTTATGTTCGTATAAATAAATAATTACGACTATATTACTATATTGTGCATGCTTTATTTTAATATGCCTTAAGGCGTATTAGAGGTCGTAGATTATCAGTTGAACGTAAAATTAGAAGTTGCTAATTAAGGGAAAAAAGAGAGATAGATAGAAATCAATATTTACGATCTTATCAAGCTATTAATAATGTAGAATTAAACATTGTAAAGTTCTAAGCGGAAAATTGAAAAATTTATTCGATAAAAATTCTCATGCGTATACTCGTTATTTTTAATTACCATTATGACAATTTTCCCAGCTAATGTATTAAAACTCTTCATTTTATATATCGAAACTTCTTGACCAATTTGAAAAACTAACTACAACTATTTGAATTAAAATATTGCTGTAGTATTATACTCTGTTGCAAAGGCTCAAACAAAGTTTTCTCGCCCATTAGAGTTTGCAACTCGGAGTGTTAGAATTAATTTCATCAGAATATAATCTACGTAATTAGCATAGCTAATAATTCAATCTTACAGCGTTTAAAAATCGCTGAACGTGCAATCGAGAACGTTAGTTTTATATTAATACAATTATTATTCAATAAGCTCTCATTTTTGGACCGATATTAGTTAGTGTACAATTTGTAATTATCTAAGTATTAATTTATCAAAGCGCAATATTAAAAAAGTACTGTATATTTTTAACCATAAGTACGCGTGACGTCAATATTTGCATTTTTCATTCATCAAAGATTAGACTTATATCAATTAGTAATTAATATTGCATATTTATTTTTGCAAGTTATTGCAGTTATTCAAAATTAAAAAAATAGTATCGACACTAGCTATAAAAGGTTAAAAATAAATTTTATTTTAATGGCATTTTTTTACTTGAATAACATTACCGTTTCTTAAAAATTAATTATACAATCGGAAACATTGCTGCATAAGAAAAGCAAATTAATATTTTATAATATTATTCTTTTTTATAATGATAATGATAAAATAAGGCCATGGTTAAGAAATAACATTAATAATTAATAAATAACTTCTTAAATTTTATTTACCTTCCTCGTGCATGTGTTTCTAGTAAATAAATTTTTTTTCCGTTAAAAATAAAAGTAACCAAACGAAATACTATTGGTAGAAAATAAAATAAAAATGTTGTTCATTTACGTCTAAATGAATACAATTTGGTGGTGCTATAAATATGACACGCAAATTAATTAATTAATGACCTTCAAATCTGTTTTTATCGAATGAAAATTTCAAGCTTCAAGATTTCTAAACATTTTCTCTAATTGTCGCATAGAAAATCTTATTTTTATTAAAATACAATAAATATTACTCAGACCTTTGTCACATTAATTCCTACACTAATAATTAAATATAAAAAAGTAATTTAAACATTTTTCATTTTTCGTGATAAGTATAATATATCAATATAAGAATAAATATATGAAAAACTTTATAATTTATAATCACAAACAATTTGAAACTAATAATAGAGCTAATAAGTTTTATAATAGGTAACGTTAGATATTTGTAAAGGTATATACTAAATTATACCTAAACTTCACTAGAACGTTTTCTACAGCGATATCTAATACTCGAAGAAATTTGATCTTTTACCGATTGCCGAGCTATTGAGATTAATAAAAGCAATAGTATTTCAAAATATATTGTAGTTATGTATAAAACTTGTTTTTATTTCTAGTAGAATGTATAGATAAATTTAGAGTAGAATTATAGAGTATAGTTTTATTATTTTCCAATAGACAAAATTTACCTTCATTTAAGCAAATTAAAGAACAAGATATGTTTAACTTTTATTGGTGTAAAACTTTATACATTTCATGCTATTACGAATAAATGATTATAAGTTCATTATCTACAATAATTATAAACCTTAAATATTCTATTTGAAAGTGAAGAGTTTGGAAATAACAGTTTAGTATCTTATTCTGAATACCTTGTACATGCACGTGGACAGGTACAAAAATACTAACTGGAAAACTTAGCCACACTAACACAGATAAATCTGAAAGCGCTACTTTCAAAATTTTTAATAATCTTGCATGAAAAAATGAAGCATTTATATTAAAATATTCTCGTTAACTTCGACTTGTATAAAACAATCAATCAAATGAGAACTGATAAATCTAAATCGGCGTTGTCTCTCTACAAATATTTATTATACATTGTACATCATAAAAACCCCAGTATTATCCATATATATGTACGTACATGCACATATTCAGCTGTTTTAAAATCATTCTCAAATCTCAGAATATATTTGCAGAAAAATGCAATTGAAAATGTCTATACATTATAGACGTTTTATAGAAAGTATAGTGTTAAATGATATAAAATGATTTCTTTTTATTCACAGTCCTGATATAATGAGATAAAAGTATAAACATACATATAATTCTTAGGAAAAATTTTTTTCTTGTGTTATTTGTGCTTAATTTGACTTATTCTCTAAATGCAAGTTCATTCATTAATTAAAATTAAAATTTAAAATTATAATATTATCTGCACAATCGTGTATACCGTGACAATTATTTGAGATTTCATATTCTGGCAGAAATGCAGACCAATAACAAGAATAATGAAAAAAAATCCGTGTTTCTTCTGTCAGAAGGTGCATTTACATTTCTGATGATTCTAACATTATTTTTACCAAAGTGTAAAATCTAAGAATGTTATACTTTTTGCATGAATACAACATCTTGCTTTAAATATGAATAGAATTTTTTGAGTATTAAATAGTGTGAAATAATATTCAATGTAATCAAGCATTTATTTAATTTCTACATATGGAAACTTATAAAGTATAAGCGGAATATGTTTTAAAATAACTTATCCAGACGTAATAGTCAATTAAATCGAAATTAGATGTAAATCACTCTTTAAACTACTCTTACTTTTATTGAATATCTTTCATTTATATTTTAAAATTACAAAAGTATGTTGAAATAAGTCAAGTAATTGAATTTCATAAGACTTTCCTTTATTTGCATTATATCATTTTATTTTTCATTCGATATTATATCTAAAATGGTTCAGTATTAAAACACGGTAGGACATTAATTCCTTCGACCTATATTATTTATGAAAACATTTACGTAGAATTAGACCCTTTGACTCTGTCGTTTACCAACACTGCAAAATTTCAGTAAAAATATAAGCGTATTGATGCTTTGGGAAGAGGAACAAAAAAGGTAATAATATATTAGGCTTAAATTACATATTCTTCCTCCTGAAACTTGAAAAAATGTAATCGTGTCATTTCCTTAAATGCATCTGTAAAAGTATTTAGTTACATTGTTTCTATAATACCTCTCTGACATTGTTAATAATTTTTTTTAATTATCGTGTTCACATAAAATTCATATAAGTTTGTGGCTTCGATTTAAAAGATGTGTAATTATATCAGGAAAAGTACTATTTATTGTACCTCTTGAAACGAATAATTCTGAATTTGAGCGTATAACGTTATATCTTAAAAATTTACAGTCGCTTTTATTTCTGAAAAAAAGGAAAATAAAAAAAATATCTATCTAAATATAAAAATTTCTTTCGGAGATCCCTTTTATTTTTATCAACTTTCACAACAATATGTGTTTTGAATTTTGAGTTATAAGCCGCGTTAATTTCAGTACGACACTGATTATTAATAAATACGAAAATTATGCATTTTTCCAAAGGATAATGTATGATTAAAATAGTAAATTTGATTTCTTATAAAATATTTCGCAAACGCATTCTATTACGCTCGCAAGTCAAGAAAGTTAAGCCCTCCGGCAAACGAATTTTAATGAGCCTATGATAATATAAGCAGCATACGCAGTTCAATTTGGTACATCTAGGCATCGATGTACAACATTGTAATATTGCATTGTAAGAATTCGTAATAATTGAGAAACTTTACATTAACTCTCGATATTAATTACTTTTTTCTTATGCTCCTTTTAAAGAAATCGAATGAGAAAAGGCGTGAAAACTTTGGTTTTAGGAAATGTTAAGCGAACTATTATAAAAATTATCATTACAAGTAATTGTTATAAATAAGTTATAAAAGGCTTAAAACGGCGAGCTAAATTATGAAATAATTTAGGTTTTTACGTTAATCCGAGCTTAATTAATAATTGCACGAACAAGCAACAAGTTTTGAATTAAAATTTTTATTCATTTATTTGTTTACACTGTAATAATTCAGTGACATTCAGAATGATATTCAGTAGTCGTACAAATTATTTTAATGTGACTTAAATGAAATGCCAGATACACCCTAATGTTAGATTTAATTTTCTGATACTAGAAATCACTGTTGAAAGGCGAATGAAAATGCATTTTCTGATATTCGTGCTCTTTATTCGACAAAGAACTATCTATCCGATTCAAGCGAGTTGAGTTTAAATAAAACTCGAAGAGAAACTTAATTTTAACCCAATAATTATTTCAACCGTATAAGGAATCTTTTCGAAAGAGCAACATCTTGTTAAAAAATGTTGTCAATTTTTCAAAATAAGAAGATTCTAGTTACGCCAAGAAGCTATAATTTAATTAGAGAGGATTTTTATTTTTAAACGGAGTAATTCTGCTTAAAAAAAAAGCTGGCATTTAGCCGTAAAAATAAAATAATCATTATTGTCAGTGTGCTTTAGAAAATAAGGATTAAGGTTTTTGCCGTTACAAAGCTTAGCTTTCAAATAAATAACAAAAGATAGAAGTGAATCGAGACAGTAACTGGGATTTTCAATTAAAAGTGCAGGAAATGGAATTTGATGTAAAAAATGCGAGCCTTAAACTGGGATTAAACATGAGTCGTATTAAATTCCGAAATGCGACGTAAATAAATGCAATTCGCTTCTGTTCGCAGGTACAAGGCATGTGATCGACTGGAGGCTCGAATCGAAGAAGCAAGCATCAATCGACTTGTCGACACTCCCAGTGTATGGCGCACGTAAAACAGAGAAAAACGCGAATTGTCCGTGTACATCGCGAGGAAATTCGCGGTGATCGAGTCGCGAGCGACGCGCAGTGTTGAATCGAATAGATAAAGGGGGAATTCCACGAGATCGGAATTTCCCGTGGAGTTTGGGTGGCGGAAGGAGAGCCGAGAGAATAAAGGTGTGCGCGGCAGTGCTGTGCAAACGCGATAAGGAGACACTCGACGGACTCTCCGAATCTCCCTACGCGAACGGACGACAATACGGTACTTGGGAAAGGGGAAATTGTTGCAAATAAAATCGGGAGCCCAGCTAAAGCGCACCGAGGCGAAGGGGACGCGTTCGTTACCTACGAATTGTTCGTTTCGGCGTGCCTAAGTGTGCGCTTGTGTGCGCTTGTGTGCGTGACAGAGAGAGAGAGAGAGAGAGAGAGAGAGAGAGAGAGAGAGAGAGAGACGCACGCGATAAAAGTCAGCTCTCGAGGCATGCACATAGGACATGCCGTGTGACTCGGGAGCGAGGAGGACCGTCGTCTGCATCCCCGGCGTCGTCACCTGAAGGAGCGCGAAGATGAGCTCGATCGACTTTGACGAGGTGCTGGTGCACGTCGGGGAGAAGGGACGCTATCAGAACATCATGTACTATCTGCTCTGCATACCGGCTACCCTGCCAGCCGCCTTCCTCGCCTTCTCCCAGGTCAGCTTCTCGCGCATTTAGTCAATCTCTAGCGAACCTAAGCGCGACGTCGTACATGGACTTGAGCGAGCAGTAAACCAAGTTTTTACTCGGAGCTTGCAAACTTGAGACCTGCCTTTTTCCATTTTTCATTCGAAATTTTGATCCGCCGAGTTTAAACGCGATTTATCGCCGCTTGCTTACTCGAACGAATGGATGACCCTAATGCCAATGTGTTCCCTTCGCGCACGCTTATGGTATGGCTATGAACTCCAGGCAATACCTAATAATAACGCACTTCTTACTTTACCAATTTGTCTGGCTTAACGCGTAATCTTAAATCTTAAATCTTAATTATTGCACTTGGAAGTTAAAGCAACGATAAATAATGAACATCTCGATTGCTGCAATTCTCTTTGCTTAGTTAATGGCAAACAACATATCCAACAGCCTACATTCGATACTAATCAAGTTCTTCGTTGTAGCAAACGGTTTGTAGAATTTCTAAACGTTCGATTTAAGCTTTAAGTATGTGATCCGATCTCTCGCTTCTACGTCGCTTATGTTGATATTCTTACGCGATGGTCCTTCTTGTAACTTTTCAAACGGGAAACATAATTGTACAGCCGTTTTCATCTTAAAGTCGACGTGAGATCTTACAAGATCTCAATAAATAAAATAGTTTTTGTAACTGTAAATAGAAGAACGTGCAAATGATAAAAGAAAAGCTTTGCTTGAAAAGTTAAAACGATATCTCTTATCATAAACACATAGAAACTTATCTAATAGTACCGAAGGAGAAGTCGCGTTGACTTAACTTATTTTGCAATACAGTATAACATGTCTGGAAAATTCATTTAGTCGTATGAACTGAAATATTAAAAAAGCTAGGGAATTAAATCGAGATTTCATTAAAACATTAACAGATTTAAGATAATTAATTTTTCCTTCAAACTTGTACTATTTTTTTATTTAATACCGTAGCTGATTTTCTTATGTATTTTAAAAATTTAATAAATATTATACATTCAATATCGATATCCTTTCAAATTTTATAACTAATTTTAATTGTTATAATTTATACTACGTTGTTCGTAACTAAAGCCTAACAATTATGTATTCCGTAAGGATTATCGTCAGATGTTCAAATCATTGTTACTCTTTTATGGTGACAAGTTTTTATGGGGATTAAGGTTTTTATTATCCTTTAAATAGCATCTTATTTTACATCTTCAAAACTTTCTGATGAAATGTCACTGGCTACTTGTCTAATCCTAAAAGTTTAGATTCTGTTTAAAAACGGCTAAACTCAGATTATATTCAAATTAAATTATACTTAAGAAATGTATTTTTATTATTATTCGTATTAATGGTTAACGGTTCAGCTGATTGTTAAAACGGTAATTAAAAAATTTAGAATACATCTATTTTAAAGATCACGGCAAGCTTAGTGTATACCAAAACGTAATTAAGACGCTAAAATAATACGCTCTTAAAAGCATCCTTTAATAATAATTCCGGATGGATAAACTTAAAGAGAAATATATACAGTATTATCAGCTTTAACAATATTCAAATTATGCTATCTTTATTTAGATCATGTTGTCTTTATAATATTCAAGTTTCGATATAATTTATTATTCTACATTGAACAAACTTACTTCATTATATGCATTACTTGTCTTACGAATAAAAAAAATTACTTAATTTTTTAATTTATTTCACTTTTGTATCGTTCAAAAGATAATAGTAGAGTAAAATCCATTTTTCAGCCTCTATGCAACTCTTTTTTTACAATAAACTTCTGCTAATTAAATGCAATTATTCTCTCTTATATTTATGTTTAGAAAAATTAACAAAGGTCGATGGCTAATTTATAGTCATTAAAACATGCATCATTTAATAAACTCAAAACCATTACTCTACGAAATTTTAACTTAATCCGTTCGCTTAATATTGTACTACGATATACTCAGTGTAATAGATATTATTAATAGAAAATATATAACTTATCATTTATGGATTTACTTTTATTAAGTTTCTAGATAATACTTTCCTACGTACTTAAACCACGTAATATCTACTACGTAATTTGTAAAAGAAATTAAAATGTTTTTTAAACAAATTTAATTATTATTTTATCATTAAAAGAAGCTAGATTAAAATCAGTATAATATTATCGAAGTTTCATTATATCTTTTGTAATACTTGAATGATAATAACATTTTTAAAACTCTATAAATCATAATATAGATGATTTATTAAAAGATGATACGATGGTCTAACTAAATTGAGATCATTTATGCATTTATAAAAGTAATAATTACATACTTGCACAAATATCGAAATATAATATTAAGAATTATATTTTTGATAACGCCAATGCTTTTCAGCCACTTAACTAACGGAATTTCAATAAAAAAGATTTTACTTTTTAGGTTTGATAAATACCACATGCCAGAATTCGTATGAGGTAGTTGAAAAAATAAAATATTCGAGCGGATTTATGACGTACATAAGATAATAAAATATTTAAATAAGTATTTTGTAAAACAATTGTAATTGATAAAATGGATTTTAATTAATTTTTTTCGCAGTAGTGAAATGTATTTAAATGATAAAATATTTAAAACACAGTACTTTGAAACCTATTTATTGAGAAAAAGTGTTTTATAATTGAAAGTAATTTCTACTTTAAGCAATTTTTCACAATTTATTCGGGAGCATTTCTAGAAACAAGTGATAAAACGTTTATATGAAAATTTCTGTTTATATTAAATAAAGAAATTTATGCAACTTAAACTTTTTAATTTTATTCCAATTGTATTTTTGAATTAAATTACACTTGCCTGTGTAAGTAGTAAATATTTTTACAAAAGAAAATTTAATAAATATGAACCTATATAAAATTGAAAACTTGAATTTTTAATTATTATAGAAGGATATCAAGATTTTCTTTGTTCTTCAAATTCTCCACTTTAAATTATATAAAGTTCATATTTACAATAAAACAATAACCTGTTTTTCAAGTTTCAATTTTTATAAATTAAAACGTTAATCTTAATACTGTTTTAAATGCTTTATATTATTCGTATTCAATTGCATTCTATTTTTGTGTTGTAAATCGCTAATATACAATGTACATTCGCGTTGATATTGTTAAATAATTAAATATTTTTCATATGTCAAAAATTATATGACAAGATTTTCTAAAGATTTAAATATCTACAACGTTAAAAGGATATTTTGTGAATATTATTTTTTAACAACATTTAGTATATGATAATGCATCACCCTAAATTAAGTAATTTGGTATTTTACGCGAATTAATTTAAACGCACATTATTCTTTATTTTAACAGAGAACAAAAATACGTAAGAACGTACTACTCTACACTTGTAAATTTTTTACAATATAATTATAGTGTGCGTGTATTAAATTATTTTTTTTTTTTTAATGACGTTAATAAATAATAAACTGTCGTTATATTTCAGTGTTATTTTTTTTTTACAGCTTTTTAAAAATTCAGAGTTTGCTTTAATATAAAAATATTCAAAAGCATATATTTATGTAATCCTTTAATTTGATTTAAAAAGTTTGTTTTAACGTAAGAAAAGAGGCACCATTATCTTTTTTATCCATATAATGAGGACTAAATTTTAAAGTTTTTACTACTGTATAAGTGTTTTATAAATACAGTTCATTATTTATACATTTCGTAAGGTTGCTTTCGTGATACTTAGACAATATTTATTTTTGATTCTTTTCAAAAATATATTTCAAATACTTGATTTTGATCGATACTTTTTATTAACATAACTAAAATTAAATTATGGAACATGAAATAAAATTTGTATAATTTAGTTTTCATGACTAACAATACTATAAAACAACACACTCATGTACTCAATGCTTAAAGTAGTTTCAATGATAATTCTTTTATAGTTTAAAATGATCGTTTAATAACATTTGCATAATACAATTTATTAATTTTTACTAAAACTTATCTTTTTAAAATGTTGTTTATGTATTTATATAAACAGTCTTTCTTTTTAATAAAGTAGTTGAAAACGCACAGTTGAATCGTTTAACTTCAATTTAAATTCGTTAAAAGTCATCAATAATTGCGTTTGTTGAAATATAAATATTCCATATGATGTTCAATTAAAAAAAATTTAAGTTCTAACATTCACTGAATAAAAATTATAATAAAATTTTATAATGTGTATTTTATTAAGAAAAATACAACGTCACTTTTATTAAAGTTTCTTACATCATAGACTGAAATTGTTCGCACGACAATTCGAACTTTTCGTATCTAATGCACGGAAATGTTTGTGTACCATGCATTTTCAATTTCGAAAAAATGTAATCATATATAAATTAAATATTATCTTATTTATCTAACGATTAAAGTTAAAAATTATGCCATTATAAAATAATAAAATAATTTCTATATTGTTCAAACAGGGAAGAATTATTTTCCAAGTACAAAATAAAACAATCGAATGTAAAGTTCAAAACTAAAAGGGATTATACTTGATACTTATAGAATTATGAAAGTAAGATCGACAGTAAGAATTACTAATAATCGTTAATGATAAATAGTCAGATACTGGTAGTCACGCGCTATCAGAACTAATGATCCTAAAAATAAGCCTCATAACTCACTTTTATTTAAGCATCAAAAGTTCTCTATCCAATCATTATGTCATCAGTGAATTAGAAATCTACGCATAAAAATAGTTGCAAGAATGTGATACTTGTTTCAGAGGTGCGATTTTAAATTTGATTTCTAAGCTCTGAATACTACGATCGAATGTGCAGGCATGCAGAGAATGCTTGCTCGTATGTGTCGAGATTTCCGTGTAGGTTGACAAAATTGAGAGAAACAGAGTATTCTATAACGGGAATTATAAATGGCTGATAAAGGTAGAACTTTTCACTTTTTTTCATTGAAAGAAAGAGACGTAAAATCGTCTTACTGTTCTTACTGGTATGCCACAATATATGCATAAATATCTTGAAGGGTATTTGACGCAAATAAATCTAACGTCGTGGATCGTACCGAGAGCATATTCTTTATTCGAGATTTTTTACTGCATTCAATTTGATCGAAGTAACTGGAAGTGAAAGCATTATATTAAATTTTTTAGGAATACAAGAAGCTAGAACGAAGGTAAAGTCGGTTTATTTGTCTCCTGCGTGTGTCCAAGATAGATCTATTACTCCATGACTACTGTTTATACAAGATCGTTTGAAGTTTAAATTGTTTTTCGATATTGATTAATGTTAAAGCAATTAGTTTAGAATAAAGTTCAGGAATAAAATCTGCTGTTGTTGATTTTTATAATAGTTTCAACATAAAACTGTCGTCGATGTTTGTTTTGTTCGAGGTCTAAAAGATATATAAAGTATATGAAGTCAAGGATACGTAGCAGCCGTGTAACTAGAGTTGATACAGTATCAATTCACCAGTAACAATCCAATCCACTTCTTAGACAGAAGATAATCGGTTAACTGTGGTAGGATCACAATTCACTTTCATTGAACAAGGGTGATACGACGAAGGTAATTTTACGTTTTTGCAGTGTAATAGAGAACATCGTGTTCGCCAGAAATTGGAACATGTACCATTTGTCGTAATTCCGGCAAATCTCGAGCCAAATATAAATATTTTATCCAGAATAAAGGAATGGTTGTACATTTAATTTACGTTAGAGTTTTGATGAAACGACTAATCTTAACGTAGCTAATCAATTAGATGTAACATTCGCTATATCAATCACCGTAAAAATATAAACACAATTTTGAGTCTCATAAATAGATCATTATATTTAGTGTCATTTACAAGAATAACGAGTGATACTGACTCGACTGTTCTAATTTGTTAATCCATGAAGCAAGGAATCGATTCCAATCTTGTCACGAGCGAGATCGAGTCATCGAGCGATATCTTTCAATTCCGAAGAGTCTGAAGATCTAAATGTTGATCTACAATTAAACAAAGAATATATCCAATTTGTTTGACTAAGCATTCAAACTCCTCTAAAGTCTCGATGCTTCTTCAATAGTATCATTGTAGAGTTGCTCGAGAGCAGCGTAGCATTTTATTACCTACAGTTGAAACACTGCAGTCATTGATTTAATAATCGATTTCGCGATAACTTGAAGTTGTCTTTTGTCATCGTAATGTATTTAATGTATTATCCATATTTACCGCAACACAAAGGAAACATAAATAATATAAATATTTCAAATCTGTTAAAGTTCTGTTTCAAATGATAATTAAATCCTTGCATGATTCTCCACTCTGAATAATAATCTAAGAAGTACAGTGTAGATCAATAGGAGGCGATTTGCGTGTTACGTCAGTGTTGGTAGCTTTGTAGTCACTGACACCTAAGAGAACGTAGTTGTTGAGCTTAGAAGTTCAACAAATCCACCTCTCCTGGCTCTAAAGCTTCTTTAGATTTTAAATCATCACTTTTTCAGAAATTATAAGTAGGACTCTGCATGCACACAAGTAGGCTTGTTAATCGTGTTTGTTATTTTAAAGAATGCACGCAAAAATAGTCGGATATCATTGACTTATAACGCGGGAATAATAAAGCAACTGTTTATATCAAAGAGAAATAATTATAGTTCTTATAATTATTTTTATATTATGTATATTATATAATATTATATAATTAAATGATAAAAATATAATTAGAAAGAGAAAGAATTTCAATTCGAACTAAGTGCCGAATGAAGTTTAACATATGGAGGTTCGAAACCTTGCCAATTCCAAGTTTGAAAAGGGATGCCTTTTGGATACGATTCGGCGTATATTATCTACCGACTCAAGTCCAAGTATAAATGCGAACAACATTTTAATTTCAAAACCAATTTTAAAATAGAAATAACAAATGAATGAAATGTGGATCCGATGCAGAAAACATTAATCATTTTAAGATATTTCTGAATTAAATTACTAAAAGTATCATCCTATTAAAACAAAACCATCCTAAATGCATGCCTGGCATCGTACATGCAATTACATTTAATAGACAATTTCTAATAGATGGAAAACATTAAATAAATATTTAATCAGTTAGTATTATTTTAAAGGTCCATTTACTTTTTCAATATTTATTTTCAAATAATTTCAAAATTTTTAAATTTAAAAATTTGATTCGATGAAGAGAAATAACGGTTAAACATTGAGAGCAAAAATTATATGTAATGTATTTTAAAGATTCTTGGAAATCTATATAATATTATTATTTAATATTAAGTATAACTTATACTAGACGTTATCAAATATAGTAAATCTTATTATTACGATAAATGTCAGTTATATGAAAAATTTACTATTATTATTTATCGTGCACAAGGAAAGATGGAAATAAATTAAATATATTTAGAATGTTGAAAACATACTTAAAGTATAAAAACTTTATTAAATCATGGTATTATATTTAGGTTAAGTATATAATTATAATGAGAACGTGTAAAAAAATGAATTTTTAAAGTGTAAGCATGGCAAGCAAAGATTGTTAAGATAAAAATTTGAAAAGAGCATTAAAACAGTTTTATTGTACAATAAAAAGCATAAGATGTAAGCTCAATGGTTTCTTTAAATATATAAATTGAAATTATCTAAATGCAAGAAATAGTCTTTCAATGGATTACTAACATACAATTAGTAGCATTAGATAACCGTTTCTAGTAACACTTTTTAAAGTAACGGACTAAATAATCAATAAAGTTTAAATGAAAAAATTCGTCCCCCGTTTCGAATCCTTATTTGCACGAGCATACGTCCTACATTCTTTTAATAAATAAAATATAGACCGATGAATAAGCAACACCCTGATCCAGCCGTCTTATAGGTACTCGAAGAGGGTTAAACGAATAACAATACTAATATTATTAATGAATCTCTTCGCTGTCGCAGGTGTTCGTGAGCGCGTCACCGGAGCACTGGTGTCGAATACCAGAGCTGGACAATCTGACGAACGTCCTGAGCTTGGAGGACCGCAAGGCCCTATCGCTGCCCTACAGGAACAAGTCGGACGGAAAGCGCGAGTACTCCAAGTGCCTCATGTACGACGTGAATTACACGGCGATCATCGAGTCCTGGTTGAGCGCGTCGTACGAGAACGACACGAGGACGCCAGTAGGACTCGGATATAGTCCGTACGACGACGTGGTGCGATCGGATCTACCGCTGAACAGCTTCGGCGACGAGTCCCGCGGCTCCACCGTCAACCCGACCTCGCTGCTGCGCTTCCCCAGGCGTCTGCCTCCGCTCCCGGTCAGCGATCCCAGTTGGCCAATCGCCCACTGTCGTCACGGCTGGAACTACGACAACAGGGACTACGACAGCACCCTCGTCACCGAGGTAAACTCGACAAGAGCAGCTTTCTGCATCCCTTGGTTCATCCTTGATCCCCGCGAGTTGAGTCGCGAGGCGTTAGTTACATAAATTGCATTTATATATTCTTCGGTGTAACGTTTCGGTCCAACAACAGTGCATTATTGGACAACTTGTATCACTCGTTACAAACCGTTAAAAAATGAGTGTAATCTTGAGATTATCATTTTTTACAATCATTTAAGTATTCAATTATTGTCTAATCTTAAAGTCTGCGTTTAATCGCTTATACGAGTCGTTAATGTAGCTCTTGCCTTAGTTCTTCCATTTATAGTGATGAATGGCTCACGATTTTAACGAGTTCCTCAACGCATCGCTTGCATTCGTATAACCTAATCGTCCCTTTTGTAAATAACGGCAATTCAGTTGAACTGTCAGTAAATAAAAATTTACTAATCAATAGCTCAATGTTCTTTAAAGTCTCATTTGGTGTACCTAATGTATTTTGAATTACTTTTTTTAAATCGACATTAGGTCTACGTAGAACTGCTCGTTTGAAAGAAAATGTTAACTCTACGAAATTCATCGGGTAATACGATAGCAGTTTACTTATCATTTACTTGAACATGAAACATAATAATTCATGCTGTTGTGTGCGCAACCACGAATAAGTTACATTTAACGTTTTCAATTTTAATTTATCACGCTTATGCAAATTTTTAAAATAGAGCCATAAATCTATAATAAACACTTGAGATAAAATAAGTTAAACGGAAAATTGCTGGCGCTCGAACGCGCATTGAAATCAATCGACGCGATGTACAACATGCGATAATGCGCCATTACACGAATGCAAACATAAAGGGATAACGTATAAGTGCCTACGATCGTGCGAGAACATGAAAAATCGAGTTTATCCGCTTCGAAGGGAACTCGCTACAATATGAAAATACGTTACTCGTTACTGTAAGTTTCAAAGATATTTCAACTGCACTTAGCTCGGGAATATGGAGAAATATATTACATCGAGGGTCATGCCGAAGCGTTAGACTTGTAATTCTTAACATTGTAAATAAAAATGTCAATATTTCATTATGCGATAGTTATACTCAACACAACTAAAGCGTGCAAGTTTCTTTACACCTCGGTCTAAGAAATAATATTAATGGCCCCGATCGCTTTGTCAATCCGTTCCTTTCCTACATGCGTTACAAATACGTATTACCAATTACATTATTTAGTTAAAATGAAGAAACCCTGGATTCGGATGTGGGATTCCATTGGAAATATTCGACTATTAAATCGAAATTGCACAGCGAGAAATATTCGTGAATGTCGAAAATAAATTTGCACGCGAAGCTGGTGACACGTATATTGAATTAACGAGTGGTTGCGATGCCGTATCACAAATAGTCTCCTGCAAGTAATCATTGCATTGGATCGCTACATCGAGGCATCGGAGTCTAGGTTTGCGACGCCTAGGTTTGCTAGTTGGTCGCTACGCATCAACCAGCCAGGTTGATTAAACGCTGCGTCGCTCAAGGCGCTTCCGTGGCTCCGCGGATCTGCATAATGACTCTCGTCCCCGCGGAGAACGAGAAGAATAATATTCCCGCGTGACTCGTCTTCGCCTCGCAGTGCAGCGCAATTGCACGTACGTACGGGCGTCAAGTTTCATCCCGGACACGCGACTTGGTGGCGCGGACGGGCCTTTCGCCTTGGCCTTTGGATCTCGTTCTCTGGTTACACGTCGGTTCGCGCGTGCGCGCGCGCATAATTTTGCGCCGACGGGAATTCGAAATGGATGTCGACGAGGACAATGAGAGCTCGGGTGAATGCGAGAAAGAAGCGCATTAAAGCGAAAGCCTCGCTAAGTCCTATCCGCTGTCGAGGTACATCGCGGCTAACGGAAGGCAAAAAGGCCTAATGGCGTCTCGTAATTGGTCTACTCGGTCGTCCTGGAGTATTATTATGCTCTCTTTTTTATTCGGATTCTCAGGTATTTATGGAGCTGTTGGGCGTGACGAGTGTTCTATATCTTCCTTATAAATTAACAAAAATGTGTGCTATTTTGTCGAGCTTGCGTGCGAGGGCTTTATCTTGAATTATTTCGCGAAGTTCAATCGTTGAAGAGGCCAAATTTCAGTCTAAATCATTATCATTGTCATAGGCCTTTGATCGGTCCATTAGGACTATTCCTAAACGTCGAAATGCAGTCACTTCCCCAGCCGGAAATAGTAAAAATTTACCAGTTTCATATTTGCACGTACCGAAGCTTTATTTTGTTTTCAACCTTCTTCGCGTCGTACTATGTAACACTATTTAATTTATTTTTTCAAATTATTGCGAATGTCAATTCTTTTAATTCTTACGTTGCTTGGATTTACTAAAAAAAGAAATTAAATCCAACTTTGCGACTATCGATAATTTTCAGATAATTTTTTCATTTTCTCACAGGTGTCTATTATCAATGGTCATTTTTTACGTTTTCATTCTGCATTTATGCAAATGGCTTCCAGTAGCGGCTTATTTCAAACTTGACCCTTCCCATTTTCAACACAGTTTAATCGAAATTCCTCGAAGACGCGATATCCTTTAGACTCGATACGATGGAACAAATTAAAGCCGAATGCGTAAAGAAATGAAAGTTCCGAGCGTCGCTTCCGTGGACGTCAATGCAGAGGAAGTGACGGCCCGAGCTTTCGATGCTCTCTCGAGAGCTCAAACAGACGTCATAAGAGTTAAAGAGGGAGAGTTTAAAGATATATTTATAGACCCTACAGTGCAGATTGTCTTAATTGGAAATTGTTTTATACATGCATAATTTGTGTACTATTTTCATACATAACAAGATAAATGTGTTGAATTATCGAAGTACGAAGGCTTGGAATGCAAAGAAAACTAGACGATCAAATGTATCACGGATTTCGAAATACGATCGCACGCGGTAAAAGGAACAATCGATTCCTTTACTTCTTCATAAAGTTAGTTCGTAACGTAATTATTTCGTAAGCACCCAGAATATCCGTAAGTGAATTAATGTAAATATAGTCGTGTAATTTGAAAAGGTCAGCAGTACCTCAAAATCCATCGGAGTATAACAAACTTAGAAATGCGAAAGAGCAGCGCATAAAAGACGAGCGTTAAATGTTAAGCGTGGCTCATTCGCTCTCTCAATAAAACGCGTATGCTTAAGAGTAAATAAGATCGCGAGGACGGCCTGCAGGTATTCGTCGTCTTAGGAATACTCGCAGCACCTCCTCGAGAGAAGACAAGTGGGCACGCGACGCGGCATCGGGTGTCCTCGGGTGTTGCGATCGCGATCCTGGGGAAAGAGCGTCGGGTCGCGGGGGACGCGGGCGGGTGCGCAGCTCTTGTGGCGTCAGCAATTGCTGGCCAATTTACCTACCCCCGCATCCGGTCATGCGATGATACGCGCGCATCAAACGCTCGCGCGGACTCGCACCGAGCGTCAGCGAGGGTAAGAGTGTGCGTGCGTGCGTGCGTGCGCGTCGCTTATCCCACGAGCGAGCGAATGCGTTCGCTCCGGATTCGCCGTGACGTAAAGCGGCGGTGGTGGCGGTGGTGGCGGCGACTCGCTTCAATGGTCGGCCTTTTCGGTCTTAAAGGGGACGCGGAAGCGAATCAGCGGATACCGAAAGACACTCGGAAGTCGCCTGTGACCCTCTTTCTCCCTCCGCTGCTCGGGCTCCTTTTTGTTCTCTTTCTCCTCTCTCTCGCGGGGGGTGGGGGAGGGGGAGGGGGAATCCCGCGCTATTTTCATTTCAACGGCGTTGGCGAGTCCGAGACCAGCGCCAATGGTATCTCCATGCACTTTTTATTTTGGATCGCGACTCGCGTTCGTTATGAATTTTTTCTCTCGATCGTTAAGGACTGACTAATGCTCATGATTTCGATTTGAAAGAACTTGCGTTGTAAGAGTTATTTAAATCTCTATCGAAGTTATCATTTCTCTTTACTCGGACTAGATATCACTGTTGATCGCGAAACGAGCCGAAGTTGTCTATTAAAAAGATGTACAAAAGTCGGAAACTAAGAAATTACGACTGTGATAATGCGAGGCTAATTAAATAAACGAGCAAGTTTTAAAATCGCAGATCAACGATTTCTCAATTGTCTGAAATATGTAAAAAGTTAGCCGATTAAATGAATCTCGAAATAATAGTTCAAGCGTCTTGATCATTATTTTTTATAACGGTATAAGTTAAGCACTGTAATAATTTATCGCAAAGTGACTATAATCCAGATGGATAAACAGGGACTTGACGTTCAATTTGTACCAATACTCGTTCTAAAATTTATCCTCTAAATTAAGTCTAACGCGCAGATAATAATAATAAATTTGGAATTTTATAAGGAAAAACAACGCAGAAATAGCAGCGGAATTGATGAAACTGCACCAAATAGAGCGCAAAAATGTTTCTCCTATGCATAAAAAAGCCATAAAAATTAAACTTACTTTGCTACACAGTTTTTCAAGAGCGATCGTACTAATCTAAGAAATCGCTCTGCTGTCGCGCTAATGAAGTGGACACGTCAGTTGAAGTTTGCTTACGGAACGACGCTATTTACTTGGTAATTTAAATGGTTGGACGATTGTAAGGCATTGTACGAAAAATACGCACGTGCATTTTACGCGAAGTTAGAAAGCCGTTGCACCGATGATGTAACACCATGAAAATATGAAGTAGGTAAAATTCCAAAGGCAATATTCCACGAATTTTTCTCGAGAACAGAGTTGGATAAGGTAAAAAAGGCCAATTACCGTCACGATTTCTGCCCATATTTCATTTGGACTTCATTTATGCCGAACGAAATAATAAACACGCCAGCTGTTTGCTTATTGATCCCTCGCTGTACTTAAGTCTCGTAGCCCCGAGGAATGCATCGAGGTCTAATTACTCGGAGTCGACGCACATTTTACGAACTTCGGAGTGGGACGCGCGTCTAATTCGGCCGCGTGAAACGTCTCGTTGCTTGGCTAGGCGAGGATAAATGAGAAAACGAACAAAGGAGAGATATTCGCCGCGGAGAATGTAGGTCAGTACTAAATAAGCGATTCCGAGCAGAGTCGCGTCAATCCCGTGCGGACCTGCCGATCAATTATCGCGATATAGCGAATACGCGACATCCTTGGCGATCGCGCAGCGGCGGAATGAAAGAAGTTAGGGCAACGGATGAGGAGGAGGAGGAGGAAGAGGTGCGTCTTCGTGATGAACCGGGAGATCTAATCAATTATCGGCCGTCGGAAGTTGTCGTACAGAGGCGTTCACTCTCTCTCTCTCTCTCTCTCTCTCTCTCTCTCTCTCTATGTATGTCGTTTCTTCGCAAGCGGGCCCGAATTCAAGTCGAGCTTTGCCTTGCTTTTATCACGCTTCTGGTACTGAAGGCTAGCCAACAGCTTCACTGTTCACCGGAGATTTTTATTTTACGAATCACGTTTAAATAAACCCAGAGTACATTTGTCCTGTCAAAAGAACGCTAATGAGGCGGAAAATGCTTTAGACGTAATGAAAAATGTTTATTTAGAAGACTCGATTGTGATATTTTAATGAAAACCTGTGCAACTTACTGAATTATAATTATGCGCATTATAATCATGCAATTACACGTCAAACTTGACCATTAGGCAACTATTTTCCTTTTGCCGTGGTAATTACCGAAATAAATTTTCTACACTCTTATAAAAACAGTCAAGGTTTATGTGCAGAAAATTTCTATCAAAGAAATATATGAAAGAGATTTAAATTCTATAAAAAGAAATCTAAACTCTATAAAAGTTATCTAAATTTTATCTAAATTGTATCGAATTTGTATTAATAATTAATACTGATGTATTGAAAAATTCTTATTCGATGTTCGACTAAAATTTTCAATATTATACTTATTTAAGATTCTACTGTAATTTGCGTAGTAGCTCAACTAATACTGAAATTCCGTATCAATTCTTACAATTAAATGATGTTAATTTTATTTTTTTTAAACATTTTAATGATTTCAATATTAGTACTCTTAAAATACTACATAAATTGTCAAAACATCAGAATAATAATAATTCGAAGGTAAAGGGTAGATTTTTAACTATGAATCTACTCTTATTAAAATTACTATATAATACTTTCACTACTATTATTATTTCATTTTTTACAATTCATTTGAATGCTTTAATTATATTTATAATTAGGAAAATAATTATAGTTCAAATATTGATATTAATCGCAAAATTATATTTTTTAAAATAGCGTAAGCATTGAAAAAATATATTGTCTACGTGAAAAAGTAGTCATACTTTATCTTCGTTTAAGTTTCGTATTAACAAAGAATAAATCATAGTATTTACACTTAAATTAATATCTGGTTAAAAAAGCTCTTATGGTTTTATGATTATAATGGTGAAAAATTCTTTTCTAAAAATTTGAAAATTAACTAGTAATATTTACTTCTTTAGACGCATTACGTGTACAAGTTATTTCACAATTTCATTATATGTTTTTTAAGTTTTTAATTATCCTTAAAGCTAAAAGAAAATAATTTGAAAATTCTAGTGTCGTGATATCAGCGCATTAAAAGCTTGATTACTATGACATCGTGGAAATACGATGGAATATAAACATGCAATGATTTTATTAACTGTTGCCCATAAACAATTAAACAAACGTAAAAATTGTCTTTGTGAATTATTATTATTAATTGATATTTAACAAGAGTACAGCAGTACTGAGTACGTAGACAATACTAACGGTGAATCTTATTAAGTATTAATTTTTCATACGTTTTAATTTTAATCAAACGTCGCACATACATAAAAATGTTGGCATACTTGATTCGTTGAATTTTCATTGAATTAAAACTGAAATTGTGTACCATTTAATTTTTCTTATTTGAAATTTTTTCTTAGAAATAATAACGTGTAAATAAACTTGTTTTTTTCAGAATTATTAGATTCGAGACTTTTAAGATATTCGTAATAATTATGTATTTCGAAATATCGTAATCAATAAGTAAGCGTTGCTCAACTAAACTTTCTTTCAAATTTGTTAATTTTTTTTTATAAAAATTCATAACATTCTTTTATCGAGGCCTCATCGAAACTTTTAACCTACTATGAGCGACAGAATGCGTCGATATTCTGGCACTACTCGATATACATGGGCATTATCGACTTATTGCCAATTACATACTTGCTTTTAAATACATATTTATATATGTGTGTATACAAACATAGTGTCCACTTATTGTAGATACGACTATTAAATTTAAGGGACTTCTGTCCCTTAAATTTCTCTTATTATTGTACTAATACATTTCTTTAACTTATTCTGTCACATTTCATTTGTTTCTATTTTTATTGTTTAATTTTGAGTACTAGGAAATGAAGGATACAAAAATACTCCAATACGTAAACTGAAATTTTTATTATTAATTATATATAATGTTAGTGTTTTTAATATTATATTCACCAGATATAATAACGACAAAGAATCTTGAAATCATAGCATCTTTTAAATGTACTATCTTAGTGATCCTGCAACTATCCGGAAAAATCAACATTTTTAATGCTAATAAATGTATATTAAATGACGCTTACATATTATGAAATAATCTTACGAAAAATTATCAGAATAAAAATCACCCGTAAGGGTTCAGATACAAATGTAATATTTTCTACAAATGCTATTTATTTCGAATTGTGTCAACTTAAAAGAAAAATATTTTCCTTATAAAATCTCGCATTCAAAAAAGTGAAGATGTATTCAATTAAATTCAGTAAGAAAATGAATAAGGAATTTTAACTGTTTAAAATTGAGAAACTTTAAAATTAAGAAACTTTAACTGTTTAAAATTACCTTTAATAGCTTTTCGAATTCAATCAGTATTAGTTTAATATCCCTTGTAATGTAGAAATTAAAAATATAATTCTTTCTAATAAAAATTCTAAGTAAAAATTCTAAGGATAATAGATAAGTAAAAATTGTGAATCAAGAAATGAGTTACTAAACGTGAATAATATATGATATAAATGAAATTTCACTTATTCTTATTAATATTTCTTTAAATTAAAATAAGAATATAAATTATACAATATAAAAAAATGTATATTTTATCATATTTCATGAGAGCCACTGACAAGCTCATGTAAAAAGAAAAAGTATATTAATGTAAAAGAATTAATTTTTACAAATTATTTTTATACTTTTTAAACTCGCTAGTCTCATACAAACATTTTTTAATTTTTGAACTATGTTTCTGTAATTTAATTTATTCAACTCTGTAAATATAAATTAAGTTCATTAATTATGTGAAGTTTTATTCGAATTTCCTTTCCGAAATATATTTTTTCTTGACTGAAAACAAAAGATTTCTAAATGTAAAAATTAAAGGGGAGAAAAAGGATTTTGTTATGTCATCCTAAGAATTTTACTATTATTGCAAAGAAATAAGATTGAGCTTTTTTAAAAAAGAAATATTTTTTCCTTCAAGTATGATCATATTTCTGTGATTTATTCACTTGACTAATCGAGTAAATATGTATAATGCTCTTGCTCAAGTAAATGATAGTGATTTTATTTTTGCACCTTATCATTTACATTGTATGTGCGTTGAAATCATTGTTGTAAGATTTTGTATTTATCTAATCTCTAATTTTTCTAGAAATAATATATTTTAATTTCTAGTGTTTTTGTATTATTATCTCAAAAACCTCTTTTCACGAACAACGAAACCTCTTTTACTACAAAGTAATATGTATGCAATAAATACGTACGCTAGAACCACACCTTCAATTCATTCTTTAAAATTGTTTTTCTTTTACCTCCGTTATTTTAACGGATAGCATGTATATATATTAAGGTACATGTACTGTATTAGTCAACATTTAAATGTTAAAATTAATTTTAAAAAAATAAAATAAATACTAACATGCATATAACAGGAGTTCTGTTGACTTTTTTGTCGTTATACTTAGTCCACAAACTTACTGACTATCTTTCTTTTACATTTTCTATCGTTTACACTGCTCTTTATGACAACGAAATGTTACATTATAATCATCGTCTGATATTAGCAAAATAATTAATGCAATAAGAATGTTTTATCTTTTACCTCATCAATTAAGCTAATAAATTCTGTTAAATAAATTCTGTTTTCATGAGTATAAATTTGGCTTTAAAATTCCAAAAAGTTATCAATAGAGTGATGAAACAATATTTTATGTGATAAAGAAAACTAAGTTATTAAATAAACTTTTCGTTCGTGCATCTTTATAATCGCGATTCAAATTTTTATATTAACATATTTAAAATATATACAATTTCTTAACAGTGTAATAGATTTTAGAAAACATCTGTAAAACAACTCGTTTTTTATTTGACTGAATAGGATTTAAATAAATTGATAATTTCTTGATTAGCATACATACGAATCTGTAATTTTTTCGATTCTTTTTTATTTAAATTTTAGTTTTGAACAAAATTGAAATTGAATTGAATTTGAATAGTTAATATAATATAATGTAAATTTATTATAATAAACGTAGAGAATAAATTTATTTTAATGAATATTTTTTCAATATTTCATATGAAAAGAATTTTTCTAAATATATATATTTTAATCGAGAACAACAATTATATAAAATATTAGATTAATAAATGCTTTTTAATATTTTCTTAACCAGTCTAAATCTCTATCATTTTGTAAATATGTGACATAATATGTACATAATATTAATTATAATTGTAAGAAATTTATAAACTATTATTCAATAGTACATTAAATATGACAAAGCGTTTGAAATTAAAAAGCGCTATTCGAATATTTCAAAAATGATGTATTTTATTACATTTGTATAAAATGATTGGTCTGCTCGTACGTACATAGATCTTTAAATAATAATATAATTTGCTCTTATAATTTTTTTCAAACAAAGAATATAAAAAACAAAATCAATAAACTTTTTTTTGTGGTAATTTTTCAACAATAATCACAATGAAAAAATTTGTGCGTGCATTTGTCTAATTCACATTTATATAGCCGTTTCTATAGCATAGAACAATACTTTAAATACTTAATAATAATAATAAGAAAAGTATTATTCAATAATTTTTTTTATTATTTTTTCAGTCATAACAATTTAATTTGTCTGATTTTTCTTACGTTTATAAGATACTTTTATAAATATAAATAGAAGTGTACATAAGAGATTATATACAAGCAGACGTATAAAAAAACATTAAAATATAACGTTAAAATAATTTTGATTTTATATTTCAATTTGAATTGCAATAGGAGAATAAAAAGTAGTTATGTAATACTAAATATATAGAATAAAAAGGGAATAAAAATAGAGCAATTTTAAAAGTCAAAAAATTATGTACATTAATGCATCTATAAGCAAAAATAAGCACATCAATTGTAGATAGTAATTATCTTTTGTGATTCCCAAGTCGTCTTTCCTATTCCTAGTGTTTTTTTCCACGAATATAATGACTTCTTTATAATAAACGATTTCATATTTATCGCACATAATGGTGGACATTGTCTTAACTTTAAATTACAGAAATTGTACATTATTCGTTAAAGATTCCATGATATTCTAACAAGAAATAAGACGCTTTACAAGCTGCTCATTTAAAAAAATATCACAATATGTTACAAATTATAACGCTTTTCAATGCTTAAATTCATTATCTATGGAAAAAATTATGCCTTGAACGTACATAATTTCGACGTGCTTGGTTATCAAATTATAAAATGTTAATATTACACATTTTAATATGTGAAAGAGAAAGTGCTATGAAATGTTATTATCGAGCTCACGCATTACGTATTTTTTCTATTTATTAATAACATACACAAAAGAGTATTTTCATAAGAGTACATTTCAATAATTGTAATACTCATCAATAATATTGTTAATACGCTAAAGTAATCTTTAACAATTAATTTATTTTCTATTGCGTAACAGTAGATATTGAATTACAACAAGTAAATCGTGACTTTCGCTAATATAACACAATTTTTAGACGCACTTTTAAAGTTACGGCTTCATGAGCAATAGAGTGATAAGTTTCAACAATTTTAAAAATCTTCTTCCTTATTAAGAATCAGATGACGTGTCGAAATTTCTAAAGAGAGACAAAATTTCTCTCGCCATCTAACGAAACGCGTATCATCCTTCCGTGTTGTATAATTTCTTATAAAGAACAAAGAAAATCCTAAAAGTACAGTACATCACTCGCATTATAACATTATATTTGTGAAAGGGGTTTCTGTAAGACATCGATGTTTACAAAGTTTCTTTAGCTCATCACACACATTACTTTGTCCATCCGCCTATTTAACGAGGCTTAGTCCAAGCATTTCATTAATCAAAGCGTCACTTCAGCCGTTTGCCTCGGCAGCTTTATACCTTCTCCTCTTACTTTGAATACTCGTCGCGGAAAAGCGTCATACCCTGGGCTCAATTTCATTTCGCCATTCGTATTGGCACGCGCGTCTTTCCAAACAATTCGCCGCGCCTTTCAGTGCGCGTCCCACCGATTGCGTCATCGCGCGCGGATCTTCGACTTTGTACCAAAATCCATGGCCAATGGATGGGTGCGAGTGCCCTTTCATTCGGAGGACCGATCGCCATCCTCGACACGGACATACGATCGAGGCTGTTCTCCTACGATGAATGCACGTCTTCGCAAGCTTGCGAACTAAGTCACGAACCTAAAAGATTTGATATTTTTCGTGCAACTTTAGTTTACGATATAATTTATGGACCAATCTATTCTAATATTTAATCTACTCCCGATTTATGCGCCTAATGTTCATCTGTTAAAAAAGCGCAATGCATACGTGCGATCTCGTAATGTTGACGCATATTTCATAGTTTACAAGAAATGAAAAATATTTTCTCGTTTTAAGACACAACTTGAAAACTTGAAAATAACTTGACACAAATGGAAAATTCTTCTTCAAAGTTTCATATTTTAATTTGTCCCTTCTTGCAACTCATACCCAATGAACTAGCACTTTGAACGGATTAATAAATAAAAATTCCCAAACAATTGGATTATTGAGCCTTTACTACAAGAACAATTAAAATGAAAATCAGGTAGAACCTTTGCTCGCGAGCAGAATCAGGCACAATGAAGTATGTGTAGCCTATAATAATAATAGTCTCTGTCGATCAACGAGATCGCAGCGATGAATAAGTAGATCATAGGCCAAGAGAGCGAGAGATAATAATCTAACTCGTCGAAAGTACGGGATCGAGAAAAATGCCGAGAAGAAAGGAAGAAGGAAGAGGACCACGAGGCTCGAAACTGAGAATTCGTTTGCGAAAGCTCGTCGCGCGATGCGTCGATCGAGCAATGGTTGGTGGGTAAGGGGGACACGTTCCTCCTGTCAACCGAGGGTGATGGACATCTCGTTGTGGGAGCCACGCGCGCGCGACTCGCACCGAAACGGACGTCGACGCTCTCTTCTATCTCTCTTTCTTGTTGTAGAGCTCACTCTTTAGATCCACTCATCGTGTCTCTCTTGTTATCCCTCGTACGCGATGGTTCACCGCTACAATTCTATCGATGCACTCTCCGGATTCTTTCACTTTTCCGACTTCCAGTTTTAATTCGACTGCAATCCGTTCGTCGAAATTTTCAAGTAAGTCCTCGAGGCTCGAGTTTCTTTTCCGTACGACGAAGTCGGAAGCATTTGTTCGATACGCGTTGCTCGCAATTACTTTTGTCGAACACGTACTAACATCCGTTTAAAACTTTGGACTTAAATCAGTAAGCAAATTTCTCGATGGGAATTTATAAATTAGTGGAAACTTTTAGACGAAATCAATTCAGCTGCATCTACTGGCAATAATTTCTTGTCAATTTTCGAAAATGCGTACGCAATATAAACATTTATAGTTTTTCGTTCAAGAATAAATTCTATTTATTTATAATAGATAACAATTACAATTTCGTGATTCAACAATTATGAAGATGGAATATAATTTTCAAAAATCACCATTGATAACTTGTCAAAGTTTTTGCTATGACTAAGACACTTGAAATTTTTAAGTTCACTTTAAAAAAAAGAACATAAATTATTGAAATAATGCTTAAAACTTGTTGTAGAAAAAGGAAGTTTTATCGTATAAGTAGTTGTACATACTATAATACACATTTTTTTTTAAAAGATCGAGTAATTATGCTTTATAAACATTTATCTAACGTCCATAAGTATTAAAAATTGGTTTTCTTTAATTCCAAGTACAATAAATATTCTAAGTTTTAATAGTATCCATTTCTAAATATATATTATTCTTTGATTTTTTTCTTAAATACAAAAATTAAAATAACGTGTTTTGCATATTATTTTATCTTCTAGTGAAACTTATTAGTAAGAAAATGTATCTTAATATTAACTTCAATTTGTATACTTTCACAAAATCATCATTGCCTAGTTGGATTTCTACTTATTGCGATTTAATTATGATGACATGATTAAAATTCGGTAAAGTACTTTCGTTTTAAAGTTTTATAAATAAAATTTAAATATACGTTTGAAAGTGTTAAAAAATTTGTTATCGAATATGCATAAATATAGATACGTTTGAGAATAAATATAGCTTACAGCAATGGTCCAATGTGTATTAAAATAACTATTACAAAACTGCTTGAACTTAAAATTCAAAAATAAATTTGAAACCGTACACATTTATTTCTCCAAATAAATAAATACCTGCGTTACGATTGACGATTATTATGAAAAAAAAAAAAAACTTCTTTTTCTCAAAGAGCGTAGAATGCAATTATTTAATGCACTGGTACGACGTTCTCAAATGTTCTTAAAAAAACAGTTTCGTATGCATGGGTGAATACACGTATAATACGTATCCTTCGTCTTTTCGCATATGCGTGTGCATTTTGCGTGCTCTCCAACAAGAATCACAATGTACGTAATAATGCGAAAATAGATGAAACATTAATATCGATATTTTTGTATACAGCCACATTATATAATACATAAGGTATAACGCTGGTTGAGAATTGCAATTGCGGTTGGTCACTAGTGGACGTGGGGCCTTTTCTAAAATAAAATGTCAATAGATGCAGAAATGTCAGTGAGTCAGTCATTAGATCCATCCATCCGTTTCCTGCAGGAGGAATGCAGTCAAAGTCTTTTCGTTTGGACGCTCGTTGAACGCAGAATTATCGTTGATTACGAACGAGAAATCCTTGGGCGTTTGGCTCGCACCCGTAGCAATGTCCGCTCGATCGCCGATGAGAGAACTGCGGCCACTTATTGGGCCGTTTACCCTAGTTACGCGACGCAGTATTACTAACACGTGCGCCCGCAACGTGTCGACGACAACACACGAGTTCGGCCGCTGAATTATTAGCCGGTGCGATGCGCCCAGCGAACCCTCTGCCCTCGTCTAATTCTTCGCCTCTGCTAACAAATTATGGAAAATTATGGAAAATTATGGGAAATTATGGGAAATTATGGGAAATTATGGGAAATTATGGGAAGTTATGGGAAGTTATGGGAAGTTATGGGAAGTTATGGAAAATTGCATAACTTTCAGGAAGGGCAACGCTGGGGTTAATGCTCCGTGACCGTTGCATAAAATTAAGGACACGGCGATTGTCGTAGTAATAATTACTTTTTGCTTTGCGTTCGAGCGAATATTTGCGCGCCGCTTAAAACGGAAAAATCTTCGTGTTTTATTATTACTTTGTTCGATAGTACTTTATTTGTCATTGATTGGGATCGGTATGCGCTATTATTTAACGAGTACACGAAAATAAGACATCGATCGATGCCTTTGGGATATCGGATGTTCTGCGAATGCGTCCGTTTGATCATTGCACGTGTAGCGGCAGAAAAAGCGAATGGAATTGCTTTGAATTAATAAGGATGGTCAAGCTGCGTTTATTAATGACGATGCACGCAAAAATATGAGAATGAGCTTCGGATCAGGGCTTTGAGATTTAATCTAACGTTGTAGTGCTTATCGTAAGCTGGGGTTGATCTGCAAATCAATCAACGATACAAGTGCTTAACTCGCTTTGTGCCTTGCTTATTTAACTTAACCTCCTCGGATAGATCAAGATATATTGAGATTTTTTCGCGGAACTTTTATCGCTTGTTTTGCGTAACTTCGTGTCATATAGCTGTTTTACAACAATACGACAAAGTGACTTTATTCTGTTAAAATGTATACTTTCATGACTTATAAAAGTATACGCGTATTCTGAATATTGTGCGATACAAAAGTATTGTAACGTCGATTACTTAATAATACTAAAACGAAATTCCAGCGTCTTATTATGGCGTGGAATTGCAAAGTATCCGAATATTCCCGATAAACCACTCCACGGCTTATGAGCAACGATAATTGTTCTTAACGAATCTTGTAATCTTAACGTACTCGTGTCATTTGTATGCGTCACTT
Source organism: Wiebesia pumilae (assembly GCA_018907045.1). Taxonomy (NCBI): domain Eukaryota; kingdom Metazoa; phylum Arthropoda; class Insecta; order Hymenoptera; family Agaonidae; genus Wiebesia; species Wiebesia pumilae. The sequence goes on along the minus strand of JACCHZ010000162.1, from coordinate 387,043 downwards.
TTTTCAAAAACCGAAAGTAAAAACAAATCCAATTATTTGCTTGTACCGATGTAATCAGTAATTGATGATATTGCATAATTACATAATTCACAATTGCAATTTCATCTCGTATAACGTGAGTTGTGCGACGGAATCAATTACGAAAGGAAAAAAGTGGGAAATCCAATTTTCTTGTTAATCATATATACGTATAAAATAACGGTATTCAAAGTCCATGTCGGCCATTTCACGCAAACGCAATTCTCAAGCCGGACGTATTTTATTCCGACTTGTCAGATATGTCCGATTAATGTCGTTTTAACGCGATTCACCCAACGAAAATGAGTAATTGGCCTAACTCGATGTTTCCTAGATTGCAGCTGAATGTTACGGGCATTTCTGCAGTTAACTCACATTTCGGCTACGTAAATCATTTATTCAATTATTCCAATTATTCCGTATTTTTGAAATTTAATAATAATACTCTCAAAGAAATTACAAGAAATCTCTTATATTCTAACATGAGGGATCGTTACTTTTATTTAATATTTTCTTCGTTTAAAGTTGCTCTCACCTGCAAAGTTACGCAGTAAGCAGCACGAATTTCCCTCCTCACCGATTGAATAATTTACCGCAATGAAATTCGTCGCTTTCAAAGCTAAATAGAGATAAATCCTCTGCTAATGTCCCCGTCGTAAAAAATCTAGTCCGCAATATTTTAAAACGTACAAGAGACGCGCGAAAATAAATATTTAAATAATAGGCTGACATTGTAATTGCATTCTGCATGTACATAGCTAGATCTCGTATGCGACAACAGCTGGTGGCCCTCGACCTCGACGACTTTCTTCTTCGTGGGCAGCCTCTTCGGCAACGTCGTTTTCGGCTGGATAGCCGACAAATGGGGTAGAAGGACGGCCTTCTTGGCGATCATCTTCCTGGAGGTTATATTTTCCATAGCAACAAGTTTCAGTCCGAATTACGTCGTGTACACCGCGTTAAGGACCATAAATGGTCTATTTTTCCCTGCCATTTATCAGATACCTTTCATTCTCGGTAAGTATCATAACATAAGAACATCTTAATATTCTACCTTATGACGTATTTCCTTTTTCGTTTTCGTTTTCTTTGCTGTAGCCCTTGAATTAATGGGACCGAGATACAGAACATTTGCTGGTATGGTGATATGTATTTTTTTCGCTACAGCCATGTCATTACTGGCACTTTTAGTAAGTAAAAATTACTGTTACTCCATAATTTCCGTATAGTTGTATACAATTTAAAAGTCCTTATTCGTTGGTTTTCTTATAAATTGATACGAACTTTTTTCCTCTTCTTCTCCTTTTTCTTTTGTAGCATAATACCAATACTAAAATGTTCAAATACTTATACTTCATTGATGTTATTGAATTTAGAGCTACTTGCTAAGGCATTGGTACACGCTTTCGCTCGCTATCTCTGTACCATTCGTCTTGCTATTTAGTTATTATTGGATCATTCCCGAATCACCGAGGTGGTTACTTAGCAAAAACAGGATAGACGAGGCTGAAGTAATCGTACAAACGATGGCGAGAATTAATGGCAAAGCTGTACCACCGAATTTTCTTCGAACAATGGAGGTAAGATAATTTACTTTGAATGTAGCATTTTAAGTACAACATTCCAATCGTTTGAAATAATTCAAAATCATAATCTTAAGTCTTTTAGAACTAAGAAAACTAAGAAAACTACCAAGGTTATTATTTTATAATTAAATTGTAGAAAATGCTTAACACAATGAAATACAAATACGATAGAAAAAGAATTTCAACCTGTACGTATTTTTCCTTGGAATCTGAAAAATAAATCACCAAATGATAACGTACTGTATCTGACAAGTAAAGAAAATATAGATTACCTGACGACTGCAGCGAAACGTTGATTAAAAAATAATTATAATGTTACTCAATTCAATCTTTTATAATTTGCTTGCGTAATTATTTTTAGTTATCTGAAACTGAAAGAATAAGATGAGAGCGCATTACAGTTACATAGTCGAATGAAAACCTTAGATGCTGTGAAATGTTTTAGCTTGACATAATGCGAAGACAGAGAGTCGCTTGCAACGGTAGAAATTCCGGCGAAATAACTGCTGCCGATCTCGAGTCGGAAAACAGGGTACAATCGATCTCGGCGACGCCGATGGATTTACTAAGAAATCCGAATATTAGAAAGAAGTTCTTTATACTAGCGTTCGACTGGGTTGCTAATGCCGTCGTCTACAATGGACTTTCCTACAATACAACGAATCTTGGAGTTTCAGATTACCTCGCCTTTTTTATAGGTAACTGTTATCAATATCAAGATTTATGATTCTTGAGAAGCTACAAGTAAAATTTAAAATGTTTTAAAGTTTGGCCTCTTAGTACTTTGGTAATTCATATGAATTTAATTTAATGCTCGCATAGTATGTACATAGGCGTTGATCGTTTTGTAAGGATCCAACCATGTATTGATTTTATTAACAAACAATTCTTGTTTATCATTTCAGATACTATTTCTTTGTACTTAGAATAATTCAAAAAATATATGAAAAATCATTTTAATTTGTTATCTTTATTATGCTTAAAGTTATAAAATATTATAAATAAATAAATAAATAACGTGTATTAATTAAAATTGGGACGTCAAACACTTATTTAATAGTGTACATTAATGTTTATTTTAAAATAATTTTATAATTTCAATCAGAGTTTCAAAATATAGTAAAATATTTTTCTCTTATCTCTTATACAAAGCTTTGGAGGAACTTATCAATTTAGGAAACGCCAAAACATCACAATGAAAATCAGATGCTTAAAACGTAATTTATTTTAGTTTGACATGGAAATTTCTATCTCTCTTGAAGTAACTTGTAAAATATTTTATTACTTTATCTTAGGAAATTATTTTGTTTTGAACATCAAATAAATTGAAAATATTACAGATAGATAGTTAAATTTGAAAATAATGTATTTAAAAAAATTAATTATGTATATAATATATATATGTACATATACGTCTAATCACTGTTTTATTGAATAATTTAAAAATTGTAATTAAATATACTTTATTATTCAAAAATATCTTAAAATATCTTTCATGTTTATTTATTATTTATAAAGTGATTTTAGTATTTTTAAAAATCAGCTTAACGTAAAATTTATTATTTAAAAGAACAATTAAATTTTCTTTATATTTCTGTCAAACTATTTTAAATTGCAACATTTTAAGCACAACATAGTATTAAAGAATGTATAAATCAATGATTTTATTCTAAAGAAAATTTGTAATTATTAATTTTTTTGTATTCGCTTACTTTACCATATAATCCAAATAAAAGTTTTAGTCTGAAAACTATCAACTGTAGCATTAAACTAAAGTTAACAATATGTTTTAAGAGTTTCAATTTTATCAAAAGGGATTATGAATTCTCTAAAACTTTTGAAATAAAAAAAAATAATAACATCTTATATGATCATTGATTTTATATCTGTAGGAAATTTTATTTTAATTTCATTACATTTCTATTAAGCGTACAAAAAAATTAAAATATCTTGACTTTGCATTTATTAAAATACTGTTTAATATTCTTAAATCGGTAGTTGTAACTAAACAATGTACAATTAGCATCCACAGCAAATCCACGCAATAAATTAGTACATGACTTGGTGAGATAGACTATTGGCTTCGCAAACGTAAGGATCCGAAGCATAAGCAAGCAATTAAAACCTGACGAATATTATTTATTTATGCTACTATAAATAAATAGTAGTCAATGGTGTAAAATCCTGTCATATTCTTATATAAAGCGTTGAACCGAAGCGTCTAGAACATAATTTGTAGCACAAACATCATTGGTTCAATTATTACTGTTTGACATATTCAAGGCTACATTAAAATAAAAAAATGAAAAATCAATGGCTAAGCTAAACATAAAAGATGAATTTATTGATTTATCTAATGTTCGAAATAAATTCTTCAAATGTAGACAATAATTCGTATGATAATAAGATAGCTGATTATCAAGTACACGTTTTATAGCCACGAGTGTCATTGTCTCATAAATAAAGTCTCATAATAATTTATACGACCGTTCGATGAACGACATTTCTTATTTCATTAAGGATCACTTGATAATGATAATTTTTTATAAATACTATTAAATCATAATCATTACGACCAATTTATAATATAAATTACCTTGAAGGTATAAAAACTAATAGTTCTTCAAATTTATTATCCGTTGCATCGTTTATTGTGCACACAAATTAATTAAAAACATTGAGAAAAAGTAGTACGCTCGCGTGACGCGTAAATAATTCAACATAATTTATGACTACAATTATTCTTCTTAGAACAAGTGTTAAACAATCACACGTCAAAGTATTGCCATTGATAATAAGAGCTTTAATCCAAAATTATTACGACATTCTTAACGCTTCTCCGTTTCTAAGTGCTTTTTTATGTCATATTTCATAATAAGTCATTGTATCGACAAGCAGTTCACAAAATCTAATAATAATGTTTTCCTTTTATTCGCTTTACGTAGGAGGAGTTGTCGAAATTCCATCGTACATTGTGACGTGGTACGCCATGGACAGACTAGGAAGGCGATGGGTCTTATGCATTACGATGCTTCTCGGTGGAGTTGCTTGTGTCTCCTGCATGTTCGTCCCCGAAGGTTCGAATTTTTACGATAACCTATTTTTCGAATATATCTATTTTACAAGAGATTATATGAATGTATTCAACTAATGAGCAGGATTAAATGTAAAATTGTATTTGAAAAGCTTGAACGATACGATTATATTGATACCCAGTGTGTGTACTTGGCTGCGAGTCAATAAAAGATGTATTATCTCGTGAATCTGATGTGCTAACGATTTTTCTTTTATTTGCAAGTCGCTTAACCAAATAGCTTTGTGACTTGAACAAAATTGCTAATGGTAACTAACGTTGATAAACAGTTTAAATCAATTTATTGCAAAGATCGTAATATTGAAAGTTCAAGGCAATATTTGATTCGTTTAATGCACGTAATACTTCTACATAAAGTTATAATGCACATTTTAACCGTTCCCTACTACCTCCCATAATTCTTACGCCTACAATCGTACGTAATGAAAAAATTGCCTAGCAAATCGCTAATTTGAAAATGTAAACGGCATTAGGTCAGTTTGCTTCAAAGAGACAAGAGACTGCAAAGATATAAAAGAAAATGTAAGGGTAAAGGGTAACGTTGATGCGATAGATGCGGTTTGGGTGACGGTGTCGCTGGCGATGATAGGCAAGTTCGGCATAGCCGCGTCGTTCGCGGTCTTCTACGTGTTTGTGGGCGAGCTACTGCCGACGGTGTTGAGGTCACAGGCGATGGGCATCGCCTCCTTCATCGCGGGCATCGGCCTCCTCACCTTCCCCTACATCGTCCACCTGGCTGTCTACTGGAGGGTGTTGCCCCTAATCGTCATGGGCTCGCTCAGCGTAGCCGGGGCCATCACCTCCATCTTTTTGCCCGAGACCCTCAATATTCATCTCCCCCAGACGATCGAAGAAGGCGAGCTTTTTGGGGCGGACTTCAAGCTTTGGTCCTGTCCGATCTTGCCTGCCAAGTGAGTAATCCGTCTATCTGTCTATGCTCGTTGCAAAGGTGAGCGGGAAACTTGGTTGGAGGTTTCTTGAAATTAGGTAGCGGAAATCTTACAACGATATTCTAGTAAGAATTTTAGCGATCATTGAACTAGTGGACTTTATCACCACCGGCTATAAATAAAACAATAAAACATCTTCACGATTACCGAAACTCGTTTAAAAAATTCCTAAGAGGGCAGTATGTATTTGAAAAGTTTAATTAAGTGGATTGTATTATTGAAAATATTTGATTTTTCACATTAAGCCTTCGATTATCTCAAATTTCAATTACACACAGCTTTATATATATATATATATATATATATATTTATTTATTTTAATATCATTTAAGTACATAGTCGTTCTTTACGTTTATACTGTAGAATATATATTCTTATTCTTTTCTTGACATTATATTTTAAAAGTTCAAGTTATTGTACTTTGTGAGATATTTTAATTATAATTTATTAAATACTACACACCTAATCTTGATTCACTAAAATTCAATTACATTGAGTCATATCATCCAAAATAGACTAAATTTTGGAATTATGGTTCGATGACTATTGAAAAAAGAAAATGCTTTCTTCTGGTGAACAGCGTAATTATTGTATTATTCAAATATTCATGTTTATTGTAACGTCTATTACTTCAAAGGTAATGACTTTCAGTTGAATTATTTTGCATTGAACCTTGTCGTAAATATTCTAGATTTATTTATATATGCAAGCACACGTATTCGTATACGCACGCACATGCGTACACTTATGTGCAGTTATGGCTAAAAGCAACATCGCCTTTGTCGCTTCATTCTATTTAATCACGATCGTAACAACACGCACGTACAGGTATATATCACATTGAACCTCTGCATACTATCTAATCATTTCTGTTTGTAAAATTCCGTATTTATTAAATGAAAATTAAATTTCTTGGATTATTTCTACAGTCTGCTTTTATTTATCAGATCTAAATGTACTCAATTTTATGGTCCTAAGTTTATTGACATTTTTTTATCTTTAAAATTTTGTAATCCATGTTGGTTGACACGTATTAAAAATAATTATATTAAAACTATTAATGGTATTTTTGTGCGATTTAAACAGTTTTAAAATTTTCAAAAATCTTGATTTACTTATGTATTTATGAAATTTATTTATTACCGCGAGAAAACTTGATCACGTATAATGTTGAAAGTTTTCAAAGACAAAAGCATCTCCATCTTAAATAGTATAATAGTAAAATATTTTGTACAATATTCAGATAAAATAAAAAACGATTTTTTTAATCTGGTGTACAATCAAAAACAAATATGTTATTTTAGCTTTCAATATTGAACTGTATTGAACTGTAAACGTCAATTTGTGGACTTATGGCGATACATCTACTTAGAATTACGTAGTCTAAAATTAATTATTTATATAGAAACTTTTTGTAATGTGAAAGTATGTTTGGTAGTATATCAGAGCACTGAAATTCATAATCCATCAAATGTATGTAGAAAATTGTCCGATTTAAAGAATTCTAAAGCTACTGTGCATCTTAATATATTCGTAGAAGCGATGTACGGTTTTTAAAAGCTGTGTACGTGTGTATTATGATCCACGTATAACCCTAATTCATTACATAAAAAAATTATTTCAATGAAAATAATATGCAAAGTTTATTATCAAAAACGAATAGTACTTTAAATTGAAAATTATAGCAATGGAATAAAATAACCATTCGCACAATAGTTGAGTGATAATCACGCGCTAGAAGCTTGTATAATGTAACATGATCATAAGTCGGAATATAGATCTTTAATAATCAGTAAAGCTGATCAGGAAAGCATAAAAAGGCAAAAAAATTACTTCAGTCTTATCTTCTGTCGCTTCTGTAATTACTAAATTTTCTCGTTTATTTTCACTACATTGTAATAACACATTTTTCAACGACTCATTACACATGTGTGGTTATTATCAAACATAATTTTGCAATTGTCATATTAAAATATTTCTTCGTACTTTCCAAATTATTTTCAAAAGATTTACCAAAAATCTATTTTGTAACTTATATACATTCTTATTCTTATCATCTTTTACGCGTTTTAATTGAAATGGATTAACTGAATTTAATACGTTGAAAGTTATATTTTATAAGCTTTATATGCCTATATTTAAATGTAGATAATATGAATTTAAAATTTATTTTCATAATATCGTGCCACAAAAGAGCTGAAGAATTTTATCGTCGAATCCTTTACAACGCGGCAATATTAATTTATCAATTAAACAATAATGTCACAAGTACTGTACTTTCTAAGTAAATTTGAATATTCCATTGCAACAAATTTCACCTACCTTGTAATAATATGTAATAATTATAGCGTCTGAAGTAAATTTGATAATTCGATCATTTTCTAGTCACTTTTCGCCTTTAAAAGCATCCGAGGAAATCTTATTTTCTATCAAAGTTCTATAAAAAGTTATGGTTTCCACTAAAGAAATACGAATTGATCTTTGTGATCGAATCAAAAAGCTGACGCGTTATCGTGTTAAGATCTGGTAGTTTATTACCCCACAGCAAACGACAAAGGATGCCCGAAATAATTCAGCCTCGAGAAACCGACAGTCAAGTAAAGCACGTGCTCGAGCGTGAAAGTTCCTTGCTTCTTAAAAACGTCTGAGAGAAGACTTTAAGAACGTAATCCAGTGAACGTGACACTTATTAACCAGCTTGACGTCGTTCGCAGGTCGAGCTCGAAAAAGCGCAAAGGCTCCGAGCGGTTGCCGCTCAAGTGCCTGGTGAACGGGGGTCCGGATCGACGAGCCTCGACCTCGGGCTCCGTGGAGGGCACCGCGACCTCGGCCGCCCCCGTCGACCCCAGCTCCAGCGACAGCGCCAGCAGCAACAGCCACACGCTCGAACGTCGCAATTTCAAATCACAGGACTCCAGCAGCGCTGACGAGAACTTAAAACGGGTGACGCCCCGCGTCGAGCGCCGTCGCGCCGTCGTTGTCGAGGGTCCCGTGTGCGCCACCCTTGTCGGAATCCGTACTGATAAGTGAGGTGGATGCGTTGCGGTAAATCGGCGTGAACTACGTGAAACGAGAGAGAGAGAGAGAGAGAGAGAGAGACGGGTGTATTTTATCATTACTCTTTTTTTATGCGAATTGCATTCTGCCGCGAAGTTTATTGATTGTGCAGTTGTGTCAATTGGTTGAAATATTGCGATGCCAGTGAGAAAAGATTCTCAATACCTTCTCGATCAATCCTTATAAATTAATCATATATTTTCTGTAAAAATACGTGTTCAATGTTTAACGCTTAACCGACGTTAATAAATGTACAGGCGATCGGTGACTATTTTTCATCCATGTAACTTTGAGAAATGGAAAGATATTGAAAATAATAATATTTTGTGTTTTCATGACCAATGCAATGGATATATAAATTAACCTAAGGATTATTTACACAGTAGAAGAAAAATTACATTTTACTCTTAGTACATTGTCAACGACTAAGTGAAAAAATATCCTGTAAAGTCAATGGATACGAACTACTAATAATTTAAAAGTATATTTATGTACTGTTAAAATGGAGAAATTTTAAAATTATTCTATTTATATAAAGTAAACTTAACTTAATAATAAAACCATGTATTGTATAGTCGTCGACATAAATGATATATTCTTAAAAATGTTGTTAACCAAGAAAATTTTCTGAGTACGTTTTTCGTTTCTAACTCACGATTCATTTCTAATACAAGAATAAAATATATATCACTGTTGAAAATTCAATATGATATAAATATATTGTTAATATGAAAATCCAGTTTTGATCGTAAAGCACAGCTGGGATTAAAGTTTAATTATACGTTACATGTTAAGAGATGTACATGTAAATCGAGTACTCTGTTAATGTATTTTACAGTTTTTATTAACTTTTATAATCATATAATATAATTTACGAACGAAATATTCGCCATCAATGAGAATCTAGTTTACGTAAAATTCTTAACGAATTTCTTTGTATTATAAAATCAGAATAAAATTAGTGCGCGAATTGTATTTATTTTACTTATAATACGTGGTAATTTAGTCTTTTTATTTGTCATTGTTTAAGTCTTTGCTTGTCTGCCTGCCAAAGTGTAAGTTTTTAAGTATACATAATTAAGTAAATAAATAAAATTATCATTGATAATAATATAATACGGATAATTTCGTGAAACAAGATCGAAGCCATCAAGTGCTCGAAAATATTATTTTTTTATAGACATCAAAGTATCCTCTTTTCTATTAAAAAATAATAAATAACAAATAAATAAATATTTATAGTATAAATGTAAGATCGGCTTTTATGGAAAAAGTACTTAAAGTGAGTATGATTTTTAACATTCAACTCAAATTAGATATGTTGAGAATTCTACGATATTTAAATTTAGTTGAATGTTCAAAAGAATACTAAACACGAGTGTTTTGTCTGTAAAGGAACGATCAACGAACAATATTTTCTAAAAAAATATTATATATATACATATATATATATATATATGTATATGTATATGTATATATATATATGTTTCCCAATGCATGTTCTGTAAAAAATATGACTTCATTCATAATGTAAAAAATAAAAGTGATTATTTTAAACGTAAGAATTATTTATAATATTAAATGTACTAAAATTACTTTTGAACGTGTTAATATTGTCTATTAAATATAGTTTAATAACGAAATATCGTAACGGTTAAACAGAAAAATTTAAATAATATCCAAAAATATTCTAAAATGTTGATTGTAAATATAACAGGCAGAAATAATTTTACAATAATTATATCAAATTTAAAGAAACATGGTCAATTAAAACTAAATTGCTTAAGAAATGACCGAATGTCATAAATTAACTGTTAAAATTTCTTATAAATTTATAATACATCGATGTTATGATTTATGAATATACAATGTTATTTTTATCGTTTTGGAACAAAAATATGTAATAAATCTACCAAAACATCCGTTTAAATAATTATTAGATCACGACAAAATAAAGATTTTCAAAGATACTAATTTATATTATTCATGTTTTTGATGTTGAAATATTTAAATGTTATAGAAATAAAATGAAAATAATAAAATAAATTTTTTTTGTAGCTTTCATTATAAAATAAGAAGTTTCATGTATAAGTCAAAGCATGGCATTGCACCTACCGGTACTTACCATGTTTTTAATAATCAGCATAATTAAATGTCTACGCGTCATGTCGAAGGAAGTCATAGTAATAAATAGTCAATGAAAATTAACATAAAATTAAAAATGATCTAGTATGTCTAGGATATTTATAGCCTAGTTAGTTGCTAGTCAATAACTTTGTCCGGTTATATGCAGATTCACTTCGAAGTAATAAGTATTTACAATATAACTATGTAAAATTGAATATAATCGATAGCGTCGATTGATAATCAATTAAAATAAATGCTAATAGTTAAAAATTAATTCAAAGATAAATATAATTTTTTAATTCAATAACTATTAAGGGTTTCCAAAAACTAATGTAGATATTAAATATAGTGACGATGGATCAATTTCAATCCAAATTCATTTTATTTCCCCCTCTAATACAATAGTCATCAATGTATATTGTATATAGCAAATGGAGAAACATTTAAATATATTTATTTCGAAATCTTGGAATATGGTAAAAGTACTGTGTGTTCAAAAGATAATAAATACTCATATGTGTATATAACTTTGAAAATAAGCTCAAAGTAATTTTGCGAATTACTTCAAATTACCACGATTTCGAACAACTAAAATAAAAAGATCAACGGCAAATAACAGTATATAAAAGTATGTTAATTGAATGCTTTTTTCTTTAGTATTACCTTGAGCAAGATATTCATCTATAAAATATTTTTAAGCTTTTTTTCTCCAAAGTCAATTATTTCTTATTCGATGAGCTCAGTTTTATGTAATTTGTACACCTTAATCCATAATTTTACTTTGTTCGATTTAAAATATTATAAATGAAGTATTATAAAATGTTTTCATAAGGATAGTGTAAATATGAATTTTTTTGATTTTTCCTGCCTATTTAGTAAATATAAGAAACTGCTTGTTATTCTATTATTTTTATTATTATTCAAACGAGCTATGAACGAAGGTAGAAAAGAAATCATAAAAATTAAAGAAAGGAAACATATTTTAATATTAAATTATATAAACAGTAATGATTTTAAAATAAGGATATTGTAATTAACTTTTGGCAGAATAAAAGTTTTTAATTCAAAAATTATATTTTTTAGTATTGGTCTTTAAAAAGTGAATTGTTTTTCTTAATTGCTTTAGTATTTATTTTCTTAATTAAATGCTGTAAAATACATTTTCTGATATAGTTAATAACGCATGATGGCGTAATTCTAACTATTAATTGATCGAAGATATAAAAAAATTGGCTTATTTGAATATTTATTCTAATGATAAAAATGTTTTTCTTTTAATCCTAATAATGAAATAACATAAAATGTATGATTTTGTTTATGAATATATTTTTAATCAATAGTCGATACTTTATTGTTACAGACGCCTAACTTAGTCATAAATATTTTCAAAGCCTTTTTGATGAAATAATTAGCAAATTATATCATTAATGAATTATCGTAGAGTCATCCACTTTAACAATTAAATATAAAAAATATTAACGTCGATTCCTTTTTATTAACGTGATATACAATGATACACAATTTAAAATGATAAATAAATTATAAGCCATTTTTAAAATAGTTATGAAATATTTTAATACGATATTATATTACTATTTCATGTTCAAAATTAAGTGAAATAGTTTATATCCTCCAAATTTTTATACTCAATGAGTTTATAAAGCTTATAAGAGAACTTATTTAAATGTTAAGCAACATATTTTTGTCAAATTAAATAAGAATTTTTTTCATGTTATACTGTTACTTCGAAGATATTTAAACCGAACATAATAGTACATTATATGTATATATATTAAAAAAAAAATAAAGACTAACTACATCAAACGATATTTTTCATAAATTTTATTACATCGTTACACACATTTTATGCCCTTTACGCGTCATCCTTTTTATTATAATAATAAGCTTTACCTCAATAAGGTTCCACAGCGATAAATGCTCGCAGTACGATTGAAAAAAGTTGTATCCTTAGTAATCACAATTTGTTATCATGTTGACAAATTTTTACGATTGGAAATTTTTCTAAGGATACGCTTTACTTTAACTACGATTTTCAGTCTATACACTCATGAATATCAAATCAAATGATCAAATACTATAGTAAGTATAGTAAGAAAACAATTTTTGGCCAATATACTTTGGTATTACTTTATAAAAGCCAATTTTACTTATAAGTGTGAAAATATTTACTTCTGAACTTCAGTACCTTCGGTGTTTTTTTTATTTTCATTTTTAATTTATTTAAAAAATTTCAATTCTTACCATTAATAGACATCGCAAAAGCGATAAATCCTTTATTAAAATAATAAAAAAAATTAAGCTTACAGTGTTAAATCATGATAATCGGTAAATTTTGTTGCGAATATTATATATTCTACGGAGATATTTTTAAATAAAGATTACTCATAAAAAAATACTCGGATAAATAATCAGCAAATATTTAAAAGACTTTAGATCTGCATAAAATATTATATTAATCAACATTAATAATTAGAAAATGAATGAAAGATTTACTTTCAATGAATCAAAATGATTTAAAATTCTAAAAATAATTAGATTAAAATTACCATTATTACATTTATTAAAAAGAAATGATAATATTATTTTATTGAGATAATTGTGATGTGACATTCTTTGTTTTATTTAATTTGCAATTGAAGCGCTGTATTGTTCAGTCAAATGCTTCTAATCAATATTCATGCAATTTCTACTTATTCCGACGCCATGAATAGTTAATTCTAAATGCACGATTAACGAAGGCCAGTGAATAAATATTAATTTGAGTTAAAGTATTAAATTGATATGTCATTGGATACACAATTAAGTCTTATTGTCGAAGTGTATCGTTGCTTTTGCGCTGTCTAACTGAAAAGTACTTACGAAGTTCTTAGAATCTTTCCTTTCTCAGTAACCAACCCGCAAAATCGATTTACTTTCAATTAATTTTTAATTATCAAGTTCACTGCTACTTGCTTAAATTTCCCTCAGTTTTATGAATGAGATTTTATGAATAATATCGTAAATACGTAAGTACTGAGTTAACGTACGTAACAGTGATATCTTTATAATTTCATAAAATCGAAAAAATACGTCTTATAAAAACAGCATTACATATCGAGGTAATATTTACATTGTACCCAAAGATGACAAAGATGACATCGCTTGTCGATGCGGATTTAACCATAAATTCTTGACGAATGTACATTAGTCGAAGATACATGTGAAATATATTTTTAAATGCGAAATTCGTCCGATTGCATATATCCGAATCAAGAAGTTAAAGCACGAGCATTCGTATTCTTGTCAAAAAAAATGTAGTCTTCCCGTTTTATTTCTACATAAGATCTATTATGCCATTCGCTTAGCATCAATATAAGTATTACAACGAAAATCCATCTTCGAAAACGCCGGCCCTAAACCTACTTCTTCATCGACTTTCACTCTTGATCACACGTCTCGAAATCATCACCAGCATCCTCGGTTTCAAAGTCCTCCTCGGTGGTTGCCTCCTGGTACTGCTGGTATTCGGAGACCAGGTCGTTCATGTTGGACTCGGCCTCGGTGAACTCCATCTCGTCCATGCCCTCACCCGTGTACCAATGCAAGAAGGCTTTCCTTCTGAACATGGCGGTGAACTGCTCGGAGATGCGCTTGAACAGTTCCTGGATGGCGGTGGTGTTGCCGATGAAAGTCGATGACATCTTCAGGCCTTTGGGCGGTATGTCGCACACGGCGGTCTTCACGTTGTTCGGGATCCACTCGACGAAGTACGAGCTGTTCTTGTTCTGGACGCTGAGCATCTGCTCGTCGACCTCCTTCATGGACATGCGACCACGGAAGACGGCGGCTACGGTGAGGTAGCGTCCGTGTCGCGGGTCGCACGCGGCCATCATGTTCTTCGCGTCGAACATCTGCTGGGTGAGCTCGGGTACGGAAAGCGCCGAGTACTGTTGCATGGACCGGGAGGTCAGAGGTGCGAAGCCCGGCATGAAGAAATGAAGCCGGGGAAAAGGTACCATATTCACCGCGAGCTTGCGCAAGTCAGCGTTCAACTGACCGGGAAATCGAAGGCACGTCGTCACGCCAGACATCGTCAGCGAGACCAGGTGATTTAGGTCGCCGTAAGATGGATTTGAAACCTGTGAATTGAGGCTCTTGTTAGTTGCGATGGACGCCGCAACAAAATCTCGGAGGATGACTAATACGTTCAAGGATTGGTACCTCGATTGTGGACCTTATGTATGTACTTCAGATTAAATACGCCGCCACTGATGCGTTCGTTAATTTGAAATACTTTATTATTACCGTTAATTTGCACCAATGAAAATTTTTTTGCACAAAATTCAAAACGCCACATGAGTTATATGTTCTAAAATCCTGTTAAATATTGACTTTCAATGAATTTTACGTAAATTGGTATATCATTAATTATAATTTTCAACTCTTTACTTATTCTGAATTGTTGAGTAAAGTAATAAATCCGCGAAAGACTAATTCAATATATTTTTTTGTTAAAAGGCATTTTATTATTTCCTAATCAACATTTTTTCGACAATTGATGTCCGTATTCATACTTCATTCAACTCCAAGGATAACTTAAGACGATAAATTAAGACGAAGTAAAAGATAATTTCAGTTTCTAATGTTAATATTGAATGAATAAAAAATTAGCAACAAATATCATTGAACGAATGGATAAGGATGAAATAGCTAAGGATTTGACATAATTCGATTACAAGAAAAATTTTACAAATTGAGGTTCCATTACGGAAATTCAAAGATATGCTCTTTTGCAGAAAAAATAAAATGAAATGAGACTTCATTAAAGATTACAACGTTACGGTTGTGATATGCGATCACAGTTACGGTTTAGCGCTTTCACGCAGTATCTTAAGCAGCAGTTAGTGACATCCACATAGTTTGTATCCGTTAGTCTACTATTGCAATTTTTTATAGATATAAGAACAGACTATTAGTTATAGTCACTGAATTAAGAACGCATTTTTACTTAACCGCATATGTGTTCGAATAACGCTACGAATTATCTATTTATATTATGTCTGTTAAAGTACAACTTGGATTTTAGCTCATTAAATACATTTCCCTTATTATTTTAATTAAAATTTTTAATTAAGTGCTACGTTATTAACTGGTGTATTTAAAATAATTAAGATAAGCATATGTTTCATTCAATCCACGAGAAATGTCAATCATTAGATAGGGACCATTAACTTTAAAATATAAAGAAAGTCATTTTAGTTGTAATCCCCTAACGAATGCAGAATTTAACAAAAAATAATTACTATTAAAGCTCTGCTACATGTCTATTAACCAGAATATATCCACTCTATTTTAACTGATGGAAAATTACATTATCATAAGACGAACTTATTCAAATACACGTATCTTTATTATTATACTAGCTTCATCATTTTATTTTTCTTGCATTATACACATACATACATGCATGCATATATATGTATATATGTGTATATATGTATATATATGTGTACACACACACACACACACACACACACATATATACGTATATCACAGGCCTATACTTTTTCAAATTCCAATTAACGCTTCCTTTTCTATTAAATATAACTGCAAATGAATTTTTAGATCGGTAATCTTATTTCACGGCACAGTTTTACATTTAAATGTTTATTCGCTTCGACGATTAATCGCAATCGATCGGAAAAGAAAAGAAATAAAAGACGATAAGAACTTGATACAAATTGAATGTATATGACCTTGAGCGTTCTGAAGCAGATATCATAGAGTGCTTCATTGTCAATGCAGTAGGTTTCATCCGTGTTCTCGACCAGCTGATGCACGGAGAGGGTGGCGTTGTAGGGCTCGACAACGGTATCGGAAACCTTGGGCGACGGCATCACCGAGTAAGTGTTCATAATCCTGTCGGGATATTCCTCACGGATCTTGGAAATGAGGAGGGTACCCATACCGGACCCGGTACCACCTCCCAACGAGTGCGTCAGCTGGAAGCCCTGGAGGCAGTCGCAGTTCTCGCACTCTTTGCGTACGACGTCAAGGACCGAGTCGACGAGCTCGGCACCCTCGGTGTAATGACCTTTAGCCCAGTTATTTCCAGCACCCGATTGCCCGAACACAAAGTTGTCCGGTCGAAAAAGTTTACCATAAGTTCCTGAACGTACGGCGTCCATGGTACCGGGCTCCAGGTCCAGGAGAATAGCCCGTGGTACATACTTGCCCCCATTCGTTGAGGTTGCAACTAGTTTTTCATTTTGAAATAACGAGTTGTTTTGTTATTTATTATGCATGTGCTAATAGAATATAATATTTTTACGAGTTAACTTGCACAAGCTTTTGTTTAGGTTTCTTTTATTAATTCATTGTTATTTGATATACGATGGGAATTCAACTCTGATTCTTGGTACTTATTTATGCGTTTCTTTATGCCTGTATTAAAACTTTTAACGGAATAATTTCGTAAGATATCGTTATGTACTTGTTCGACTCAAGTCACACATCATCGACCGAATTCGTGTAAATTTCAATACAATTTTCCAATTCCCGCTTACGAACCCAGAAACACCTCGATTTCATTGACTTTATCAAACAAATTAAACGAAAATAATAGGCGTGAACGGAGAGAGTTATTCTTAAAAAAATATTTCTTTTATTAGTTTTTTGGTTTCGTTACTAATTTTCGTTACCAATTTTTTTACCATAAAATTGAAAAGTTGGCCTAAAATTTGTCAGAATTTATTGATTTAATGCTAAATGAATAATAGACGTATCGAGGAAGAGTCGAAAAATCGAAAAAATCAGTACGTGACTTTACTCGACCGTTACTTTACACCTCGAATCTGGGAGTTTACATTTTTGCTGCAGATGCTCTACCAACTGAGCTATCGGTGCTTGTTATGTACTTCTTTCTTCGACTTGTTCTCGTATCATGTATTACTACGAAACGTGATACTTGCGCTACGTTACGTACGTGGCAGTAACAAAGAACATTTATAAACATTTCACGACTAGGTTGGAAAATTTAGAAGTTTGCGTTGAGCGTATCACGTTGAATAATTAGCATTTAAAATTCATGTATTTTTAAACTCTTCAAAGTTCTGTAATGCTATGCGTTAAGCAAGTAATAAACGTTCACGAAAATATTATCAGATTTATAATACGCGGTAGTAGAAAATAATAAACGTGGCCGGTGCTAAATAATTCACCGAGATGACTGTATTAGTCAACGCGTTCTCAAAGTTATTTACAAAAGGTACACGTGATGAAAGATAAAGAGAAGCCATTAATGTGAAAGATTAGGCTTCGAAGAGAGGCAAAGCGAGAGTTTCTTTTAAATGATCCGCGTGACTCGTTATTTGCTGGGATATACGTCGGACTGGACAAGCCCCGGAAGGCCAAAAATTAACTCATTGTCCCTCGGCTATGAAGTTAGGATTTTTTCAATAAATAAACATTCGAAAAATAACTTAAATGAAAATCATAGGAAGCCATGGAAAATGAAATTTTTATCGAACGTCATCTACAAATGTGAATTTAAAAGGTCGTTTCGCAAAATATACCCAAAATATAACCCAAGACGAAACGGGATTTCAAACGTGAAATAATAATCCAAAAATTTTCGAAAGAGGTTTTTAAATTTCAAAGGACACGAAGCGTAAAATGAAACATTAAAACGATAATCCAAGAGGAACGTCTGAGCGTAGACACGAGCGTACACGAGCGGACAACCGATTACGTTGTCCTCTTTAGGATTGCACTTCTAATATTGTCGGGCACATAGCGCAAAAAGAGGTTTGCCTCGAGGGGAAAACGCATTCACTAGCGCCGAGACAAAAACATAATTCAACGGCGAGCGAAGTTGTAAAGCCAACGACGGAACGCGAGAGTCCGTGTTGGTGCTCGTGTGGGCCATTCGGTGTACATCTCGCTCGATGTACGAGGCTCTCAAAAACTGAGATCTAAAAGGGACGCGGCAGCACTCGGTCGGGAACCGAGGAGAAGAAGAAACTCCTACAAAGCGTTTATTTCTGTCGCTCAGGCGCGAAACCCGCACGCGTCGCCTACTCCATGGAGTAAAGTTTATTTCGCTTTTGGAATCTCCTCGTACGTTCTTTCGCCTCTCGCGCTCTGTTTTTAGAGTAAAGATTTCTCCCGGCGAAAGCCCGAATGCCCCTTTAGACATTGGCCTTTAAAGTATCTCAAAAATGAGCCCGCGCTTGAAGTCCTATTTCTGGTGAAACAATCCGAGGAGCGACGCGCCGATAACGCGAGCCGACATTCCCGATGCGGTGGATCCTCGGCGGATCCTCGGCGGATCCTCATCGATGACACGAGGTGCTGGCAAGGGTGCGGCGGCAAGGGGGTGAGGGAGAGGGAAAACTCTCACCGGACGCCTCGTTGTAGTAGACGGAGATCCTCTCGAGTTGCAGGTCGCTGTCGCCATGGTAAATCCCGGACTGATCTATGCCGTGCTCCTCCGAGATCACTTCCCAAAACTGCAATAAAACAAATTTTAGGCTCATTTCTTTTCCTTGACTTTTTTCTTTCTATGAATGCCTCCTCTAATTTTACGAATACGCGGCGTTTCAACAAATTTTTAGCCTCGAGCCTGGCTTCGGGAACTTTGTTTTCTCGTTACGACTGCGTGTGAATTACGTTTCTCAGAAATTCATTATCAGCCAAACCAAAACTATTTCAGACTATTTCCAACTTGAAAAAGCTTAGCGTAAAGATAAATCTAAATTATCGCAACGATAATAATTTGCTAGAATACGTTTATAGAATGCGTTGCTCGGTAGCTCGTACATTCTTCGGTTTGTTAATAACGTAAAAATTATATTCCTCGTATTTGTATTGCTTTAAGTATTCGATTACATCATTTATATATAAACATATTCATGGCTATAAAACGTAAACAGTAAGCAACGGTAATTCGTACGTTGACGTTTCCGAATGTTCCGTTTTGAAAAATGAGCTCGAATGATGAACGTCGTTCTGCAGCGTCGTAATAATGAGCTTAAGTTACCAAAGACTTTTAAAAGTAAAACAAGAAATCTGAAATCACCCGTTAAAGGATAGGATGAGTTACTTTGAGATCAACGACAAAAATAACGATGGGACTGATTTAATGCGGAACGTGTGCAGCGATGCAGGTTTCTCGTCTTCGTAGAAGCTTCGCGGTAGTCCTTAACACCATCTCTCCTGCTCTACATTACTCACAGCGGTTCTATTTCCTACGCATGGTATTAATAGAACTTCCTTGGCATATTTCTTCGCGTAGCTAGAAGAATTGATAAGAGTTATCACTGTACGAGCTATCCTTGTATTTTCAACAGTTTCACGTAAATTATGACACATCGATACTATTGTTTCGATTTATCATCGATTACTTTATGGGTTGATTCTCCAGCATCCTCATCGATACGTAAACGTTTAAGTCATGAAAACATTACGAATTTATCAAGAGACGAACGTACAACGAATAACTGTATTACTATTTCAATTTAAACTAATTAATTAAAAATTAAAATATCATAATTACACGTTCCTTCTCTCTCTCTCTCTCTCTCTCTCTCTCTCTCTCTCTCTCTTCGCTTTCGATTTATCGAGCTGGCTTGTACATTTAACTCAATGTTTCAGAAATAAATAATTAGATTCTTATTCGAGTGTAACATATCTTAATGCAACAACAATAATGCAGCGAAGGCGTACATTTTTCCATAAATCATCAAATAAAAATCCATGGACTACAACGTAGCAAATGAATAAGTAACGTTAAAAGTATATTTGCAGTAGTTCGTAAAGCGTAAACTTGTCATTACTACAAATTGTATAAGCGAACGTGGAAAAGGTGGTTTCGTTGAAAGCAACGATATTCAAACAAATACCATATTTACTATATTAAATGATATTATTACGAAAGCGTTCGAATCTCTCCGCTATGAACACGATCATTTCGTAAAGATTATCCTAACTTAATAACGACCACGCGAATAAGGTAAATCATGAAAATCATTTCGTCAAACGCGTGCCTCAAATTCTCAACCTGCAATTTTACAATTATTCGTTGCTGGAACGAATGAAACAGTCGTCACGTGTACGCGATCGCAAGAAGTAAAAAAGAAAGAGGATCGAGCGAATAAATCAGAAGAAAAATGCGTCGGGCGCGAGGGCGTCGAAGAGGAGGCTGATCGAGCCAACGGGCCTGGCAGAGGGTAGAGGATGCCGAAGAGCCGTTGACCCAACCCCCCGATGGTATGCGCTCCCGCGGCGACGCTCCCAAAGCGTCTCGCAAAATCGAGCAGAACGACGGCGGAGTCGCGACGATCGGAGCAGGACGATCGGAGTCGCGATCCCGCGTTGGAGGCTGAGAGTGAGAGAGAGAGAGAGAGAGAGAGAGAGAGAGAGCGAATGGGTTTTCGTCTGCTCGTTATAGCTTTCGATTCGAGATGCGTCTGAAATCGCAAATAGTGAGTTTGGTGCTTGGTGACGCTGGTACCGAGATTTCGACCAAGGCGCAAACGACTATTTTAGCGACGTGGAATTCTGCCTCTAGTGAACGCATCCTCGGACGCTCTACTTAAAAGCCTACGCAACGACCAGTCGGTTACTGGAAGAACACGTAGTTAAATAAATAAGGGTTAGTTTTTCAAAATCGAGTCGAGATGAAAATATTAACTCTTGCCACGTGACCGAACGCGTTAAAATAATGTTAGAAACGAGTGACTTCTCTTAGGATGGCGCTTATTATAAATCAAAAGTTTTTTTGTACGACGCATCCTAGCGCGTACATTAGACTTTAAGACCAGATGTCACTCGTAAAGTCTCATAATTTTTAAATATGTTCTTTTTAGTCTCTTAAGTCACATTGATGTACTAATATTCTTACATTAATACGCATTCCAGATTATTTTACGAGTAATGGAATCCGTACGATCGAAATAAGTTTGCCCAACTACTCAATGCGCCTTTAATAACTTATTAAAAAACTAGATCTAAATTGCGTTGACGGAGCAACCGAACGAACGTATTTGCAGGCTATAAAAAGTTATAGACGTGCCAAGACTAGTAATTTTTAAAAAGAAGAGAAGATATATTTCGCGAAAATAGCTGCAAAAGTTCATTAATTTTATAACGAAACGCAAGCCAGAATTATTGAGATTAAAGTTGTATTTTTTCTTCGATGGAGTATAAATGTTTTGGTTATCGCGTAAATGATAACCAAAATTACCGCTTCTTATTTCAATTGTAGTTTAAAGAGAAAAAGTGCTTATATTACGATATTGATTGACTTCGGACTGATACGCGATATATCTAAAAATATTTTCATAGCGATTTCGTCATAATTATTAAAGCAACGGCGCGAGTACAGAAATTGAATTCTATTGCAAATGTGATTAATTGAATTAAAACCCAGCCACGTGAACTTAATTTTGTTCTACTACTTAGAATGCTGGCGCAGTGGAGTACCTGTAAAGTAGCAGAAAATAACGCAAGAAGGTAAGAAAAGTATTAGTTTTGCGGCAAGTGTCGATGATTTATAGCAAGAATGTGTTTTAATCGGCGACGTCGGGCAGCGGGAACGGAAATGGCCGGAAATGGCCGTAGTTCCGCTAACGGCTAAATTCGCATCCTTCCACGAGGATAATTATAGATCGGACCGAGCAATAAGGAAGCGCTGTGAAATCTGGTTTATGAAACGGAACGTTCGCACCGTCGGATTACGAGTCGGATTACGGGCCATCGATCCGCGCAACCTCGTCATGCGGAAAATCGGACGATCAACGGTACAACGCGGCGCTCGTCGACGGACGATTATTCGTCGAAAAAACGTCCCGAGAGCGAATCGTCGCGAGTATCCGGTCGACGTGCCTTTTCGCGGCGATCGTCACCAAGGGACAATACAAAAGCCGAACACAACTCAGCGCTCGCGTTGAATCGCAAATAACGCGACGTGCCGTGCGTCGAAACGAAAAATATAATAATAAGGGACGCGCTCGCCTTGGTGGAGCGGAGGAGGTGGTGGAGGAGGAGGAGGAGGAGGAGGAGGAGGAGAGGCCATTTCGGATGCGACGTAAGTCCTGGCCTCGTTGAATTGGGATTTACGGGATTTGTCGCTTGCGTTGATTGGCCGGAGGCTGCCGACGATGGGATACGATGTGCGCCCGTCCACTGGAATACTCCTTGATTTTGGGAGCCGGTGATACGTTTAAATAAATCGGCACTCGGATTAGAACCGCAGTGCCGCTGTGTATCTGAAGACCGAGGATAATTATTAAGTCGAATTGCCGAGTCGGCGAAAATCGAGGTTTGGCCTGCGCGCAAAGCACCGGCTCAGCGAAAATGAGTAACGAGGTCGACGAGTCGAGTCGAGAAAAATCAAGCGATACCGGGACGAAGAAGGCGAGGGACGTAAGCAACGGCAAAGAACGAAGAGCCTCTCCTCCCCTCGCCACCGTCTCTAGTCGTACGTTCAGCCACGATCCACGATCGGCGTAATTAAATGTCGGACGGGCCGATGGACGTGGAGCGGTGGAGCGAGTAGTCGTGGAGCGAACAGCGGTGGCATACAAAGCAGCGGCGCTCGAGCTTCTAGGCCTTAAAAGGGTTTTCCAAACCCAATGACCGCCCTCCGGTCAAAAGCCAAACACCCGGTGGTAAGCGGCACGAGAGGCGCCCGGGCTTAGAGCGCTCGGCGGTTAATTCGCACCGCTGCTCCCGGTGATTCGCTGGGATGAATCCGCGCAGACGTCGACGTCGGCGAGGCTGGAACCTCGATTGCTAAAGTGGGAACGACTCGCGAGGAGACATTACAAAAAGTCGAGTGGGGATCGGGAGCCGACGATTAGATTGTGCGAATTGGAAGTTGCGCGCGGGCCGTAGATCTGACCTTTTGCCCCCGAAAACTCGCGAGATCGATGCCCCGATGATGATCTTTGTAATAAATGAAAATCGGTTTTCACGGTGATCTCGATTTCGGTGAACTTCTGTATGTCGTGGAGTGTTAACGTTGTCATTCCCTTATAGCGCTGATTCGTCTTTAACGATTGAAGATTCGCGATGACGCGTGAAACGCCGATAATTTGCTATTTTATTTTTGCATTAATTTTCAATGGTTAAATTTAATTTGTCTTCGCATTATGCGAGTTTGCCTGGCGTTTATTAACGCACTTGAGTCAACCGGAAAGTTACATATTGAAATATATCCATCGACGTTATTATCGAATGAAATGCGAGGATTAATAAGTTGTACTTAAACTTTAATCGAATTGTACATTTATTCGCATCATGGCGGTTTTCTAAACTCCGTATATCTTAAAATAAGCATCAGCTGTAATAGAATATTTAATAATCTCCATACATTATACAAGTATACAAAATATTTTTATCGTTTATTCAGTGATTCGTATAAATAAATAATAAATAATAAATTTGAGTACAAAACTGTCGCATGTAATTGTAGCATGTTATTTCATTCCATGCGCTAACGTAACAGTTGTCGAAACATTGAGTGGTACGTATATTTGGAAATCTTATTGAATTGATTTAAAAGCTTTAAAATACTGTTTCACGCAGTATTTTATATAACTTTAATAAGTATATTTCCAAGAAAGTATTAATATATTAAGTAAATGTTTAACATCGGCGAACGTAAATAAATGAAAGACTTATGAATGAGTAATTATGACTTTTAAACGATTTTCATTTTATCTAAAAAACTTCTTAAGCCGTTAGTCGATATGAATAATTTTCCACAATAAAAAGGAAAATAAATTTAAAATATTTAACTCGTTTATATTTGTTTTATCTTAAATAACATTAGTTTTGTTACTTTGCCTTAGCAAGATTATCCAGCATAATGAAATTAATTTACGCATTCGAAGAAATTTCTTCAAAAACAAAATAATAACTACTAATGCTGTTGATAGTTTCCATGCATTAAAAACTAAAATACAAACCGTTTTTTTAACAGTAATGGATTAAAATTTTGAGCAATTTATTCCAAAGTAAACGTAAGTCTTTCTACAACGTTAAAAACGATTTTTACGTAGATCCAAGCTTGATATAACGCAATTTCAACCAGTTGTTAAATTATCATGAATCGAAAGTGTAATAAATTTTCAAATATGTAATACCGTATGCGTAAGTAGAATCTTGTTTCGCTAACAAGTACTATAAACCAAATTAAATTTTTTACCTTTTAAACTAACTTTTAAAATAATTTAGACTTAATGAAAATTTAATTTAATATTACATTTTCATGTAACGCTCTACCTCCAAATTAGGTGTTTATACGATTTATACGCGTTTAAAACGATCGAGAATTTAGATGGAAATGAAAGAATTGTAAAAAAAAAAAAATTATCTTTACACAATTGAGTAGCGCATAGGGCCTAAAAGTTGAGTCGTCTCTCCGTATTACATTACAAATGTTATTATTCGAATAATGATATACCGATAGAAATGAAAAGAAAGATTAAGTTGGGAAATACAATTTATGATTTTGCTTTTGAATGTATCGAGTGTGCACACTTATAAAAGCAATTGCACAACACTTTAATGAAATACCGAATTAATCCTTCAGACATCACTTGCCTTTCGAACAAGTGTCCTATTAATTACGAAACAAAGACACCTTATCCTAGAATTCTCGGTAAAAATAAGAGCAGTGGCGTAGGAGTACGAGTTCGATAAAAATAATTCGATAGTACAAATCTACTCGGCATCAGCGTAGTTCGATACCTCGCAGTAGTAAAAAAAGACGAAGAAAACAGCCTAAAACGAGCAGGTGAGTCGCATGAGTGCGTTCGCGTATAAGAACGGCATTTGAATATTCAGGTGTTGTAGTACGTACACAGAAACACCGATGATATGCCTCGCGCGTACTACGTGTATTCGCGAGGTGGTCGGAGGCGCCTTTGTATCGACCGGCCGACGTCGCAGCGGAATCCCCAGGAGTTGTAGGCGCTTCTAATCAGCGGTGCGTTTCTTTTTTGCTTTTGTCTCTCCCCCTTCCCCCCGGCCCCACCGCAAGACAACTGCGGAACAGGAGCGAAGAGGAGGAGAGGCGAGCAAGTATCGAAGCGCCTTTTTCCTTTTTCTTTCTCCAATGAACCAGACCAGCACCGTTTTCCAAGCACAATGAGCTTATTGATTAGTACGCTTGTTGCTTTGGTGATGCGAGGAATGCGGCACTCGTCGAGAGGATCGTCGTAAGCTTTGCAAGGGCCAAGGTCTCGACGGTGTTTTCGTAGCGATTTCACGGGGAGGCGATTTTTTCCGAACGCGAAGCACGCGCGCGTGTGTGTGCGCGCGCGTGTTATCACAAGATCAAATTAGTCAATGCGTCCTGATTTCGAAAGCAATCTTCTCTCTTTTGGTTTTTAATATTTCTATGATTTATGAAAAATTAAAAATAGCGCAGTGTTTTTTACATTTCGTGAAATTAGAATAACAATTATCAATTAATTTAGCGATTATCCTTTTACAGAACCACATTTACATACAATAATATTTTAATTTTCAATTAAATCAATTCGCTACGCGTAATGATTATTTAGTAATAGCGAATGTAACGAAATAATATAAGAAACCTTTATAGCGCTGAATATTTGTATACAATTCGTATTATAGTTCTTTAATAGAGGATTATATATAAATACGAATAAAATAACAATAATAATGTATGCTACAAAAATAATGTCGTGCATGTATAAACGTGCTAACAATGCAGTCGTAATTTTAATAGATTGACTACATAAAGTACGAGAAAAACATTGAAAATTCTTGTTTGTCAATTTAACTTCATGAACTATAGATTCGTTATGTGCATTTAGAATTAAAATATTTATTCTTTGTACGATAATAAATTGTATCCAATCGAAAAGAGATTTGATATAGTCAATAATCTTGGAAATTTTATCACGCGCTATAAAATACTTTGTTCGTCTATTATGGAGTTTACGTCAACACAGAAACCTAAAAGAATCCCAGTCGATCTCTGCTTTAACGTACCAACGTATCGATACTATTTCTAATATTGCAATACGCAGCATGTGTAATAATAAAAATAATTACCACCTTCCTATCGATCGATGCAAAAAATATCAATTGTACATTATGTAATAAATAAGTAAAAATTTCTCCCGAACGAGAATTATGTCTTTTATATATGCGTAACGCATTACTCGCCTAAAATTACGCAAATGTTTATTTTAAAATTGGAATTACAAATACAGATTCATTTATTTTCTAAACACTGTACGTAAATGCACAACACGTAATTAATAATTGGGCAAAAATATGTTTATCGCATAAACGATCGAATATCCTTGATAATATGAATAAGTACAACATTCGTTTGTCATTGATACAAAGAATTATAGTACAATTATTTCCTTAGCTAAAAAAACGAGCGTTAGCAAGCAAACCGTGGGCCACGGACTCGATTATACGGGTAAAATCGACCGCATGAACGTGCAAAAACATTTAGAAAGTATCGGACGTCGGTCGTCTCGTGTACTCGAGGGCGCGTCGCTTATTCTCTCTCTCTCTCTCTCTCTCTCTCTCCCCCTCTCTCTCTGTCAACCCACGTCATAGAAGGCATTCCCTTGGCAATACCTAGAATTCGACAATGTCGCGCGAGTGACGCCCGCGAAATGAACGGGGATAAGTCGGCGCCCGGAAATCATAAAAGTATCGACAAATACGGACTCCCTGTGTGTCGTGCGACTTATGCGGGACGCACGCGATATCTGCCGGTACTTAAGGCGAGAGCTTTACCCGCGTTTATTGGACTCTTGGCTCTTGATTCGTGGCGTAGCGACCAAAGACCGAGAGAGACGAAGCTCCGACGAGCCGGAGTTTAAAGAGTCACTGCTGTCGCCGCTTTAAAGAGCCATCGCCGCTCTTTCCACGAAGCGCTAAGTATAGATGGTTGAAGGAGGAGGAGGAGGAGGAGGACGACGACGACGAGCGACGACGACGACGAGCGACGTTTTCGATGCCCGCTTATCTTCCTCTACGTTTTCCTTTTACCCCGCGTTATTGCTGCAGCTTTATCGCTGCCTGAGCGCGACGTTCCTTTACCTTTAACGGAACCTCGCCGAGCTAATCGGAAATTTCATTCGAGCGAGGAATTTTCGCGGACGGGACAATGTAAACGTACTTTCCGTTAACCGCTCAACAAGTTTCCCGTATTTTGAACGACGGCTTACCAGCCCAATTGGGATGGTCGATAGAAAAATCGATAAAATATTTTCAAAAAGAAAAACGCGTACCTGCAGCTTTACAAAGGAGAACGCGCTACATCTTTAATGATCTCGACTTTTATGCATCTTGTACCTCAAAAGGTATATCATACGTATAGAAATGCTTGCTTTATTGCTGTCTTAGAAAGCCGCATTGAAACGATAAATCAAATGAGCAATTTAATTACTCCGACGATATAAAATCCGTTGATAGATCTCAAATTGTACTTTCCTCGTTGTGAGAATACTGAAAAATTAAGTGCGTCATTTCACAATGTTTAAAAACGTTTATTACTACTTTTTGATTTGTCGTATTAAACGTGCACGAGTAAGCTGACGTTTTACTAGTGCAACGACCCCATTTTCATTTGACTTTATAAATAAGTGATGTTGTATTCCGGATATATGCTAGAACGTAAATCGTACTTACAACGCAAGTATCAAAAATCTATTGTGAATTTTACTCGGAGTTTCGCATTTCCACGTCATTATTAAATGATCGCATGGGTGAATGTTCTCGCTTGTCACTATCGACCTGCTCTTATCGTGCAAATCTTAAATTGCCGAATTAACATACGTACTATTCAAATTTAAGCGTCTCATAATTCAAATATGCATATATGCGCGCGCGTGTGTATTTTGCAATATTTGCATTGTTTGTTTATAACACTTTCGCGTGCCACCCTCCCTAAAGTGCAGGCTTTCCGTGAAATAATGAACAAAAATTCACGTTGTGTACCGAAAACACTCGCTAGAGCGGTTCTTCGGTGCGTCGGTTTTACGGCAGGGAATGTACAGTTTGCGACACGCTAACAATTGCCTCTCTTCTTGCCTCTCTCCTTGCCTCTCTTCTTGCCTCTCTTCTTGCCTCTCTTCTTGCCTCGCCATTAAAAGGGGCTAGATGGTAAAAAATTAATTTGCGCACGCGGCGAAACACGCACGTATCGAATGTTCCAATGAACCGTGCGCGACGTGCTGCACTTCGTCCGTTGTTCCAAGGCTGCTGTGCGCAATAGGAAGTACTACAAGGACGGATACTCGACGGATATCATTTTACGCATTTCCGTCTCGATTGTAGATGGACGGTCAACCGAATCATGCATTACAGCCGTCGAATTTATGCGCCCTTTCATCAAAATAAACGAATACTACACGCTTTCCGCAAAGCGAATGTAAGCTTGTAATGTCTAGGAGTTGGCGATAGATGAAAGATGGCAGCCTAAAGATAAATCGTTACGTTGCCAATAAATAAATTAATTCCTTGCATATCTATTCTTATCGAGTGAATTTATTGCTCTCCGAGGTAAGATCGCGACATCCTGTTTTACAGTGACACACCGAGACTTTACACCGTTTTACAGACCGAATGTTACGAAAAGACGAAGATTTTTGCTACGTACATGTAATACTACGTAAAATACAACGTAAAATAATAATTAAATTCCATTCGTAAAAGTAGTACTCGTGAATTTGAATGATGTAGAAAAGAGAGCTTACACGCAAGCTTTAATTTTGCGAATCTCCTCTAGAATTTTCCTCTACAACAGCCTACAGAGGTGTGCTTTTCGATGGAAAAAAACAACAACAACAACCAACGCCGCTACGACTTTTTAAGTTTCCACGAAAGAAGCTCGTACCAGCAGCGCTTACAGCCAAGAAAAGCGGGAGCCAATTGATTTTTACGGAAGGCACGGCGTCTACGATGAGTTTCACGGAGCCCGTGAATACGAGTGGAGGCAGCTGCATACATGTAGAGCTTGAGTGCGACGAAGCCGGGAATTCGTGTCCTGGCGCGTTCGGTGACAAAATTAGCTATTTCAGTAATGAAAGTTATGAATCCGTGATGTAGCTTAGACAGACTCGACTATTTTAATTATATCGCGCGTAAGGCGTTATTGCGGCGGCGAGGCTCACTTTTAAGCACCGAGAATGGCCTAAGGCCCGAAAGTCTAAATGTACCGTGAAATATTTATGGCCTAAGGCCCGAAAAAGCTAAATGTACCGTAAAATATTTATGCCGAATTTTTTTTTAAGTAAGCACACTTTCGAGTTGGAACGCTATCCGCTTCAAATATTTACGTTGGATGGTACGATTTTTTCCCCTTTATACTTTGCAGAGTTGCAGAGAACAGCGTGGTATTGAGTAAAATAGTACTGTAGTTGTAAAAATTTATTTAGCTTTGGCTCGCTACCGCAACGAACGTTAACATTTATTAAAATGAACCGCGATACGAGTTTGTCAAATCAATTGTGTAATAGCTGTTGTTGGTCCAATTCGTTAATAAACGGAAAATAAATAAACAAACCGAGGGATAACAAGAACAACGTATTGCGAATATTTGTAAATTGTAACTTTAATGCAAGAAAATTACCATTAATTCGAATAACCGCGGATAGCAAAAGAATAATTGTCGCTCGTCTCCGAAAGTTACAAATTCTTTTTCTTTAACTTTATGACTCACTATTTCTACGTATTCCTTTATGCGAATAGAAACTTATAAATACAATATTAGGTTTCTAAAACACCAGATGATAAATTTCTGCAGGACTTGGAATTTTCTAGGCAAAAACATTTTATATTCTACGCAAGAATTTTATGGTATCTTTAAAAAGCGAAAATTTGTAAGTATTTCTTAATCGTAGTTAAACGACTTATTCGCTTAAAATGTATTATTTTACTTAAGATTAAACGCGATTGAGATTATACGAAATTTAGCTCGTGCACATAACTCCAAGATATATTAATTCGTCTTCATTAACCGATGCGTTGCGAAAGAATCGGGTTATGCAATCGAATACTTTTATAATTGTAAAAACAAATTTGTCCATGTTTAAAATATTTTTTAAACATTTAATAAAATTAAAGTCATCAAAAAGTTATAGCTTTAATCGTCGCAATACAGTCATTGCGGAACGTTTCTCAAGCTGCAGTAATGGTGCTTTACTTTTAGCGTAAGTTTAAACGATGGAAAACTTCGCATAGTTTTCAGGATAAGAACTTGCGACATTTTAAAAACTTTGACGGTGCGAACCAAAGCCGAGACATTTAGCGCTCAAAATAATAAAAACCACAAGGTATTTAGCGGCCGAGTGAGCAGCCGAACAAAACGGCTTGACAGCGAACGAACAAGCATGATAAAAGATAAAGATTTATTTCACCTATTCGAATGCAGTCCCAGACGTTGAACAATGAGCAAGTTCAGCGAAAACGATCGATTAACCAATCCGCGACGATCGGAGCGATGCGAGAAAGAATTCGTTCGTCTCAATCTTCCAATCAGTCCTCTTAAGCGGCTCCTTTTCGTCGCCCCTATAATTCTCATTGCACAACCCACGCATAGAAGCACGTGCACGATTCAACGCCGCACATAAGTCACTGCATTTAAAAAAAACAACAACGAAAAAAGAAAAGAAAATGTACCGCTGCTGTTCAAGCGGATCAAGCGCAGACGACGATTCGGTTATCGTTGCAGAGTTCAGAAAGAGCGGACGATTTTATAACATTGCGATTAAACGCCTGATCGTTGAAGAAATACATTGAAATATACATTGAAATATACATTGAAATATACATATTAATAATCGTGCCGGATCGTGTGCGAAAACTTGTCGCAAATAAACGTAAATGAACACCGGCGTCGATATGAAGAAAAAAAGGCTTGGGCAGTTTGGTTTCGTGGCCTCAACTCTCCCCGCACGTAATTCAATATTCGCCGATAATTCTCGCGTATATAATAAATCATAAGTTAACAACTGCATCGAAGAATAATAATCAACGCTCGCGATTGCGACCATTACGTGTACACGTTGATCGAGAAGGGAACGTCGCGAACCATTCCAACGCGCTTGGAAAGGTCGATCTCTTTCAAGCGGAGCTCGAGAGCGCGAATTAAGGAAACGAGAAAGCACAAGCACGTACAAAATTATGGCAACTCCGTACGTCGAGGAATAAAATCGAGGAAGAGAAGACGTGCAATAAGTAACGAGCGATAAAGAGGAAAGACGCACCTTGGCTCCGATTTGGTTCCCACACTGACCCGCCTGCAAGTGTACGATTTCCCTCATTGTGTTGGGGGCTCGGCTGCTTTTGACCTCTTCTCGACTGTTATCGGCTGCGCGTCGTCAGCGATTCACGAGCGTTGCTGCTGCTGCTGCTGCTTCTCGATTCGAAGTCTCGAGCGCGAATGGCGTGGCCCGGCGTCGACCGGCTCGCTTCTTTATGTGTGCGCCTCCTGGTGAACGGGCGCGCTCTAAGGGCAGTCTCCAGAAGCGCTGTGGCAACTGCGCAAGTCCCGAGGCTCTCGGATAGCGGCGCTCGAGGCGCGATAAGAGCGCGGCACCCGATGTCCTCCGCGTCAACGCCGGGGATTCAATAAGAACTCGATCATTTGGTGGCTTTTCTTTTTTCTTTCTCCCTTAGATCCGCGGCTATTGACTCGCTTTGGCTAAAAGCCAAAGTTAAGGCGACAAGGTGCGCATCTGTGGAGGATGCGTGTAACCTTTTTCCCCTTGCACTTTCTAATTTACCCGAATGACGTGTATTCTGGAGATTTCAAATGTTTTCTTTACGATCTCGTTAGAGTTGGGGTACCTTGTTAGATTCTTAAGTACCACCAAGTACCGAGGACTGCATTTAAGAGCTGAATAAAATTACGATATTTCAGTGCGTACTTCAATGCATATTTATTTCACTAGTGTAAAACGAATATCTCTAACAAATAAGACGTGTATACTTACGTACACACTGAAAATTGGATATTTTTATATGGTTCCTGGTCACCTAATGGGCATTTTCACCAAAGAGAACACCGTCCCATTATTGACGATGTCGCATTAATCATAAAAATATAACGGTATTAACCATTTCGACATCTTTTGACATTCGTATTCATATTTCACAACAAATTTCTGTGCAACTGTTTTTATTTGTACTATTTTCTACCATACATACGTTTAATCGTACTTTAATGACGCAACAACAAAAAGTGGTAATTATCAATGCCAATAAAATGTTTCTTTTATGTAATTAAAAACTCAAACAAACTACTGTTTTAAAAGCAATACGTAATTTTTGTTTTAACCCATTTCTTCTCTGTACATTCCAAATTACTTATTTATCAGTAATGGAATAAATAGCCATTTTGTTTAAGAATCGGAGATTAAATTCATCGAAAAGATTTTCTCAATATGTCTTAGTTTTATCAATCGTAATTAATATTTGTTAAAAAGATTATAATATTGCACATTTAACATCGTGTAAAGCTTTTTAAACCGATACTTTGCTCAAAAGTGTAGAATTATTTTACATACAATCAGAAAGTTAAGGTTTCTAACAGAGTCTTAAAAATCTATTCTAACAAAATATTTAATTTAACACTCGGAATTCAGTCGCATATATAATTATATTGGTAATTCAAATTTATGTATTGTACAATCTCAAAATACATTCTTTAAATATTACAACATTTGACTCTATTCTACATCATTGCTCGTTGAGTGCAAGTCATTTATGAATTGATCGAAGGCTACTGTCATTGCTAAAATTTTTGTCTCTATTGATTAACTATATTATCTTTAATTCGTGTTTTTTCAGAATGTGCATCTTCGTTATTATTTTAAACACGAGAAACCGAAAACTCTATACAACTTACACAGTTGAGATAAATGCTCAGACCTGAAAGGTCGGTGTATAAAAAGCATTACAATGAATAAATAATTGAATTTTCATTGATATCTAAGCTTATATTTTACAATTGTATTATCGAATAAAACTCTATCTTAGACAATTGATTCGG
The DNA here is from genome assembly GCA_018907045.1 of Wiebesia pumilae. Taxonomy (NCBI): domain Eukaryota; kingdom Metazoa; phylum Arthropoda; class Insecta; order Hymenoptera; family Agaonidae; genus Wiebesia; species Wiebesia pumilae. Next base: position 353,152 of record JACCHZ010000162.1, on the reverse strand, counting down.
CGGTTGTTTTTGATCGTTGGTACGTACACCACACGCCATAAATTCACTAGAAAATATTTATACGAAGATTTTAATAAAGTGGTAAAACAAATTTAATAAAGCGTCAATAAAATAAAGGCTTTTCATTTTTCAGTCGAATGTGAAACTCGTCACCGTGTTATTCAGCTCGGAATAAAACAATGGCAACGTCGAATCCGAGCACGAATTCCATTGTCCATAAAAAATTGTTGGGCATCTTGAAGTAAGTGCACCGGATACTTGAAGGTTCGCAGCTTCAAAGTTCTTTCCAAGCGATGAAAATTTGCTGCGTGTGACTCGTGCTTGATTTCGTCGCTCGGAATGAAGCGCTCGAGCTGCAGATCTTTAAAATGGATTTTACCCGCTTGAGATTCACGCAGCTGTTTTTTGCCGGCTCCTTTTTCTCCTTCATCGTCGTCGTCGTCGTCGTCGTCGTCGTCGTCGTCGTCGTCATCATCATCATCATCATCGTCGTCGTCTTCTTCTTCTTCTTCTTCTTCTTCATCTTCATCTTCTTCATCTTGTTCGCTGCGCACTTTGCCTTCCTTCTTGCGCAAGCCACTCGGCGCCTTGATCCCGTGCAACCAAGAGGGGAAAAAACACCAAGACGAACGGGCAAAGGAGAGAAACGCTCAATGAGGGAAATACTTTGAAAAAACTGCTGTAGCACTCCGTCGAGGCTTTAAAACGTGGAGTCCAAGGCGAGCGGCTGCAATTTAAAAGGCTTTTTTCTCTGTAGAAATATGTCGAAAATATGTTGCACTTCCTTGTTTCCTCTGTTGTAACTTCTGCTTACTGGATTAATTAGATGATATTGTATATTCGCCCGTTTACGTACAAAACTACGTACAAGAGTATTGGATTTCTGAAAAGAATCAGTGGCGATCGACGAGAAGCTTCTTCGAGTTATGAAATACAAACTTTTGATGTGATGAAAAAGCATTTACAATCGTTTGAATGTAAATTGTGTTCGGAGTTGTTTTAATTCCTATGACGTATTAAAAAATTCGAGTAAATAATAAAAAATAAAAGCACTTTACTACATCCAATGTATCATTATACGATACAATATAATCAAACTATCTTAATCTGTATTCGTTATAGTGCACTAAATGAAATATTGAAATTGTTGACACTTTGACTAGTAATAATTTAAAAATCTGAGCTTCAATTTGCACATAATTAAAATTTTAATTGATTATTATAAGTTTAATTACATGACTTTAAATGAAATTTTAATTTCCTTTACATAATAATAATCCACAAAAGCATAAAAAGGTGTTTAAAAAGATACTTGAACCGTGGACAAAAAGTAACTAGATAATTAATTTAAAAGTACTACCTTCCTTACTCGAATAAAAGAAAAATGTACATTCAAACAACATTTTATGCGTTACTTAGTCATATTACTATTATCTCTGATACGCCGTAACAACTATAATGACGGAAAAATAAAATATCGCGAACGTTAAAGTATATATTACGGTTTAATATTAAAGTTTAATATTAAAGGTAAATTCTCAACACTGATTTATCTTGAAAATGAAAGGTACATCTTAATAATTAAGTCTGTCTGATAGAACTGTCTGAAAGACAGAAAGTATACTTAATATTGTCTTGCGTTAATGAGGCTAAATATTGTCTTGCGTTACTGAACCGCTAAATATCTTGATCGAAGTTTTTATTTTATTACAATTTTCAGAATATACATTTTTAACTTGAACAGTTAGGTACATAAATATTAACACAGTTTAGCTTCGGCATATAATTGTGCAAATTCTTTGCGCGAGATATAACAGTATGAAAAATATACATCCATTCGCGCTAATACATCAACGCACTAATTTGCAAAACGTGACAAATCTTATAAAATTACACAAGAACATCAGCACAGTGAATCGTGCATTTTATAATCATTGCAACGCATCTTTTACCGTTTATTAATTTTTCTACTCGGGTTTTAATTGATGCTTAAAATGGCTCAACTTTATACTAGAGCGAACATATTGCTTAACGAGTAATATCGCTCAATTATCTTACTGAATACCTTAGGTCTATTATAAGTTTGAAAACAATGTGTAAATAAAAAAATTAAGTATTGGCTCCACAGTATGATCCCTTATAACCGCATAACCTTTACATTTTACCTTTTACGAATTAAATTAATTATTTAATTTAATTATATTTTGTAAAAAATTTTAATTATAATTTAACTGATAATAAATAATAATTATATAAAATTAAATTAAAAATGAAATTACAGCATTTTTCTTAAAACTTACTCCATATTTTCATTTCATTATTTTAGCTTTAAAATAATATTGTGTACTGCAGAAGCTTTGCACAAGCAATATGTTGTATAAATTCGGATTTATATAAATCAACATAAACGAACTCTATGAATTTTCAGTTTTAATAAAGTACTTTATGGATTCAAGTAAATTGATACCTTAGATTTCAATACTTTTCTTATAAGAAGTCATCATTAATGCTTACAAGACGACTGTTAAAAGTAAATTCCATAGATTAGTTAGGAGATACAATACAATCCATCGAGGTTCCTTTGAACAAACTTTAATACAAATATAATCATATGTTAATTAACATTATCTTAACGATTTTAAAGACATTATTAATTACAAATTTTAGGAATTTCATCTTTTAATTACCTGATCCATGGACTAAGTAGATTTTTTATTAATTTTATTAGACAAAATTTGATTCCAATGAACATTTTAAAATATTCATACTTAAATCAAGGTCAGTTTCATAATACTCTTAATTTTAATTCGAACAAAAGGCACAATCTGAGTAAAATAAAGACTTGTAAGATTTTGAAAATACAAGTAAATTGTTAGCTGTCATCGTAATCTTGATTTTTCAATGAATATTTTTAATAATTCTTAAATTTTATTGCATGCTCTATTATTGCTTGTAATTACCGATGAGATTGATTTATTAATGATCGTTTAACTCAGAATGATGTTTGTTATGAAGCAATATTCAATAAGTAAAGTCAAATTGATAGATACATAACTGTGACTTTGATATTACTAATGGAACTTAAATTTCTACAATAGAAACATATTTTTCCACGGCAAAAGAAAAGTAATTAAAACTATCTTTAAAAGACTACTTTCTCGAATTGAAAGTATCGGTCCTTATTGCGAGCAATTATAGTGCATTAGTGTTACGGTACGTGGAAAGTGCTTCTTCATAGGTAATCCGAGGTTCTTACTTTTAAAAAACTGACACACTTGTTTAGTAATTTAGCGCCAAGTATCGGATGCAGCTTGAGCGAAATCGAATGAAATTCTCACCGAAGTCTAGTTAATTTATAATCTCAAATATTTTTGCAAGCTTATATATTTATAGACAAATTTATGGAGTAGTCGCCTGTTATTTTAAGAACATTTCATTCAACGTAATCTCAACTTTACTGTTTGGGTCTACTTCTCTTCGGACTTTTAAATTCCAACGTCTTAAAAAACTTCTAAGTACCATATCGATTTTATGTTCGTAGTGGCTCGCTAAATTCATTGCAGTAGATTCTATATTCTAGATTTAGTTTATATCGACATTCTTTTCCCTAAATTTTACAATAGTATTTCTTCCTCGGTCTTTATGAATTTCATTTTTACATTTCTTTATAAATTTTGCTACAAATATAGCATGCTTTATAAATCAGTCTTTAAATTATTCACATAAACTGCAATACTTATTCTTATACGCATATATTGATATATTTTGTTTAAACCTACAAAAATAAACTTTTTAATAAAAATTTTAGTCGTTAATTAAAGCCAATAATTTTTTTGGTAAAATATCAATAATTTTACAAAATAGTCGTTCTTTATGTGTAATGGATTTACAAAAAGATGACCTTTTTTTATTCTGAATATCTTACAATTTAATATCTAAAAAATGAATATATACGAAATAGTATTGAGGTTTAGAATGTTCTAATTTTAACAAAAATAAATAGAATCGGAGTTCCTGACATTTTGAAAGAGTAGTCAGCAATGAGCTCGACTGATGTAAGTTTTAGACGTAATTTATAAAAATTCAACAGAAAAATATATTATTACCTATAAATTTTTACTTTCTATATATATATACTACTTCTATGAAAATAATATTTCTTTAAGTCACAGATTTTATATTAATATATTTTATTTAGCATTTAAATATAAGCATAACATAGGATAATATTATTCACATAAAAATGTCATTTAAAAAGCATTGTAAAGGACATCCATAACAGACTACTGCCGATCCAAAACTAACTTTTTTACCCATTGAATGATCGAACATAGTTCTTCTTTTCATCAATGTAATCCGGCTTGAAGGAACGAGAATGTGAAGCGCAAATCCAGATTTCGAAGTTTTTAACATTTTTAAGTTTGATGTGAATTTTTCTTAAGAATTTATGTTTTCAAATGAACATGGGATAAGAAGAAAACGATAGGAATATTGAGATTACGTTACTGTTTTAATAATATCATGTTCAGAAAGTTAAAAATTATTCTTTCATTTTTCTTTCATCGAAACTTTTAAAGAGGAATCGTTGTTTGCTCTAGATAGACCTTTTTAATAATAATTTTGAGAAATATATTTATTCCGTAAAGGAAAGAATAAAAAATAGGTAGCATACAAATGGAAATTCAACTTGAGACTGTTTTCACAAATTAATAAAAGCAACTTCATTATTTTTCTACACTAACTTGAAAAGTAAATTCACGATTTACGTGTAACTTAATTAGTTTAGTAAAAAATAAATTATGAATTCCAAGAGGTTGTTTACTTAATGTAAAATGTAGCACGATATTAATAATATTACTCGTATCAATAGTAGTGTTGATGACAGTTTTTATGGACTAAAACATAAAAATTATTTTTATATAAAGAAATCATTGACTGCGTCGATGATGTATAGAATGGAGGCTCAAATGGTTAGCAATGTAAGCCTCCTCTCGTACGATGAGACTACATTGACTGCTGTGAAAAAAAAACCAACTAAAATGAAACAAAATAATTAAAAACTTTTTTTATTTAAATAGAACATTGAGAGTCCTATAAATCTTTTTTTAAAGCTTAACTACACATTTTTAAAACAAATATAATATCTTTAATTTCAACCTCGAACAAATAACAATCTGACAGTTAATTTTATAACTAATAAGTGCAAATTTCTAAGTATTACTTAGTAAATTCATATTTAACTATTCGGTAAATTCTATTTTGAACTATTTCCTTGATGTAAGCCTTCGAGTTCACTGACTCTTCTTAGTTTTAAAATACCAATAAATTTAAAGCTAAATTATAAGCGGAATAATATATAAAAGTAGAATATAAAATTTTGCAAAAATCTATATTAAACAAAACTTTAATTACATAACTATGACAATATGAAAGTTCAATATTCGTAATGTATCTCTTTCTAATGATTGATGCAGTACTTTCTATTCTTAGTAAATAAATTATTTACAAAGTCAGTCTCACTTGCACGTAAGATATATGCAAAAGTAAAAAAAATATTTAAAAAATTTATTATTAGAAAAAAAATTTATCTTATACGTGAATAATAATAATTTCTCAATAAATCGTAACTCTGCAAATATTTTTATGATTTGAAGTTACTTATATATATTATATCGTGTGTAATACAACATAATGTAATTACTTCTATTAGATTACATTTATTTTTCGATTTGTAAATGAGACTTTACATCTTTGATAAAAAAAATTAAAATATTTACCTCCGAAAATGTTTGATAAATGTTGATTATAGAGCATTGTGTATTATAACATTGTTTGCTGTATTAGATTAGTTTTCACTCAATTCACTCATTAAAACACCAACCTCATTTTATGAAGAAATAAATATTAATAATTGTATTTGTCAAAGATTAATTCTCTTTTAGATAAACGCATAAATATTTTAGGAATTATTTTATTCTGAAAAATTAATCTTAAACAACTATTTAATTATTAAATAAATGACTTTCAACGTGTGCTAAATCTATTAAAGTAAACAACATTTATTTCCTAATTGTAAAATATGAATTAAGAGCATAAAAAATACGTAAAATGTACTTTTAGATTATTTAATGTCAGTTGAAAAAAGAACAAAAGATTATTTGTTAATAGTAATGTCATCATATATTTAATAATATAAATTTATATATTTACTCTTCAATTTTGACTTGGCTTTGTTAAATATTCATATAAGTGTTAAAAATTCAACAAATGATATAGAATTTCATTGTATTATAAAGTACTTTATACAAAACGATATTTATGTAAAAAATAAAAATGTATGATTTTCAAAGAATTAAATTTTTATCTCTATAACTGCACGATATTAAGTTTTACAGTCCATTTAGAATTTTACTATTTATGTAAACGAATACAAATGTAAAATTGAAATTAGTAATAGATACGCAAAAAAGCGTACGTACCATTAAAGTAACTATAGTCGACAGAGTGAATGTAAGTACATAAAAAGGAACTCACGTGCCGCAAATACATGTAACGTATTCAAAGAATTCTCGTGAATGTAATGGGATAATTAGACATGAGTGATTGACGGAGAAATTTCGAGACATCATTGAGAAAATCAATATTAGATTATGTAGTTGCATATATGAATATTTATTAAATTTATAAATACATTTTAATTTCGTTTCCCATTAAAATCTACGAGCACTCATTGTATACAAATTTGTTCCATAAGAACTTAAAAGTTCTTACAAAAGTTTAAACATTTAATTCTTAATTAACATTGCATAGTTGCAATGCTTTTCTTTCAATTCTAACCTAACTTCTTTTTCCTTCAAATATACTTACCGTATTGTTCAAATTTATAAGAGCATTCCTTTAACTTTATTATTTTATAGTTTTTAAAGCAATACATTTTGATTTAAAAAAAAAGTTTTTCTGAATAAGTTATTGATAAAAGACAAAAGAAAAGATTTGTCTGCATCACATGAAATTAATTGAAAACACAATTAATTAATGTTCAATAGCGTAATATTTACTTATTTTTAATGAACGTAATATTAGAATGTGCCTATAATAATAGTGATGGTTAAAACCATTTTTTAAATAGAAATAATCAACAATATCTTCTAAACTTCGAATAGATAAGGGCAAATATTTATAATAATTTAAGAAATATATGCTTGCTGTATTAAATGTTTAATTTTATATTTTTACATAATTCGTAAGCTAATCAACGTATTACTTAATCCAAATAGACAAATTCGTATTCAGTTATACAATTCAAAAAAGAATTTTTTTTCATATATAGTTTATTTAAATTTATTCAGTGTTTCTCTAAAATGATAAAATAGTAATTACAAATAAAGTCTAAGCAGTTTATAAAGAAATGATCTGAAGCGCAGAGAAGCTTAAGAAATAAATCAGCAAAAGCATTAATACATATTAAATTTCTATATATATTAAAATTTCTTGTAGATATAACAAATGAAAGATAAAGGATGTTTAGCTTAGAACCCGCCTACCAGACTTATCTAGTAAGACTAGTAAGATAAACTTAAAAGCTCATGAAATAATAACACAGGGTGGAAGACAACGAAGTTTACCAAAAAATGTTATCAACAATCACAAAAACACCAAACCCTATTAGATCTTATTTTTTTCCAATTACAAGAGCCATCGCTTATTCGAGGCGTTCAATATGGGCGAGATTAACGGAGATTTGACATTATATTTGTATAGGGATTCGAATTGTCGAAGTTTATTATATTTTCACAATATCATCAAATCTAGTAAATTCTACTGTTACCCTGTTTATGCCGAGTCTAATCGCGCAGCTCTCAGAAGTAGGAACCGACCCGCTGTCTTTGCTAAATACCGTCATATACAGAATTGTTGAAACACCTTACAAAATACTGATGTCACCACCCCAATAAAAATACTCCTATATAAACGAAAGTAAGTTGCCGAGCGTAACTAATAACATTCGCAATTATTGCCATCGAGTTTCACCTCCAAATATTTATCTAAACCTAGTAACCTTGCAACATTTAATAATAGGAAGAAAATGACAAAAATTTCGTGTACGATTCCATATACATATACGTATGTATGTGTGTGTTATATATATATATATATATATATATATTATATGGCTAATAGTACGTCAACTAAGCAAAAAATGAAAATAGGACTTGGCGTAATATATAATTACTACGTTTAGTCATTCATGGAAATATATCCACCGTGTGCAACCGCTCAATGGAGAGCTTCTATGCAAAAAAAACTGTACACTACAGCCACCTATAGGAGGAAAACTCAAGCTACGTAAAATTGCTTACATCTACTGCAGATAATGCCAAACTCTAGATTTGATTATAAATTGAATTTATTTGGTCAAATTATACAACCGTACAAAACATCTTAATTATGAATAAATCACTCAAGTTTTTGTAAAATTAAGGTTTATAATATGAAAAAAAAACCATATAAAATAAAACAAACGAAAATCTGTTTGAGCTGTTTTAATGATAATTTACTGGACAATTATAAAAACTATACTAATGAGTCTTAACATCTATAAACATCTCTTAAAAAAAATCTTAAGTCACTGATAGAAATGTCTACTCATTTTAAAAGAGAACAAATATAAATAGTTTTAAAACGCTTTTCACTAAAGGAAATAATTTTTTCGTAATACTCCATCGCCGTCTGGAAAAATGAGTAAAGGTGATAATTGTCGATTCCAAGTAATTGATTGTTAATCAAATGTACCTTTATTCGATAATAAGAATTTATGATTAGAGATGACAGTGGCAAATGCGGTAGCGATTTCGAGTCGACGCTATACAAAACAATCTCGAAAATGTACAACGAAATCGCGGTATTTCTTGGAATTGATTTTTTGTTGGTTATAACAAAAAAGACCGCTTGAAATATATGGTACAATTTGACAATGTTCGACGATAAAGAGTCCAAATAAGTCAGAAAAATAAATTCGAAAACAAAATAACGATAGGCAAGATGGGAAAAAGGTGAGGGAGGGGAATATAGAAAGAGTAGCAGACGCGCGCCTCACAGAGATTCGCAATCAAGTGCATTATAATCGTAAAAAATATTAACAAACGCAAAATGTAAAATAGGAAGAAAGATAGACAGGGAAATAAAATACAGACACAGAGAAAGAGTTAGGCGAAGTTAAGAAGCAGGTTTTTTTCCAAGTTTTCCATTTTTTGTGTGTACGTCTTTCTCTCTTGGCGCGTGTGTGTACGTGGTAGCGGGAATCCCTATATCCGTCCACCAGTCTAGCTCTCGTCAACTTCTTGCTCGGCTTCCTCGTCAAACTCCGCGTCCTCGTCGGCCGTAGCCTCCTGGTACTGCTGATATTCAGAGACCAGGTCGTTCATGTTGGACTCGGCCTCGGTGAACTCCATCTCGTCCATGCCCTCACCCGTGTACCAATGCAAGAAGGCTTTCCTTCTGAACATGGCGGTGAACTGCTCGGAGATGCGCTTGAATAGTTCCTGAATGGCGGTGCTATTACCGATGAAGGTCGCCGACATCTTCAGACCACGAGGTGGTATGTCACACACGGCGGTCTTCACATTGTTCGGGATCCACTCGACGAAGTACGAGCTGTTCTTGTTCTGGATGTTCAGCATCTGCTCGTCGACCTCCTTCATGGACATACGACCACGGAAGATAGCGGCTACGGTGAGGTAGCGTCCGTGTCGCGGGTCGCATGCGGCCATCATGTTCTTCGCGTCGAACATCTGCTGGGTGAGCTCAGGCACGGAAAGAGCTCTGTACTGTTGGCTACCTCGGGAGGTTAGAGGAGCGAAACCAGGCATAAAGAAATGGAGACGAGGGAAGGGCACCATATTTACAGCAAGTTTCCTGAGGTCAGCGTTCAACTGTCCAGGGAACCTAAAACGTTAAACGTGTTACTCGTCTTATAAATTTTCATCCAAATTCTTACCACTACCTTAAATTTCTAATTCGTCATGTTTCACACTGATATCTTAACATTAAATATGCCCTCTTTAGCAGTAACATCGAGGCTTTCCGTATTGAAATCGATGCCAGAACTATAATACTTATTGATATTTGTAAAAATCGATACGTTTATTTATCCGACAATTCTTTATTAATAATTGAAACTTATAAATGGAAATTGCACCTCAACAGCTGAAATTTATCAAGTACAACTGAATGAAACTTTAAAAATTTCTGTTATGAAAACTATATATATTGAAATAATACATTAATTATTCAACATAAAATTGTTGATCGTACGACAGATTTTTTAAATTTTCGACAAGGAAGTAGTGTGATAATTTGTAAACAATATGAAAATAAAATCATTGTCTGTTTGAAAAGATTAGGATACTGTAATTCTTTGTAGAGTCAATTATTATTCTTTAAGTCATCAAACTATGAGCTCCTAAATTAATTCTTAAATTTTTAATCAAAATGTGAACAAACCTGAGACAAGTTGTGACACCGGACATTGTGAGAGAGACGAGATGATTGAGATCGCCGTACGTGGGCGTAGATAATTTAAGCGTTCTGAAGCAGATATCATAGAGTGCTTCATTGTCAATGCAGTAGGTTTCATCCGTGTTCTCGACCAGCTGATGCACGGAGAGGGTGGCGTTGTAGGGCTCGACAACGGTATCGGAAACCTTGGGCGACGGTACAACCGAGTAAGTGTTCATAATCCTGTCGGGATATTCCTCACGGATCTTGGAAATGAGGAGGGTACCCATACCGGACCCGGTACCACCTCCCAACGAGTGCGTCAGCTGGAAGCCCTGGAGGCAGTCGCAGCTCTCGGCCTCTTTACGTACGACGTCAAGGACCGAGTCGACGAGCTCGGCACCCTCGGTGTAATGACCTTTAGCCCAGTTATTTCCAGCACCCGATTGCCCGAACACAAAGTTGTCCGGACGGAAGATCTGACCAAAGGGGCCAGATCTCACCGAATCCATAGTTCCAGGTTCAAGATCTACAAGGATGGCTCTAGGTACGTATTTTCCGCCCGAAGCCTCATTGTAGTAAACATTGATCCTCTCGAGCTGGAGGTCGCTATCGCCGTGATAGGCACCAGTCGGATCGATACCATGCTCGTCACTAATGATTTCCCAAAACTGCAAAGAAAAAATAAATCATTAGAAAACGTCCAATTACTCATATACTTATTGTACGGACTTGTTTTTTAATAATCCAAATGTTCAATATTCATTTTTACGTTATTATTTTACATTATTCACGAATAAGAATGAATAATAGAACCTCGGGATAATTTTACACAGCGCTTCTTAATTTCTCATTTTAATATTTATGAACAAATGAATGCAAATCTTTAATATTAAAAATTATTTTCTTACTAAGTTTACTTAGTTAACTACATCGTACCTTTATTTTTATTCTCAAGATAAGGAGTTTTAATTATTAATAACTCGTATGCATAGAACTAATTAATTAATAAAACATTCATTTTACGCTGAAAGAAATGAAGCTTGAACTTATAAAAAGGCTGGATCGTGTATTCTCGTACGTTCTTCCTTTTTAATGTATTCTTACGAAAAGAAGAAATACAGATGTGAATTTTTGCCGTTCTTGAAACACGTTGTTAACTGGTATACATTATACAGCTGAATTTCTTTCAAAATGACATTTTATTTTGTCATATTTCCTTTCTCTAAGAATTTCTCATGCCTGGTAATAAAAATAGCGAAGCATTAGCACGGGACAATTTCGTTACTTCTAAAAAATAAAGGCAACCTATGTAGGCCATTATTACTAGTACAAGATTTTCTATTAAAAAATCGCATGCGTTCCAACTCGTGAGTAGAAGTACTCCTAGTGTAGGTAATCAGTTTGCACAACGCACGCTTACTTTATTTATCATAAAGATCAAAATGCTTTTGATGTTTAAGATCGTACGCCCGGTAGTGATCGGCTCGCGTGCCCATTCAATTAATAACGAGATCGCGCAGACAAGCGCAAAAAAAGTCGAGATGTACGTGCGCGTATCAACGCGCGTACACGTACTAGTAATTTCCTGGCCACGCCGGTAAAGACAAGTCGCACTCGAGTTGCACTCGAGTTGCAATCGAGATCAATTACCGTCTCCTGGCCGAGCTGCGCGTTCGACCGCATCGTCGGACAAGCACGACCAACGGACCGAAATCGCAACTGCAGCTGCTCTGCATAATGCGTCCGCGACTCCCGAGGACGACGCCGTTCGGCATCGAGAGCCGATCGATCGACGACTTTATGCGCATTTTTATATTAAATCTTCAATCGTTTAATAAGTGACGACACGACAAGTAAGCATTTCTATGAGCATACTCTCTGTTGTTTCCTTCTTATTGGGCTAAACAATGTTACTCCCCGGAATCAACAAAATTATTAAAAGTTCAGATTTTCAATAATATAAGGAAGATACGCGTTACACCGACCGCTAAAAGTAATGTTTTGCACTTTTTTAAATATGTGTATGGAAACTATCTCATTATAACCAGGTTTTCTAGTGCTTAAATATTAATAAGAACGTGAAAAACACGAACGATATCAGAGATTGTAACGCGCGAAGCTACGAGATTACTATCTTATACAAGTGATGTATACGAGATTAGTGTTTTAAATTCATAATTTCTTTTTAAACGAATTCAAAATTATTGAGCATGTAACGGAGCAGCTAATTAGGCCGAAAGGCATGACCTAAATAATGCTTGGCGAGTGAACGCGAAAGATTATTAGCTATAAAAAAAAAAAAAAAAAAAAAAATGCAATCCTTAAAATCTTGTAATCTATTTTATCGTTTTAAAGAGATAATTGAAGCACTATGATACTGAGCATCATCATTCGTTTCAAATCGTCGACTCTTAATTCTAATGCCTTTTCAAGGACGGATCTTGAAACCAAGTTCACGGAAGTCCCCCCTCTTTTATGCGTTAAAAAAAACGTCATCACGCCTTCGCCTGAATTATAATAAACAAAGTACTTTAGTCTTCTACCGAAACTTCGCAAGTTGATAAGCAATAATCTAGCCAATTTTGATCGATAAGATTTCTTCGCTAAATCGTGCATTATTGTACAATGTTTGCATCATCAACATAACGTTAATCCGATTCCTTTTCCGTCGTTGCGCCAGTTCCTCCCTTCTTAATGATTTTTTTAGCACATAACCGCCCGCGCAAATCCTCGCAAACTCTGCGTTTATTATCCTAGCTTTTGCGTACCCACATCGACATGTGGGTATTGTTGGGGCCCATCGGGGCAAGGGGAGGCGGCGAGGGACAAGCGAGTTTCACAGTCTCTCGTTTCTTAAATGGAGAGGCGACGGTATATTGACAACGGATGCCCATATAAGTGCATCACGGCACCGTCGAGAAAACCTTATGCCAGACAGTCTCATACTTGTCCCGAGAGCCTTTCTTTCTCCGTCTCGCTCCCGGTCGAGTCCGTGTGCCTCCTCCGCGCACCACCACCTCGTCGCCGCCCACACGAGCTACGCGTCCGCGAGAGCAAGAGGGTGTGAGTCACCAATGTCACTCAGCTATATATAGAGCCTGTCGTTGACCATAAGAGAAGGAAAAAGGATAGGTGTGCGTGAAGTGCTTCCAACGAAGCGACAAAAAAAGAAAGAATGAAATGCAACGAGAAAGTATCGAGCGCGAAAAAGAGAAATGGAATGGTGGACTGTATCGGCCCAGTTTCTCTCTTGTACGCCTTTTATTGCGTATACCAATGAAATAACGCGCAGCATTTACAGTAGCGGAATTGGCAGTCCTTTCAAGATAGGTACATAAGGTCATGCAAATTACCGATATACCGTTCTGGCAATTTTAAAGTGATCACCACGACTAGCGAATGAGAAAGCACAGTGTGCCACTCTTTTTTCGGCTTCTTACGTTACATGCGATGATTCGAGCTAATTTTAAAGTACTGATATAATTGGCTCTTTTAAAGTACGAGAAACTTTGAGCAAGAATTTCAAGAGATGCGAATTCCCTGAAACGGAACTATAGACAACACGTGTTAAGGAAATATAATTGAAAATTCGTTTCAACGAAACTTAATGTAAATACGATTCCCGTAATTCCCATTATATTATCGAAGTCATTATCTAGGACAATTTTTCAATATTACATCAATCTGCATTTTGCCAACCATAAAAATATTTTCATTCGTGTATATTGCTTTAAATTGCAATTACTGCACCGTAAATAGAAGATTTTAACGAGAACATGTAATCAACTTAAATTTATTTACTCTCCTCTTAAGGAAACAATTGCTCGGGTTAATTGACATTATTTAGGAATAAACTGACAGCACTCGTACATTTATTTATCAATTACAACGTGAATCATAATTTATGCGGCGCCATTGGGTCGCTTGCGTTTATGTAAATTCTTGAAATTTCGCACTACATTTACTTAAAATGTACTTTTTTCTGAATAAAAGTAATAAATGGAACTAATTATCGGTTCAACTCGAAAAAACCTTTGATCTGTTTGGCGATTCTTAAGTTCAATTGAAGATGTTAAATGAAAATTGTGGATACTCTCTTTTATTTTGTTCAACAAGAGGTAAAGCTCGAAAAACAAAAGCAAGAAACTCCGAAATTTTATAAGTAGGATAGTACACGAAATGACTCGAAAGACGCAGCACGAATGCAAGACTTTGGAATCTCCCGGGCGACAGCTGAAGACGAGAAACAGCTGCGCGATGTTCCTCTCCTCCCTTACGACCTGAGCTTCAGCCAACGGTCTTGGATATTTCACTTCTCTAGAACAGACCATCCTCTCCTGTCATTGTGACCCATCGTTATGAAAGTTGCTTTCTTTGGGAAAATTTTTGGACGTTTAAACTCAGTTAATGTTATAGAATTAGTTAAGAACTGCTTTTAGAAAATCCTTAAAACGTTGCGGCGCTTTAAAATAATGCACTTTTTTCTTTGGTGACTTAGTGAACGAATTGTCGCGATGAATTTGAAATCGTAGCATAAAAGGTCAACGCAACTGCTTTTCGCGTGATACCGCTTACGATATCGATTGCTTATCAATGATTATACGTTAACCAGAATTATCCCATCGATCGGCGTGTATTACACGCGAATATCCGTACCCCGTTGCTTTGCGCAAAAAATGGCGTCGCTTCGGTAAGACTCCAAGGATAATTCACGCGCGCCTTAAGGAAAAAACGTCACCGATGCGATAACGTGCGCATGGAATCGCTACCGTTTCTGGGGGGGGGGGGAGTTGGGGGAGGGGGATTGGGAGAAGAGGCTGGCAAAAAAGGGGCGAGTCTTCTTTATTTGGTCGGCATGTGTTGCTCGCGAGCCTCGCAAGACTCGGTGTCCTTGATCCACAAGCATCCGACGCGAAGCCCGTAAGGCTTCGTCCCTGTACGGCCGCGTAATCGTTGCGCAATCGCCGTGTACATCCAACACGCGTGACTCGGACGTCCGATTTTGGAATTTGAAAACCGTGACGCCAGATAGGCACCGGTTTCATAGCGCCTTTCCACCACCCCGCCCCCCTCCTCGACCAAAATCCGTTCTTATTATTTTCTCCTCGCGAAGACCTGGAATGTGACGTGTTTTTTTCCCAAGCCTCGTAAGCAAGGTGCGATTCACCAATTAATTATATTAACTGGACTACGATCAAATTGTATCATTGTATAACAATTTAAATACAAATCGATTAAAAAATTCTACTCAAATTTAAACGACTAATAAGCACGTACGAGTTGCTGCGAACATTTTTACACGACGATACCAAATAGGTTTCTTACGAGATTCTGGATAATGTTGGAGCCACTAAGTACAGAGACGTAAGTAGAGAGGTGGTGTGGATAATTTCGTGCAATCACATTCCACATACATAGCACCACATCCTGTCCGTATTAGTTGCGAGTAACTTTTCTCAAGTCGCTTCACGATATTTCTATTCGACATCGAACACAAAGTACTTGATTTAACACGAAATAAATTTAATTAACGCGAACCTAAACAGACCCTCGAGCGCTAAACTCGTGATGAATCGCAACGAATGCTCCGAGCATTGTTCATGTTTAAACAGGTATTGAGCACGTTAATCAAGAGGCGCGCACGCGAATTCAGTTTGCTCCAAGTATAGTTCTTCCTTTCTTTTGCAGAGTCACCCCTGTCGGAACCTCCTTCCGGCATCCGGCTGCCGCATCCTCGTGCTCCGATCAATTAAAATGGGAAAAGAGAAACAAGTGGGGGAGGCGCAAGCCAAGTAAAAAGGCCGGTCGATTCTCGGAGGAAGGCATCCGCGAGCGAGTGCGCACGACCACGAGGAAGCGAAGGAGAGGAACCCCGGCGCAGCGGACATTGACTCGATGCGATATCCTTGAAAGTCGAGGGAGCGTGACGATACGCGCGGTTACTTCATCTTTTTAACGGTTGGACGTGGACACAGTCCGCTCTCGCTTCTATCCTTCATCCGATGGAAATCTCGGGAACCCGGGGGCCTTGACGCTTACAACGCAGGGGCAACTCAACATTATCCATCTTAAGTAGATTAGGTCCTTTCTTTCTTAATCAACGATCCCCGCTGGGACTCACTACGAGCAATGCGAAAATATGTTGCATTAGTTGCAAGATCGCCGAGCCAAAATTCTTTTAAACTCGTGCCAGTTTCATTCGTTAAGTAATACTAATGCAACTTGTTAATATACATATACATATACACACATACACACGTGTGTGTGTGTGTGTGTGTGTGTGTGTGTGTGTGTGTGTGTAAAAGCCTTATTGGGGTATTCTAAACTGAATAGCACCTACTTTTTGTTTGGGATTCTTATTATTTTGACACACAATACAACTTTTCATTTTAAAAAGATTGCTTAGACATTAAAGTAAGTTATTATGCTACGTTATAATGTCGCTTTATTACAAGGCTTACATTTTATATTTCAAGCATCTGTAAGAAACTAAACTATTCAAAAGAAAGAAATCCGAGAATCCATTGTTAAAATGATTACGGGCTGGAAATACAAATTATACTTTTCTATTCTATTATTTATACTTTATTATTCTTTATACACTAATTTGCTATTCTTTCGACTTTGCTCGCTCTTTCATGACATGAAATTATGAAATCACGTGAAAACTTTTATTTCACATTTCGCGAAGGTTTTAACTTTTATTTGTTCGATTGAAATTAAAAGCAAACGAGTGTCATATATTTAAGTATTTTCTCAATTTTATGAAATAACCATTGATACTCGTACTAGAAATCGTTAAAAGAAATTTCTATTCATTACTAGTAAAAAATATTCAATTTATCATCATTCAGAAAAACTTACGTATAACATATTCGTTTTTTGATAATTTTTTAAAAAGTATTGCAGGGTAAACATCGATCAAACGACGTCGGAATAACGTAGTACGATTTGAATAACAAACTTTTCTCTGTATAATACCAACATTATTAGGATTCAATTAATCGTTTAAACAAAGTGTCATAGAAAACGGGTTTTTAAATACATCCTTGAACAAAGTTCTGTTATTTAAATTCAACGCTTCAAAATATGTCGCTCAAGTAGTTCGAGATGACAAACGCGAGCGACAAGTTGCAGCTGAAAAAAGGCAAGTCAGCGAAGTACTTACTACAACGCAAAGTTGCATTTGCAAGTCCACATACGAAAATACATAAATGATAAGGTCGTGTCAAGGTGCTGTTCAAGCCCCCAAGTTATATAGTTACATATCAGTAGGTTGTACCGGACAAACAGAGAAAAAAAAATCGATGTCGGTTTAGTAAAAGAGGCAGAACCTCCCATCCGTATACCTGCGTCGAAAATTCCGAGTCTAGCCTCCGGCGGACGAAAAAAATCGAAGTGTGGCGCGCCGTCGCCTTGGACGTAAGAGGAAGGTAAGACAACTCTCTTTAAAACGAGAAAAACTCGCCGGCACTCGGTACCTCTCCGAACGTGCTAAAATTGAGCGCATCGGAACAGTGCGCACGCGAGAGAGAAAAGAATAAGCGGTACGTCTTCCATTAGAATCGTGGAGGAATTAAAAAGGAAATGGAAAAAATGAAATAAAAGCTGAACTCTACGGAAGAGAATGAGCACCTCTGAGCGGATGATCGAGCGAATTCGAGAAAAAAGTAGTCGACGAAACGCGCAAAGAGCTGTATTGCAATGTCGAGACGGAGAAAGAAATTCCAGTGTAAAAGACGAGATGGCAATGCAGTACGCAAGCAGGTCCAGAATCGTAGAAGAAAAAGGAAAAAAATTCGAATACAGATGTGTATGCGTGCGCGTTCGGCTGGTGTCAGGAGAGAGGCGAGCGAGCGAGCGAGCGAGCGAGAGAGAGAGAGAGAGAGAGAGCTAGCGAGAGAGAAGAAAAGGGGCTGCGCGCGCAGTCGTTCGATGCCGTTGCCGCATCACCGCTGCCGTCGCGTACGTGGATGTGTGCGCTACACGTTCTGCCTGCCTACGGCGGCGTCCAACGCTCGAGACGCTCGAGAGCGAGAGAGAAATTTGCAGCCACACCCAGGGATCGGTGCTCTCGCACACCTACGTGCCCTTCCACAGCCTCGGTAGAGTTGCTCGCTATTGATCAAGGTTCGGGACGTGCGCCGCTCGCGTACCCACCGATTATTCACCGACTTTCCCCAAAACGAAAATGGCGACCGTCGCGGCCAAGGACCACGTCGTTGCGAATCTTTCCTTAGGAATAAGCGAGCGGGCGCGTCGAGACGTAACCGTAAAAGCGCGTAAAAGCGCGTAAAAGCGCGGAAAAACGAAAGAAAAACGGTCCCCGCAGCAGGCGTCGATGGAACCCGCAGTTTGGCGCACTAGTAGAAATAGCCCTTGAGCCAAGGGGTAGGGGCGGGATGGAGTGGGATGGAGAGGGACGGAGAGAGACGCTGTCGAAAATTCGGTGAAAAACCGTTGAAGCGCGCACCGGCCGGCCGGTAACTCCGGGCGATGGAGCGCTTCTTGTTTCTTTCTTTCTTCCTTCCTCTTTCCCTCCCACGCGCTCATGGGACTCCCGCGCGCGCGAAATAACTCGAGATCGCGTCGCTATGCCGAAATTACGTTCGCGAAGCCCGGCTGCCATTTTCCCAGGCCCCTATTTCCTTCGAATGCCCGGCTAATCCTAAAAGCGATCCCCCCACCACTCACGATTTCCCAAACGCACGACGGTTGTCCAAAGTTCACCAACGGCTTTTTTCCTTTTGTCGACGATGTCTCGTAACGTTCGGGGGGGTGCGAATCAATGGGAAAGGGAAGCGAGCTCTCGAATGCGGAATAATAAAGCCAGTCGTTCGTGTTTTCGCGGCAATGTCGCGACGAGCTGGAGGAGACGGAGCTGGGAAAAGGGATTCGCGAATCTTCCCGCGAGTCGGAGTCGCTGTAATGGCTTTTCGCGCTGCGACCGAGACTAGGCCACGCACACGCACACGCACACGCACACCTACGTATACAGACAAAGAGGAAGCGACGCGGCGACTTTCGCGAACTCCGCAGAGGGCGGCGAAAGGTGCGCGCGGGCACGACCGACTGGGAAGAAGAAAATGAGAACGCGAGCCACGGTATTCCCGTGAGAGAAACCTAGGTTTCGAGTTAGCCGTACCTTGAATGAACCATGCCGCGGTTACTAATCATAATCACTACTCACCTTCGCTCCAATTTGGTTACCGCACTGACCAGCCTGGATGTGCACGATTTCCCTCATGGTGACAGTGTTGTTTGTTCGTGTTTTTTTAATAAATTAATAAAGACGTTGCTGCTTGGCTGCGACCTCGGCTGGATGATTCCCTCGTACTTATCGGATCTGCGCGTCACGAGAGCCAGAAGACGAATGTGCGCCGGTCGCCGCGTCCGTTAGAGATTTTCAAGCCAGGATTCGTTCGAAGTGGGGCGACGGCGGGGGGGAGGAAGAAACGCCGAGCCCCGATTGGTCGGAAGCCGACCCCACCGCTTTCGAATTTCGCGCCCGCGCATCCACAACCTCGCGCTCTCGCTCTCTCTCTCTCTCTCACTCTCCTCCACTGGCGACTCGTTCTTTTTGTTCTCCTTCCTCGCAACTGTGTGTCTGTCGCGTAGACTCTGTAGATGCCGAGCAACGGCCGACGAACGGCGAACTCGCGCAGTGTTGCCAACTGTTCGATCGCCTTGCTCTCCGTCTCTCTCGATCTCACCAAAGTCTGCTCGCTCAACGCTACGCATTCGCACACACGTATGGATTCTGACTATTCGTGCAATAATAATGTGTACACAAGAGTGTGAGAGCGATGGGCATAAATTGACGGTGGCCTGCAACTCTCTCTCTCTCTCTCTCTCTCTCTCTCTCTCTCTCTCTCTCTCTCTCTCTCTCTCTGTCTCTCTATATCTACAGTAACACTATACATGATGTTGCCTCTCATTCGATTCGACTAAACATCTTTTGAGAAAAGATGAATGCTTTTGAAAGTATTTATTGTTCAATTGTCTAGATAGTCATTTCTTCGTTTAAGATTGTTGCTCCAACATTCACCAAGTTAGATTATTAAAAAGATTTGACGAATAATTTTTTTGCAACATAGTCAAATCAAATACTTCACTTATTATATTTACGTTCATTTTCCTACTATTTGTATACATTTTTTTTTTAAATTTTTGTACATATATTTGTCAGGCGGATGTGTTCAATTAGAATTCGCATTACCTACGAAGAATTAATTCATTTCACCAATCATGAGTAATTATTGTGTTTATTATTCTAAACTGTTGTTACTACGTGAATATGCTATAATTATCGAATTACGTTAAATTATATTGATACAATATTTCGTTAATGACCATTGTTCGTTAGTGCCGAAGCTCGCGTTATGAATGTAATAATATAATAAATACAAAAATACGTATTTCATAAGAATAACGATCATTGTAATAATTGTTAAATTTGAAAGGCCTGTGTATAAAATATTTCAATTTTTTCTCATCAACGAAAAATTTCACGAACTTGGAGTTGGCGATTTTTAACTTTACTTTTATCTTTAAATGATATTTATATGATATCCGATGAAATAAAAATTATTTTCAAAATACCGTAATCCCGGATTTTATCCAAAAGAATGTGTACGCTCAAATTATTTAATTGCGCATCGATTACGTGAAAGTTACGTCTTTTGACTAACAAGACATTTCAAATAATAATAATAATTTAGTACAAATATTATAAAATATGAAAGAAGCACAAAGACGAACATTTGATATTTTAAAAGGCTTTAAAATAATTAATTCTCGATTATAAGAAGAATAAAATAATTCAAAACAGTTCGTAAAATAAGTTCCATTAAATAATTATACATTCAAGTTTCTTAAGTTTCTAAGGAAAGTGCGAACGTTATACTATTTTCAACTAGTATCTAGTTCATCGGATGAATTTAGGTACAAGACGTTTTCTGGTTAATTAATCTCTTTAAATTTAAATAGAATAGATTTACCAAAGTTTTGAAAAACGCAAATCTACTCTACATCTTTATTAATCTAGATTTTTTATTAATTTGTTTCTAAATCGTTGAGTCATAAATTAAAAGACGAGAATTTTTTGCACACGCGAGGCTTATAATGCAATAAATTTCAAGATGAAATGTTAATAATCGATCTTTTACGTTACATTCTTCTTGAATACAACGTAAAAGATACTTTTTATTATGTATTATCGAAACTTGATTATTTATATAATGGTCATTATGAAATCTTAGGAAAGCAGCTCTACATACATATCGTATTCAATGTAGCAAGAAACATTGTTGAAGAATTATTAGACGACAGTTTTTTAAGCATTTGTTTTAATAGAAATTAAACGTTAGATTTATCTCTTGGACATCGTGATCCAGCCACGAAAGTACGGTGACGTTTTATTCTAAATCACTTAAAAAAATGATTTAATATTGAATCGAAGATACGATTTCACATTAAATACGTGATTAAGTGACTATTTGCTCCCATCAAGTTTCGAACTCTTTGTTCGAAGTGTACTCAGAGCTTATGCAACTAATCCGATGGCCCTTCCTCCATTCCGAAGAAAAAAGCGCAACCCTTGGTACGATGAAGGGTGAAGATTTTAAATTCTCGTATAATACAATATAGCATGCATACAGGTGTTTCTTTCTACGACGGTAGTCTCACCCTAAGGGGATGATTCATCGTTGAAGTTGAATCATCCCCTTCGGTCTGTCCACCCTCGTGAACATCATTCTCTCTCTCTCTCGCCGTTTCTCGTTATTTTATGTATCTATAGTTTTCTGTCTCGCCGGCACACTTTTCTTCCCTCTCGCTTTTGGCGCCAGTTAATGCGTCTCTCCGCAGTTGCGTTACAACCTAATACACGTAGGCCTGTACGAAATAGAAGAAAACCGTTTTCCTCTCCATGTTTTACCGTTTTCGTCTTGATTTTGCCAACTCAAAGCACTAGTAGTTTGATTTCGCTACTTCGAGCCATCGAAATAGCCGAACTGTATTGTAATAATGCGCCAACCGTGTGTGTATACCGTATACGTACGATACGCGCGTTCGTACCATAAAACAGGGCGTAACATAAAAATTGCGAGTTCGCGGGTACGTCGGCTTTATTTCGCCTAGAGTGCGTGGCGCGACGAGAGAAGAAAGTCGATATGCGACTGACTCACCGCGTATCTTGCACACTCACTGACTCGCCTATAATATTGCACACTTAACGTAGCTAAGGTACAATCGTGAATATGTGACTCGTAGCCGGCGCCTTTATCGTCCACCAAATCGATTTGGGCAGATACGCGCTATTAGTCCGTACCCTCTTTATTGCCTTTAATATTACTGGACGATCCACGATGGAGAGCCGAATAAGAATCGTAGTAATATATTTAACGAAGTTAAACGTATTTAATAGACGGAGGTGAAATATTCTTTAAAGCGAAGATTGCTTCGGTGAGTACGCGTTCGGTACACGTTTTGGCATGCGCGAGGTTGCCTACGCACGTTGACATTCATGGATTACATCGGCATTTTCTCATTTCTTCTTTTGATAAAAAACGTGATGCGAATACATTGAGGATATTCGAGTTACTAGTTTGCAAATTTAAATTGACATTTTTATAAAATTACAGGCGATCTTTCTAATGCAATTTTCAATCATTTTGTGCTTTCATTTGTGTGCAAATTTAGATAATTAGCATTAGCTTCTCGTATTGGCTATGAGTTAGTTCGCTGCTACCACAGGTATTTTTACACCTATTATTTACTACGAAATTATATTACGTATTTGCATTATTGTAGATCCTGCTGTCATTTTGTTATTTACCAAATATGATCAAGGGTACGTGTCAGGGGACGAGTCTCTGCAAATGGATCCAATTAATCGTGGCATTTCTATAATTTGACCAATGGATTTGTCCGACTACGAGGGCTGTTTTACGTCATTGTTCATCGAGTTTTTCACCTTTTTGTACGTTAAAATAAAAGTAAATATCAATTTTTCCGTTTTATTTTCCGTTTTGTAAATATAGCGACGGCGCAGCAATTATATTTTATAAGATATTTCTAATGATTGTAATAATTCGCACGTTAACTATTAATTATATTACTAATTCTGTGTCTGACATTTGATATTATTTAGGTGAATTTTGAATGTAAGTAAAACTAATTTTAAATGAAACGCAATGGAGAAATCTCGATGTGTAGTCGTGCTCTTATACATTTTTATACAAAAGTACGAAATTCTGTTTATTCTATTTATATATTAACGTTGATTAATGCTGCTGATGTACTATCTTTCTGATTTATTTAACATTTTTAATTCGTAACCATGCTTTGCTTTCGGAATCGAAAGAAATACCGGATTTCATAAAAACGGTTGTTTTCAACAAGTCTTAAAAATAACGACAGTAAGTGCTTCAATTAAATATTCCTGTATTGAGGATAACATTTATCAAGTTATTTCATACTTTATATTGCAAACAAATTATTTAACGGGAAAAAATTATGTAAAGTAATGTTATTTGGATTGTAAATTTAATTATAAAAACACGTATGTAGTTACTATACAAATTGTACAATAAAACTAATAATATGCTTAATTTTAGCGTTTATAATTTACAATTACATTGCATCATTTTATCTAAATGATAACTCTAAGTATCTGTTTAAACATGTTTATTGAACATTTTTGAAGTGTTTATCATCAATATTTATTAATCAAAACCGACTTTTTGCAATCTACATTAAAGAGATAATGCATTAAAAATGTAAAGTAAACTGAAAGAAAGTAAATGCGTATAATTTGCATTTATATCCCATCCATGCTTTAATAATTGTTCGCTAAATTTAAACGGATATAAATTTTATTAAAACTCAGTAAGGTATTTATTATGATTTTAATATGAATTTATATTTATAGCAATGACAACACCGGGTGCAGATGATTTAATTTTTATACTCTCTCGAGTACGTAGTTTGTTAAGAATAACAGTAATATCGGTATGCGCTTGATAAAAATTTACTGGCCTCAAGCAATTGATAACTTTGACCATAAATACGATAAGTAGGTGTGAGAGCTTTTGTTCTTTAGCATTAAAATAGCTTTCATCTCTTTTTATCCGTGTATTTAAACTCTGTGAATAAGATGCATGTGTATATTTTAAATACCATAATTACAAAATTAACTCCGAGAGCAGCGTAAAAACGCGAACGAATGATTCATACAAGTTTATCTAAAGCTAATAGTAGTGAATTCTAAATTATAGACATTTTTCTCCAAAGAGGTATACTACATATATTTAATATATATATATATATATATATATATATATATACGTACGTACATATATATTTCTAAATGATTACGCCTTTCGGCGAAAACGATCCGATGAATTGCAATTAAAGTAAGATAAATCCTAAGCTCGTATAGGCAAACATTTTTTCCTCAAAACCGGACGCACGGCCATCGCCATGTCAGGGCTTTAACGTACAATTAATAATTGACTCTTCGAACGATACGTTACGAGTTCTAGATGAGATTCAATATGCACGACGGTAACAGGCCCTTATCCACCGGTTCATTTGCACCTAGTCCCGCGTGTCGTACAAGCAAAGCGATAAAAATGGATCGAGGCGACGATCCATAGATCCAGGTTGAAGCGCGTGCTGCCGTGGTGCTCGCCCTCGAGCTTTATTTCGATTATCGAGGAAGGAGGTCGCCCCCTCCGCCCCGGAGTCCACGGAAAACGCACGAGGAGGCTCGGGGTGGATTACGCACTCCAGCCTCTCGCTCGGCTCCTGTTACCTTATATGTATGTAAGGCAGCCTCGCGCTCGAAAGAAATTCGCGATCTCCTCTGCCTCCACTGCCGACGTGCGATCTCTCGCAGCTCGAGCGTAGGATACGCGCGAGCGAACGAGCGCCACGTCGACGACGCGAGACGATAACTGCCGGGATGCCAGAGGAGGGGCCGTCAGCTTCCCTTTTTTCTTTTTCTCCTCTTTCGCGGTGAAAGCTCGCCTCTTGCGGTTTTCCTTTTTCGTTTTTTCTCTTTTACTTTCTCTCTCTCTCTCTCTCTCTGCTTTGGCAAACTCGACGCGGATGAGGACCGAAATCGAAGGATCGGCAAGGATGGGTGATACGTTTGGCCGACGTTTCTTCGAAGGTTCGCTCGTAATGGTTCACTGGTGCATCGCATTTTGGGTTCCTTCGCTGGGAAGGGCCTTCGATTTTGCCGAGTTTGAAACGTTACGAGAGATGGAAAATTTAGCTTTTCTTTTTAGCCTGTGAGTTTGCCAATATGCACGGAGTGTACGTGTCCACTTGGATGAAAGCTGCAATTCATTAGACTTGCTTTCAATTAATTATGCATGAGCACAACTCAGCGTAGGCAAATTCGATTCTTTCTTAAGAACATAT
Source organism: Wiebesia pumilae (assembly GCA_018907045.1). Classification (NCBI taxonomy): domain Eukaryota; kingdom Metazoa; phylum Arthropoda; class Insecta; order Hymenoptera; family Agaonidae; genus Wiebesia; species Wiebesia pumilae. The sequence continues at coordinate 327,220 of JACCHZ010000162.1, read as the reverse complement.
CTTTTACGTAGATGCTGTCCTTAAAAGATGAACCTCTCGAGGACTTTTAACCGATAATTGATAACTTGCTCGTACTGTTAAAACTCAATCGTAAGTTGAAAATTAACGCTAATTATTAAGAGGAAGTGTCTAAAATTACTGCAAGTTCTCTTTCAATTTTCAACGAAATTTTCCTACCTAATAAAAAGGTAGGGAATATAAAAAATTATATGATAAAACGCTCTTATTGATTTTATTCTAATAAACAAAATTAATCATGCATTTATTTCCACACAAGCCTGCAACCTCGAGCCACGTTGAAATATTTAAATAAATATTTGTTGTTAGTGTTTGTAAGTTAGTCACTGAGATTTAAAGACCGAATCCGAATAAATAACTAATAAAACATTTAAAATTTACAAAAATATCCCGTTTTTTGATAATTATTTTTTCTATTTAGTATTTTTCGAACGTGTATCCTTCCAGAAATAAAGTATTGGCAGATTTAAATAATTGTTCGATCTTGAAACGAATGAATTTTGCATTTTTGTAATAAATGGCGTTGAAAAAAGGTCAGGTAAAGTAAATATAACGTGCGCCAAAAAACTTGCCAACGACATGTAATGATTATTTGCTAAGTGCTAGGAGTAACGGATGATTTATTGTTATCATACAATAAAATTATCGTTATGCTTCTTCTCTAGTAACCGATCGTGTTCGTTTTATTTCTGCAATAAAATCATGTATTTTATTGAACTATAAAGCATATGTGGCACGAACCGTTTCAGCCGGGTGAAAGAACTCATAAAACCGAGTGAAGAGAATATCTTCTCTTTCGGTTATCAGACGAGGAATAACGTGTACTCGTGTCTTGTATAATCTGATTTAACATTCCTTGTAATGATTTTCTATAAAGTATCCTTTGAGCTGTAGATGAAAAAAATTTATAGATTTACCTGTGAACATTCAAGTTGTCGATGCGTTGTTCGTTGGAAGGCATTTTTTATGTTATTCAAGTTTTGCTTTATTCCACTCGGTAATGCGCAAATTCTTAGTTTCGTATCGTTCAATTTTTACAAGTAGGTTCTCTTATGCTTAGGATGAATTTCCATCTGATCAAGCTTCAGAAGTCATCGATATACAACTTTTACAGCAATGTAAACTACCGTTGATAATAACGTTCAAATCACTAGTTTTAAAACCTTCGGTTGTAATGTTCGCATGAATTGTAAAATACAAAGTAAATTGATTTGCATGCTACGGCAACATTCTTTTCTCTCGAATATGCTATTTTTAATTTTTCTCTCGTTATACTGAAACATAGAAGTGCAGCATTATATCAACATCAGCTGCCTTATCTAGCGTTATCAACCTATTTCCAAGCGATTCGTTGATATAAACATGATAAATTTAGTAAATAATTAATGATTAAATGTTAATTATTCTAAATGATTTTATCTTTGTTTTCGGGATAGAAAGAAAAATCAATAATACCGCATAAATGTTATCAAACTGTACAGTTTTCAAATGTGTAACTCATGAATTTTAGATCCCAATATAAAAGGTTGAATAAAAATTAAAAGCAAATCTCATTAAAATAATATAATGCACATGCATGATAACAAGATTTAATTAGATATATCCCTTATTAAATTCACGTGTTTTAATTAATTTTATGAATTTATATCATATTAAATGAACTTATTTTTGTAACATGGGCAATATTCTAATGAGTATTTAAAAGTATTAACAAATTACGTAATTAATATTTAATACCAATTTAACGTGAAATGTGAAAGATTATATTCCCAATTAAAGTTATACGTTTATTATTAGAAAAAAGCTATTATCAGAATTTGATTTGTAAAAAAATAGAATGTACATTAGAATGTACATTAAACACCTGCTTTTAAAGTCATTGCTAAAGTTAACTGATTTTATTACAATAATAAAGTACTTTTATGTAAGATTAATTAGTTATTTTTTATTTATTTAAATCGAGTAAGGGTCTGAAGTAATTTTCGATAAAAGGAATTTATATTTAAAGTATGTACTTGTTTTAATAAAGTTTAAAAGAACTTATTTGATCAAATTCTGCAAATAAAGTACAATAAAATATGTTTATTACTTCGATCGCAGTGCCATACTTATATTTTACACGACAGACCCAAATTTCGTTCTTAATCCATGACTTACATAAATTTATACGTAATTATGATTCATTGATTTTTAAAAAAACTTTTCTCACTAACTGCAATTGTAGTAGTGACCAATTTAAATTTAACGTAGACTAGTTTTCGTATCAGAAACTCGATAGATTTCTCATCGCGTAAGATTCTCGGAGAAACGCAGCGATGGATGCCTTTAAAATACCGATTTCAATGAAACATAAAGTTTATTGCAATTTCACATCAAGCGACCGTAACGCAAAAACTTTTTCACAAATTTACCAAACAATTTATTGTAAAAATTCCCTCTGGGTTTACAAATTTTAAAGAATTCTCTGAACAGTTCTTAGATCACGCATATAATAGGAAACAGAAATGAGTAGTAACTTACGCGTACAAAATGTCCAGGTATTGCAAATGCACGCGCAATGCATGCGCACAGTTTTGACATTTGTTTTATCATGGATTTTATCACAACTTTAACGACAGGATTAAGTAATGCAATTATCTTATTCAGATGATGATTCGTATTCTTGATGCCAATAGTTATTTTAAGCTACGAGTATACTATAAACCGACCATAAATTAACTAATAAAGTAACTCGATTTAAAAAAGAATTCATGGTTGAATTTTTCCGTTGAAAATAACCGAAGAGAACGCGAATTAAATTTCAATAAGAACGGATTTTGGCGTTAACGAGGAATAGTGCATTTAAGGTAATACTATACTTCCTGAGGATTCTCGCTTATTTCGAAATCCTGAAAACAGGCCTTAACGCTTAGCAATAGGCGATAAATCTCAAAATATCATGGTACTCCAGGCTCGTTATAATTTTTACTCTGTATCTCTAGTCGATCTATAAGACAAAGCTCCCTCTCACCGTCTTTTCCTCGACAGAGACCGAAAAGTGTGGGGGGAGGCTAAGTCTTCTGTCTCGGAGTCTCGATAGACAGATAATATCGTCGGTTCCGCGCACAATATGAAGCAATTGAGCCGCGCAAGCGTAGATGCCGCAATTGCGTGTCCCGGCCGTGGGGGATTAACGGCGAGGCCGAGGAAGACGGAGAGCGTCTCCGGAGTGCGTCGTCCGGAATGTCGTTCACGCCTGTGCACGCTAATATGGATTGCTCCTGGTGATGATCTTCTCGTGCCATCGATGGAGATGATTTATCGAAAGCACGCGGAACAGCTTGCGGAGTGATTTCGAATGCCAATCGCGTATCAGAGGAATTACTCTGGCTGAGCTGATGAAATTGTCAACGCAGACACTTTAACTGCAAGCACTTTATGTCCATAAAGTCTCCTCTCCAATCCTCGATCTTTTTTTATCTTTTATTTTATCATATTTACCATGTTAATGTAAAATTTATTATGAAGTGAATTAGAAAGCTACTTATCCCGTCTAAATACCCCAGACCAAAACGTGAATTTGGAAGCATAATATGACGTTTTTAAATTTCAAGAATTATAAATTCACACGACCCACGTATGAATAAATATTTTATTTTCTTGAAAATATGTATCAATTTCGTATAAAAGTATTGAATCATGAAATTAAAACTTCTTCAAATACTTATTATAATACGTATTTTACATCTAGGTAGCGTACCTCTTACATCCTTAAGATGAATTTAAAAGCAAAGTTTTGATCACGAAAAGGAGTTTGTTTTGTAAGAAATGTTGTTAATTTATCACTTAAACAAGTACTTCGATACGTCATGTCCTTACAAAAATAAACTTTCTCATTACTCATCGTTGTTTTAATTTTATTTTTCGACTTCACGTTTTAAGATAAATTAGGACTTTTAGTGTATTCTTAAAACAAAATAATGAATTCAAATAAATCGTAAAATTTAATTTGAAAGGCTTCTAGCAGGCGGAGACTTTTTGCACTGTTCCAGTTGATGGTAATACTTAAACGATAGTTCGGTTTAAATGCTATAATTAATATTTAAACGTTGTATATATACACTGAAATACAAATTACTGAAATGAGATTCGCTCATCGACTACGTACAATTCTAATACTGAAATAAATTATAATTTAGTAATAGGTCGAATAAAATAATAATAAGGAAATAATAATCTCCAACGTAACTGTACAGAGGAAACTCCCTTTTTCCATTACAAAGTAGCACAGACTCCTTTGTCTTATGCACTTATTTATCTTCCATTATGGTTTGATAAACTCTTTAATTTGCACCAATAATATTAAGCGAAGCATGAATAATAATAGCTATCTTCTATGAACGAGAAAAATTACCGTTTCACATAATTAAAAAATATAAGTATAAAAATATTACGATGTTAATCGTAAAAATTTTTGTTAAATTCTAAGATACGTTTAATCAAATTTTTCATCATAATCATCTTCTTATTGTATTATTTTAACCGAGCAAATATTTTATAATATCAACGGACGTTATTTTAGAAACATTAACCTTATACAAACGATTGTAATAAATCCTAAATTATAAAATTTAATAACTAATTGATTACTTAATGAAACTTGTATTCTTTACGAAATTTATTAGGAAACTTTATTCATCCACTTTCAAGAAACAATTTTTCTTAATTAATAAATTAATGTAATCTCTTGTATTGAATATACATTCTAATCAAAATACACTCTACGAATAGTTGAATATATAACGAATCAGTGAATATAATTCAATGACTGTCCGGATGATTATAAGATTAATCAATTTGAACATTAAAAATAACTCTTATTTATTAGATCTCTTACCTGACTAGGAAACTAATTAAAAAAGCTTTATTCTGATAAAGAGTTTTTAATTTAAGTTGTAAAAACTAGTTTGAAGGCACCGAAAAGATATTAATTATTTGTAACGAAATCTTGGTATATTAATCTTTAGAATTACAAAAATGTTATAAAGAATAAAAATCCTCGCAAGAATCCATTTATAGGTGCTTCACCATATTTAGAAGAAAGTTAATTGTGTTGGTTTACCGTTTATTTGCAACAAGAGGTTTGAAATTGTTTAAATTGAAATCATCTTCAACTTCAAGATTACGATATGAGTTTTCAATTTTTTCGAGGATGCATAAATAGAGGAGATTTTATAAATTGATAGGATATTTCATATATATGCCTTAAAAGTTATTCCTTCAGTTCTTTTTAGAGACAATTAACTGTATTTTCATTCCCGCATTACATAAACCTTATCTTTGGTGATCGTAACACGCTAAAAATCGAACGTGTCTTTTTCACTGTACCCTACTCTACCCACAGGAGTAAAGGCAAAGTAAGTAAAACTTTTTTTTCAATATGTGAAATAATACTTGTACATTGCTAAAAGAATGCCACTTTTAATACGAAAAAACGTTATTTAATCGATAAAAAATTTTATATAAAATTCATAAATTGCCGAGCAGTTCATTTTATCATGGTTAATTTCAGTCTGCGAAGTGATTTTATCTCGTAATCAAGTAAGAATAAATTTAACAATTGTGAGATTCTCTTAAGGAAAGCTTAAATTATCTTAATATTTTCCCGGTATACGTAAATGTCAAAAAAAAAGTTACGAAGCATGTAGTACATGTGTTCAGTACACATAAAGTATATGATCAAACGATAATTTTCAAGTAATATTTCGATCGTGGAAAATGTCACACCGAATAAAAGCCGAAGAAAATGTTAAGAATTCGTGTATCAGCAAATGGTCGATACATTATTCTGAGAGCTGTATTACACATAATTATATTACGTAATGTCTTGGATTAATAAGCTGACAATAGACAGATATATTAGCCTAACGATAGAAGTAAAAGGAAATAACTTATCAGACTGTAGTTTCTACAGTAACGCTATCAATATTATATTGCTGCCTGTTTTATTGTTACGCAACGTTAGCATCCAGGACGCCGTTCATTGAAAATATACAGCGAACGAGGATACGCTCGGCTGGTTATCTCATTGCCCATTGTTTTACACACGGAGAACAGTGACAGTGACATCATGCCCGCTTTTAGGTCGACTATTCGTCTCTCTCCTATTCCGCACGATAAATTCAAGCTGACGTTTACCATGGACGTTTTTTCGTTGTGGTATCGACGATTATTAAGTTCCATTTATGGGAGCGAAGGAACTAAATAGTGATTTATCGGTACCGGCAATCCGCGACTTTTTTTTGATTTCTTTTATCAGTGTCATATTATCCAGCTTCTTCCGATGTAAGTCTTTTTAATACGATTCCGGCAATCGGATAACATTGCAATATGTCGTTGACAGTGATTCCATTGCGAGCAGGAACTTTGTCTAGATTACGCAACTTTAAGAGATTGAAGTTCATTTGAATGTATTTTTAAAGAAAAATTAATGTTTATCGGCAACGTCTCCGCTGTATTTCGAACGAGATAACTCGTAGCTCGACAATTTAATATTCATTTTTTCTACTTTGAACTTCCCATTAGACAACGAGGCTTTTTAATTTAATCTTTATTTTGAACGAAAGAGTTTGTTTATTCAGACTTAAAAAGTGTGAGCTGTCGATAATATTTGAAATGCGGAGATAACGGCACTAAAATAACGAATCGCAATATTTTCGTTTGATGTTACGTTATCGTTGCGTGAAATAAACGTAAAATTGCGAAGTAAAGGAAGGCCCTCTGATAATGTAAGACTTTCTCGAGGATGCAAGGAGAGAAGAGGCAAGTGTAACAAAGCAACCAAGCTATGAGTAAGGAAACACTATACTACGCGTATTATCCTCTCTAAAAAGAAACAATCGCGTTACTCCGTGCGACCGTATGAGAAGCAAACAAAGGGAGCAAATAAGGCTAGGCGAGCACGTGGCCGAGTTCGACAAGGGCCTCCGGAACGCAATCCGGGAACAACGAAACGTTCCCCTGCTCATACCCAATGACCCACGTCCCCGCACGTACCCGCCGGATTCGTCGACCGTCCCGGTGTGCGGCACGCGAGCATCACTCCCACCGCGATCGATAGGCGCGATCCGACGTCGGTGATGACTGTGAAGGTGCCGTATAACCTTCGACCATTTCCGCAACACGCAGGGTCGCGCTGAATTATGGATGTGGGTCTCCAACCCCTCGCTATCATCGATCTCGTGCCCTCGGCTGATTACGTCCCACGTCCCGTTCTTTCTCCTTTTTTGTCCTCCGACTTTTTCCTCGCGCGAATCTACGTCGTTTTACAACGGGTATCGAGCTCTTTCCGCTTACCCTTCGTGGACGTGTTCTTTTTACTGGCATTTGAGTCATAGACCAACGAGATGAAGTCACATTTATTTACGCGTTGTTTTTCCGGTTTTACGTTGTCATTACGATTTAGATTTACTTCAAATATTAAGCGAATTTCAAAGCAACGTGCGCGCATCTATTTATAAACCGATAACGATTTGCGAATAATTGATTATTCGCAACGAACTTCATTATATGAAATATTAGAGAAAAAAGGATAGTTCGAGAAGAAAATAATGACAGTAGATATATTAAAGTGTCTGTTTGCAAGGCGCAATAATTCACGTTTGATAATACATTATTAATAATTTATTAAATAGATCGGCGAATAGATCGGCGAATAGATCAGTATTACTTTTATCTATACTTACATTCGATGAAAACAGTGGAAAATTATACGCTTAAAAATTTTCTTTGTTATAATTACAGTAAAACGATTGGTTATATTTTTCGTCTGAGGATTTCAGAAAATATCATCTACATTATTAGTTTTTACACACATTCGAGTTGTTTTCTTGCTTGAAGTTAAAAATTAAGTGAAGTCAAAAGTAGAAATCAATTTTTCAGATATGATTCTATTTATTAAAATGATGTCATCAAATGACCAAGGATATAATTCTGTAATTTTTACACTCGATACTCGCTTATTTATCAAAAGATTAAAATATTTTCATCTAGAACAAAATAAAATTCGATTATTATTCGCACCCATCGTATCAAAAAATCTATGTAAATAAAATATTCTTCAAGTATGTACCGTTAAGGGTACAGAACAATGTCAAGTTAAAATTTTTACATAGTACCGCTTAATATATGAATAATTTAAAAGCTTTCAAGTGCTAATATTCAAATAATCGTTTATAAGCAAAAAATTTGAAAACATAATTTAAATTATGTAATTAATATATTTAAGCGCTTAACATGAGATAATAAGAAGGTGTAATGTCAGATTCATCATTCGCAGTTTTTAAAGTTTTTAATGATTCACCAACTGGAAAGAGAATTATCTACCATTATATCTTGAGTAACATTAATCACAATCTAAATACGTTTTTTAGATTATTATTATCGCATGAAAAGCGTTATAATAAAATGGATTATAAATATGATTAAAACGTAAAAGATGTTATTTAATGATTTTGTCTTTTCGAATCGGCGTGATTTATCTGCTTTTACCATAGAAAGTGCTGACAGTGACTATTTCGAATAGTAGTATCGCGTTATCGTACAAAAAGTAGTAGGCATTTAGTGATAAATAGATTTTTTTGGCATACAAAAATTGTATAGAATAGTTTGCATAAATAAGAACGAGACTTTCAATCATATGTTATAAACTGTTACGTATCTAACAGTTTCATTTTTTTAGAACGCGTTTCTTAAATAGCCATTGATAAAAAGGATGAAAATCTTAACAGACGCTCAAGTGATTGGGTCATAGTTTATAAACTAAATAAAGTCTGGAATATCTAAATATATTTATACGTATATTGTAATGTATTATAAATTCGTATAATTTCTCTTTTTGAGCAATTGATTAATCAGTCAGTATATAAAATGTTATTATTTTGTCATGACCAATAGTAAATATTTAACTAGTGGAGATTTATGACTGCATTTGACATTTTATATTTAATACCCATAGCACTTTTTATGAAATAAATTACACATTTATTGTACATATAAACACGCGTAATCTAGACGTATATATGATGCAATAAAACTGATGTACTTACAAAAACAAATCTTTGGATGTATTTGTACAGGAATAATCAATATTTGTTCTAAGAATCCTCTGCGTGCGTATGCGCGTACGTCGGCATAAGTTAAGTAGTAATGTAGGTGTTCGAATGGCGTCTTCTTAGTATGTAATTCATTTTATGCATCGCATAAACGTATCCTGGATGACGTATTACATTTTAGAAAACCGAATAAATTTTATACTCCAACGTTTTTGTTTACGTTTATGTCTAAGCAATTTTTGTACATTTAAAACGCCAAGAAGTACAACAAGTACATAAGTGAAAGGAACGCACGTTTAATGTTATTAATTGCAAATAAAAGAGATGTCATATACGTAATTATTGTCAAAATTTTATAGTAGCTTAAGAATTCTTTGGAGGTTGAAGTAGTTGGAAAAAGGAAAATTGATGTACGATATTATTTTACTATTTTTAAGAGCTCTAATCTTTTTGTCCGTATTGATTTTAGAGTGTACTGCTATTATCCTATATTCTTGGAACGTTAGTTAATAATGATAGAAGACTACGTAGACTTGAGTCACCTTGTGCGTCTCGCGATATTAAGCGAATGCATAAATCTACGACAGCGTAGAATAAATAGCCATAAAGCTGGTACATTTAGTTAATTTCGAAAATGCATTTGCTTGGCGAGTTCGAAAGCAAGCATCCGGAGCCTCAGAGTGCATTTTACAAAATAAGGAAAAATATGATAATCAGCGCGTATCCGTGACGAGATCTCCGGCAACTTCTCAACCGCGTATCCCTCGCATAAGCGAAGCTCGATGCAAAAAGCGTCCCTGAGGATAAGACTCGCTCCCGCTTAAAGGACTCCGGGTTTTCGCGAGCGAGGCCACGTCGTCGTCCAGCATACGCGATCGCATCGGCTCGCAATGATATCGAGGCCAAGATTTTGATATCGCGATCGCGAGCCGAGAAGGAGCGACCACTTTCTCGGCGGTGAGGTGGGGCAGAGGTAAGGAGACCGAGGGAGATTCGAAAAGGAGTTCAGACCGAGTGCGACAGGCTTCCGTAAATGGCGAGTGGTTTGTGCGGCCCGAAACTCATCGTTGAGAGGTACGTCGTCGTCGTCGTCGTCGTCGTCGTCGTCGTCGTCGTCGTCGTCGTCGTCGTCGCTACGGCACCTCCTCTCTGACTCATCCTCGTTCGGGAGTGTGAGAGGATTTTCATACGCGTCGACCGAGGAAAGAGGAAAGAGCCTCGCACGTCGATTACAGGACTCGGCGGTGCTCCTGCTGAGGATTATCCTGATCCGTGTATCGGCGAAAACAAACGAGAAAGCAAGTGCTCGGCCAGTACAGTTTTATCCACTCTGAGACAATATGATTTCTGTATGTTTTATACGCGTGTTATCTCATTTTTGTCGAAGCAAGAACGTTTTCTCACGCAACCGCGAGTAATTAGGTACTTCGTTTAAATAAAAAATATTGATCCCAGCATGCTCTTACGTAATATCTTAACGTCCGTTTAAATAATCCATTCAATAGATAATGTCATAGATATTTTTAAATTTACTTACTTACCCAATTTCAAAAATTATTACATTTACTCCATGACTTTTATTAACATAAACAACACTACAATTTGTGTTGAGGAGATGAAAATTTAATTTACTAGAAACCAAAGTCAATTACTCACAAACGAACTGCAATTGTTAAGCGATCAATGCCTTTGCTGCTTGAGATGAATCCATTTTAAAGATAAACTTCGATTGGATCTTCCGATTATCAACCATACATAAAATTAATTTGAACGTTATTTTATAAAAGAGCGAATCATATAATTTTTATGATCGCTGAAAATGAAATCATGTTATAAAAAAGACTTACACGTATGCATTATAAACGTACGATAGAGAATTACATTAGGAAATGGAGTTGGCACATTAAATATAATCATAAAAAGTAATTATTTTTCAATTTAACTTTTTTCTCAATGCTAAGAGTGCAATGTCTGCTCTGTACGAGTTGTTCTAAAGAACAAAAAATTTCTTTCGAGAAAGAAAAATGTGCAATTACATTCTGCACGGTTTTAACACAGGTATCCTTATGACACTGTCGTTATTTTGTAATTTACGACATAAACATTGTACGATGATTTTTTGGAGGTCACTACGTACAAGAGGTGTTGAAAGGCAATAAAATGCTCACCTTACTCTGCAATTCGCATTTCTTGACATTTACGAACTAGTATCGATTCATTGTTGCTCCGGAATAATTCTTCAAATACTCAAATAATTCTGTTTGTATCTTGGAAATTATTGGATATATTGAATGGACTTCATTTATATCTTGTAAAAACTCACGTTTGTTAACGCTCTATCGATAATAGCTTAAATAATGTTAAAAAGAAATGCTGGTACTGTACTTTATTATTTATTTTAGTAGATTGTATTATATATATATATATCTTCTGTATAATATTAATTGAAATGAATACACATTTTACCTCTGATATAACTACGCACACTTAATCAAATGAGCCCCTGAAAAATAATCAATTATTTGAAATTCTTGTCTTTGATAAAGATATCACAAAGAAATGTGCTTTAGAGTATACTAAGAGTAATAAATTCTACTGGAATATCGTTAATGTTAGAAAAAATTATTTGAGTAAGTTCATTTATTATTAAATACACATACGTTATTGTTTGAAATTTAAAAATGTTGTTGTTGTTGTTTCCTTTTTTTCATGGATTAATATAAATTATTAAAAGAAATTTAAAAAATCATAAAAATAACGGGTCACATATTAAATTATTCAATTCTAGTACATTTTGCAAATAATGAACAAATAATATTCTATTTTCATATTACTTGTGCTTTTCGCGACAAAACATATCATAACATATAAAATTTATCATTTACGTTTACAATAACATGTATTTACTATTTTAATGTACCATCAATTATTAACAATCTATTTATTTTTATAAAACGCAATTAAATACTATATAATTTTAAGTGAAATTATTTTTTTAAACAGTTGCTTAATTAATAAAAAATATTTATATATACCTAATGTAATTGTATTTTTTGTATAACCATTTACTAATACTATTTCATTACATTAGGAAAAAATATAGTTTTTTAAATTAACTTTTATTATAATAATATTGATAAAAATAATATTTTAAATATATTATTGGTGGATTAGTAACAATGAGTATAAAATATATTAAACTGAATTGTAAATTTCACGATGAAAATAATTAACTTAAGAATAACATGTGACATAATTACAAGGTTCAATAATTTTTTTATTTTTATTTTATTTCTGTATTATAATTCCGTAAAGGTCTTAAGGTCATCTTATCGACTTAAAATTATACGGTAAAAATGGCAGTTTTGAATCCTTGCTCCACTTACAAGATCCACATAAAAATAAAGAAAACGAAAAGTCGTGTTTCCAGTACCATATTTGAGCGTCAGAGAATGAAGCGTTAATCCTTGTCATCCCGCAAGCTTCATAATTCAACCGGGCGAAACGAACTTCGTCAGGAGTCCTTGACGGTTGCCCGGAATCTCCTTCCTATCCGCGTGCAGACCAAGAGCATTTAAAGCGAGTTTTAAGCGAGTCAGACGAACAGTTGATCAAATCACCAGCGGGGATGCACGCGATGAAATTTAAGCGAGGTTTCATGGATGGCACGTACACTCTATACATTGACGTGGCCAAGGCTCCAGGTATGGGGTTTTTCCTTCCTCTAGCTGGCCCACGCGCCCGAATTCGGGTTCACGCCCAGTTGGTCATCCGGAAGATGAGTCCTTGCGATCCCCTTTCGCGTCATTGCGTGCCTTCGTTCGCACGTGCCGAAGACCAAATGGAAAACGAAAGAAGCTGCACCGATGAAAATGTTGTTTGGGAAAGCAGCCGCATAAACCGTGTTTACCTTGCAATGACGTTGCGAAAGACTTGCGTGTGGTAATCTCCTGCGTTGTAGGTGATTTAATCGTGTCTTGCTGTGCGCTTTTCTTATAATATCAGTATTTTTCCTTTAAAGAAATTACTAAATTTGATTAAATTCTAAATAACACAATGTCAACTTTATATCGAGTACGTGCAAGTATTTCATAATATACAAATTAAATGGATATTTTTTCGTAACGCACTAGAACGAGATATACTTTAAAAAGATGTTATGTTATGTAATTAGTACTTCTGAAAAACTTTATCAATGACGATTTACAAAATGTAGTAAAAATAAAAGTATATTTCTACATTAGAAAAAAGAAATTAAGATTCATTTATCATACGAAGGTACTTTTCAACATTTTCGCTCATTCTCATTGAACAGACTATCAAAATTATAATTGCAAATACAAAGTCAATGAGCGCATTTTATTTTTCATTCATCGCATGCTTCCAATAATAATAATTAAGAAACCTCGCTTATTTTTATAAAAGTAATTTAAATAGAGGCGCGTGTAGTTTAGAGAGGAAACACCTTAAGCAAAAAGCGTAACATAAAAATGAATAATGTATTATTATAGCTGTAAATAATAGGACAGGTAATACAACAATAATATTATATGATAAATTTATAGGCTCTTGTTGCAACAATCGCTTTTAAAAACATAATAACCATTATCTTAACGCTCGATGCAATGTAATGCAATCTAAATCAACGTCTCACAGTGTCAATACAATAATAACAATATCAGCGTAATATTATATAGTATTATCAGCAAACCGATGTTTTAAATGATAGTCTTTAAAAGAAATTAAATACTTTGAAGAAATGTAAATTGCGTGAAAACGTGATCTTCGTATAAAATTGTGACATCGTCGTTGCTTTAGATCCGTGTTAATTTTTCTAATAATAATAGCTTGGAATAATCACTCTTTCAAGAAAATATTCGATACAGATTTAATGAAAAGGATACAGATTTAATGAAAAGGATACAGATTTAATGAAAAGGATACAGATTTAATGAAAAGGATACAGATTTAATGAAAAGCCTATTCTTAGAGATCCCGACACCGTTGTTGCCGAGGATAAAATTTAAAAGGAAGCACCTACATAGCATACCTGCTTGCTCGGTGAAAGTCCAAAAAACCAAGCGAAGATGATGCTGTTGCCCGAGTTGGAATCGCGCGAAGATTTTTAAATAAAGACGGTGAACATGTATAAGCGACGAGAAAGCACCTTTTTCGTCGATCTGCACGTGAGCCTCTGAATTCATAAAAAGGCGATGATTTAAATTTTTTCAAGACGCTGGAAAACTGACCGACTTTCCCATCTTCCTTATCCGCTTTATCTTTTATTCATAAGCGATACGATCGCGTATCTTTCGTATCGCAAATTTTATAATCATATATCAGTGATAGAAGTAGAAAATAATAAACCCTCAAATGCTTTCAAGCTATAAATAGTCGGATGAAATGACATTTGATCGATAATTATAAGTATTAGTATTCCTAAAATAAACAGGCTGTAGTATTAATAATTCATTATTTTATTTAAATATTAATAATAATTTTCTACAGAGATGTTTTTTTGCTCAACTGAAAGTCAGCATAGGTTTTTAATCGAGTCAATCTTAGCATTGTACTGATTTAATTAAAATAATATCACCCATATTACATTGATATTAAGCAATAAAATGTACAAATTGTTTTGTAAATGATACACGCGTGTAAATAAATTTTCTTTTTCGTTATTCGAAAAATCGTTACAATTGTAAATGCTACGTCAATTCTTGACATAAAATATTACTATTGTTATCGTAAACGATATTAGACATTTGAAATGAATTAAGGTAACACATTAGAAAATATAACTCATAAAGAAATTGATCTCGATAAGTGGTTCCATCGTTTACATTGCTCTTATTTTTTTTAGTGCTGCATCTTTTTAATAAACCTGTATCACGGACAACGTAAACCTCGTGCAATGTAGGTCCCAGAGCAAAGTATAGGATAACGTGTCACCTCATTTTACGGATTGCTTATGCCTTTTGATTTTGGTTTGTTATAATGAAAGAGTAAACTAACTAGCTCCAACATTCCAATATAGCTCTGAATATAATGTCCAAAAAAACGAATCCGCCTTCTTTTATAATAATAACAATATTTATATAAATATTTATTTACATGTTTGTTTATCACTTGAGCGTCGGTATGTTGGTATTCTTTAAAGAAAAGTCATACTTGTAAAAATACACCCACTTATTATGTATTAGAACTAACATCTAGCAGATTGAGTTTAAAGATAGATTTGAAGATTTTATAACTTCAAATAAATCTGACAGCCAAGCTGCGCCAGTACAGCTCTAAGAGTTGTTGAGTTAAGGCCGCTCTAAAATCCCATCGTAGTTAAAGATGATAAACGAGGAAGTTGAAAGAGAAAGGAGAAAGCCAGAAATGTGTACCCAAGTTTAAAAGATATTTACTCTATGATTCTCTAGGTATTATTAGAACTGAGAATCGTTTAGCAGCATTTCTTATAGAGATGCTGCATTTGTGAATCTTGTAAAAAGTTGATGCTGGAAACGAAGGTTCTGTTATGATCCAGGTCTTTGTAATAGGACTGCGATCTAATACATTTATCTTCTTAGTATTAAATACGTTTTTATTAAATTGATCACCTGAATTCTGTAGTATTTAAAGTACTAATTACGAATTAAGAATCTCGGTCTTAAATCTCTCTTCCGAAAAGTATGAAAATAATCAATGGAATAATATAATTCAACTCGATTGAATATAATGCTTTATTAGTTATGGATATAGTTGAAACGCTATTTTTAAGTCAATATAAAATTCAGATTGTGATTATGATTCAGAAATGTTCTCGAGAATGAAAGAGAAAAAACATATATCTAGCATACACTTTTCGAGACTCGATCAGAGAACATTTTTACAACAGATGCGTTCTAGCCAAAGAATACAACTTTAACTCCGATGGTACTGAGGTTAAATGACTTACGATTAGTCGTGTATAGCATATTGGATGCCTCGTTCGTGCTCATACATGCAACTACGAATGTATACCGATTGCTTATACAGAAAAGTAGAAGATGAATCTTGCGTAACATTTCTTGCATTTTCTGGTAAGAACGTATAAAATCTCACGTAAGTGAACGTGAACGTCCGGATTAAAAACCTACGTAACCATAATCCAAGACACATAGATAAATATAAACATACGCGGAAGTAAAGCAACATTAAATTATCCAATTGATCGTAATTCAACAATGAGTTGAGATATTCAGTAGATTACTTTATTAACGGTAATTTCTTTTCAATTGAAAATAGTTTTAATCACAACTCTTATATGTTTTGTTAATTTGTACAATGACCAAGTCTTAAATCTATGTGCAACAATTAAAATGATTTACGTCATGTCAGAAATACACGACGACGACGTGAAAAATTCTTGACTTAAATAAAATATGAAAATATCATTTTGATTTTTTAAATCTTCTAATTGTCAACCGTATATAGATATTTTAAATATTATAAGAATAAAAGTCAATGTAAAATATATAAATTATATTTTGAAAATACGAATATTAGCTTTATCCTTTCGGATTCTTGAATTTTTTTTGAGCAACCTATATTAAAATTATAATAATGCGTACATCAAAAACAAATTTCGTTTAGGAAAATGGAAAAATCGACACTTTTTAAAATATTTTACTTGTTATTGCATTATATAGAATTCTAACATTTTATAATAACTTTTTATTAATTATTTCTTTTAGGTAACATAACGTTTCATATAATACACTCTTGTTTCTTCACTCAAAAGAATATAACATCATTTATATTAATATATATATATATACACACACGAAATTGAAGATAACGTTAGAAATAGGCAGTAAAAAATAGTGTTTTTTATATATGTTCAAATTAGCACTACAAAGTACATATTGTACATGTATGATATATAAATTTATATGAAAGAGATAATAATAATTTAAATCACAAATTTTTTACATCTTGATTAAGACTATTAAAAAAGATCATTAAAAATAAGTCGAAATTTGATCCCAATGAAATTTAAATAATATCGGTAAATGATTTTACAGTATTTGTTATATTGCGATAGTATCGTGTCACTTTAGCTCTATTTATATAACAATGAGGTGTATGCTCTTTGCTTTTCACTCTAATGCTATGTTTTACTCAACTGTGGAATATATAACTCCCACAAAATATACTCTACAAACTTTCAAACGCAATGGATAATTCATACACATGTTGCCTTATGCATTATCAAGGCAATTTTTAACTTTTAAGAAAGAACTTGTGTTTTCACGAATCACTATGTAAAAGATTTTTTATCGAATAATTCACAAGTTTTAATATAAAAAGCATAAATCATCTTAGATATTTAGGATAAAATATTTTTTAATATTCGTGAATCGTCATTAAAAAATTGATTATATCAAAATGCTATAGAATATTTTAATGAGTTCATCCTTTAATTGAATACCTAAATGATCATTTCAATAATTACTGTAAATCTCTAAATTGTAAAAAAATAAGATGTAATATAAGATATTACGTGTCCGTATAAGTAACTATTGAAAGCATACAGCAAAACAGCCTCTTATTTTTTCAATAAATAAAGAACTAAATAGATTGATAGACTTATGCATAGAAAAATAAATAGAAAACTACGTAATAATGTTGATAAATGATAGATAAATCCATAGATTATATTATAAAAATTTTTTTAACTACAAAAAGTTATTACGAATTAAATAGTACAGTTAGTATCCAAATTCTTAAAGCTATTAAAAATTATTAAGATTCTTAAGGTACGAAGCAAGTTTTTTAGTGAAAGGGTCCATGATGCTGAACAAATCAATGAACCTGGAATGTCTTTCAGTTGTCCGAATACAATTAACGAACACAAAATACTTTTATACTCTATAGACTTTTGAAAAAAACGAGATTTAATTTTCAGAGTTGATGTCATTCTTTAAGTCTCGGAAAATGCAACTAGTCAGAGTCAGATAATGAAGTATAACAGGCCGTAATAATATATGAATCGCTCTTTGTTGTTGAAGTATATATATATATTGCATGCCAGACTTTTGAATAACAGCTTTATACATAAAATTACCAAAATAAAAAGTAGTAAAATCACTGCTGGAGGGCCATAGTATATTTTTTACAAATTTAACAAATGGTAGCTTTTTCAAACTTTATTTTCTTAACAGCCACAACGTATTCAATAACTTGTTTTATTATTTCATATAAAACCTCATGTCTATGTTTATTGTTAATTTATTATTGATCCTTAGGTTTATCACAGACACGACTATGTTTATGTTTTTACTAACAATTTTTTAACTTAAAACCTTCATTTTTTTTTTTTAAATTTGACTTTAATGTTATTTACATCTACGATTAACGTCCTGAACCCCAAATGTGATTTTATCCGAGAAGTAGTGCAAGTTGATGCTGCAATATTTAACTTATTATCGAATCTAACAGATTCGATATTTAAGTACATTAAATAGTAATAGAGCTACAATTTAATCGCATATGATTTTATCTCACAATCTTATGCCGAATAAGGTTTGTCTTTAATATCATGATGAGTGAGGGATCTCTTTAAATTCTTTCATTGAATATCTATAATCTAACATTTATACTGTAATTTACCAAGAGTTCCATCTTAAAATCAAGTTTATTTTCGAAAAGTTTATAAAATAAAAAAGGATAGCGATTACGTTTAAAATGTAAAACGAATAAGACAAATACTTTGAAAGTTAGTTATGTTATTTATCCTTAATTTACCGATCACTCCCAGTCAGAAGTATTGTAAATTATAAAATTTTTATTCCACTTTTATTCTACAATTTAACATATATAATTTCGTAAAAAATTCATTTTTTAATTTAATATTTAATTTAATTTAATATTTTTGAATTTAGTACTTTTCCCTATATCCAAAAATAATACATTGTTTCTATCACACCACGTAAACTTCCAAATAAGTAACGCGTACAAATTATAAAAATAAATAGTAAATACCGATGTAATAATAATGTTTAATTACACGTGTGCAAAACTAACGCGGATAAAAGTAGCTGCAGTGATGATCAAAACTTTGCTGCAGGAGAATGAAGATGTAACTTAAATCGCTATGATTGTGAAAGTTTGATACATTAAGACCATAATGGCATAATAAAAGTACAAGTATCGTCTCGTAGTCGTTCATCTAGGTTATATTGGATGCCTTTATCATACACGAAACATACCGATTCGATATTAAGCTTATCTGTGCTTACCTGAAATTCCTGCGCCTTACGTTTCACGGAGGTCCATAGATCAGTCAGAAACTGCACATCTAATTCAGACTTGCAGTAAATTGAAGTATTTCAATGGTTTCCACAACGTGTTTAATTATAATATATTCTGCCGCAACTACTGTATTTACTTTTATAGCATTGTGCTGTTCGAGAGCTAGGTTGATCTATATCCAGCTCTCGAAAAGCGAGACATAAAAGTAAACGTGAAGAGGCAAACACAGATGAATCTAATAAGGAGACTGCCTTAGTCGAGGAATGAGCCGTGGATTCGAAAGTCTTAACGCCTAACAAAGGTGTACTTTGCGCGATGATGATGATGATCATGATGATGACGACGATGATCGTCATCAAATCGACCTACAATTATCAAAAAAATCATTTTAATTATAAGCATTAGCGCGAATTATTCCTTCGAGAGCAAAATAATTTTATAAATAAATATTTTTAAATATGGAGCAAAATCTGATATAAATAATAGGCCGGCCCTCTGGTTATAAACATCAAGTGTGACATCATGTAGAAGAAAGTGCTCGGATTGCCGAGTGACTTACATCATAAATTATAATGATAAATATTCTTCCGAACTCGACAAAGTAACTTCAAAGAGAAATCGAATTATACTTTAAATATCGGTATAAAGTTCCTTTTGAAGAGCGCCATTTATATAATGAAAATAAGGAAGTTATTATAAAAATTTATCGCTACATTCTCAGCGAGAAGTAAGTACTTTGCGCGCAATAAAATAAATAATTGTAAATCTGCATAATTGGCAAGCCTTACGTATTCTTTACGTATTGGAAATTATAAAAATTGATTTTCACGGTATAGTGAGAAAAATCTACTAAATTAACTACAAATAATAATCGATCGAACGTGGTTAACGTAAAAGCAAGTTTATGTATTAAGACCGTCGTTACCTGTACGTTTATTATCAATGAAGTTAGCGTAAAATTTACGTAGCTTTTATGTAATCTTGCATGAGAATCGATTTCACACTAAATGTGCGTTCGATTTACTTTTTAATAGTTCGACTGTTTAAACCTCGAGACGTACCGAGAGCTTGTGTAATCCTTCATAAATCCCGAACGCGTAACAAAACAGCAAAACGTGCTCGACACCTTGTTTGCCAACGCAAAGAAAACGAGCAGTAAATTAAACGTCTAGAGAACGTAGAGGTTGTAACCGAACCCGTGATCTCGGTTCTCCGATCGTAAATCTCGAGGGGGACTCTCGTGCCTTGAACGCACAAACGCAGATGAGAAAATTCCTTGAGAGGTAGATTCAGCGATCGATAATACCGAGCGCGTTGTCAAGAATTATTTCTCTACGGACGATAACACAGGTTTCTCCAACATCCGAGCTCGGTCGGCGCGACAGAACGTTCGTAACGCCACGCATGGAAGACGATTCCTCACCGAGATCAGCTGGGACTCGAACAGAAGACGCCAAGGAGTCGCCTCTAGGGTAGAGGTCGACGATGTAGCAGCGAACGCAAAAATGGACATACCTAATAATTTAAAATACAATTCGTTTGGTGCTCCGCTTGGTGGAAGCGTTCTTATGCCAATCACTTAATCGGGCTCTTAACGCTGCAAGGTCGAGTCAATTTATTTTATTTAAGCGCCTCCCTGTTGTACCAGGCCTATCTTAAGGAATTAAAGATTTAAGCTTTGAACATTGATACATCTTGCCCTTGTTGGTGTCATTTATCTTCGCTTTAACTCGGGAATCTGAACGAAGGGGAATAAAGACAAATTGATGACCCGCGAAGTAAATTTATCACTGCTGTGGTCGAGACATGGAGGGTATAAGAAAACGCTACATTATAAAACGATAACGAAATTCTCATTACGAATAATGCAGAAATTTACATTGAATGGGATGCAGATGATGCGAAATCTCCATACATACAGGATTGAAGATCTTAAGCACGTATTTTCTTTGAATAACTTACATAAATGTGAAACAGTGGTTGAGAATTAAATGAATTATGTTTAAGGAGCGGGTGATAAGAATACCTGCACTGATTAGAGTCGACAAATATTTTGAAATCCTAATCAAATTGATGATCGCAAGTTGAAAGTCTGCGCGCGATATCGTTGATAAATACTTTCCCCTTTCGCTACTTAGGTGTTATCGATTTATACATATATAAAACATTTAGACGAATCTCTAATTGAATCTCTCGAAAATACTTTTTACCTCATTTGCACCCTCGTTAAATTTTTCGATGAAAATAAATAAAAGTCAACGCGTCGTAGCTACAGCAGCCGGTATCCAGACAATTATTAAATATCAAATATTATAGTTGTTCATAATTTTTGTTTAAAATAACTACACTCTGGCACTCGGGCAGAATTTTATTAAATTGAACGCATATTATAAAAAAAGCTATTAAAACCACTTCCAACAACAACAAATATCATAGTCTAGCAACATCTGTTACGGTTCATATTATCAGAATATTTATGTTCATTGCATTTTCGAAAATTACATTTATTAGTTACAATCTCAAGCGCGTAGGGATTATTTATAATATTGATATTGTAAGAGCTAATGTAAAGCGAGGTACCTTTGCGTATTATTGGATAGAATTGAATGTAGATTAAATTAAAAAATTGTTATTATGGCGATTTTTTTAAGAAAATTTGGGCACTTTGGTCTAAATAGTCTTAAAAGCTTAAAATATATTTTTCTCGTCGCTTTTTCGCATTTGTAGCTAACTTATCGAATAAATAAATTCGATCGTGAAAATCATTGAATCTTCTTGTTATTTTTATTATTGACACTGTTTCTCTACGTTCCACTTTGTTACATTAGTAGATCTAAGTTCGTTAAGATTAAAACTAAGCGTCGTAGTGATATTGGATGTAATTATTCAATCATAATATGTAGAAACATCCCCCTCATTTTTACTGCAGCGGTAAACGATTTTGTTACAAATACCTAAAAATAGTTTCAATGAGACGAAGAGAATGAAGTCAGTAACGTTCTCTTAATTTATGTGCGCCTTTTGTTAAGTTAATGCGTGGGCATTATACTGAATTCATAGAAATTAATTCCAATATATTGACTATTTTAAAGCTGTTAAGAATATAAAGACTTCTTTTCTTAATTAAGCTTCTTACTGTGAAACACTTTTTTTACAATGACACCATCGTACTTTATCGATAAAATCAATTACGAATGTAATCTTCATGCACATGTAAAAATTATTTTATATCCATTCTTTTTTTCTAAATGTCCCACGACGTATTTCTAATAATACATATTCGATAAATATTTAAGTTTTAATATTTGTTCGAATAATCGTGTATAGATCGTATCACGAAGAACACGTGGATTTTTTTTTATATCTGAAATCCCGCATCTGTGTGACTTTAATATATCTAAAAGAATTTATCGGATAATAGCCTGAAATTTATTTCAAATGGAATATAAAGTAATTAAACAAATTTTTACTTTATGAAAGCGTAAAATTTATGTTTCGCTAAGTTCTCGACTGTGCCTCATTACGATGAAAGGCACGTACGTCGATGTGCTTCAGACTATTGCACTATTAACTTTTGCAAGAAGGTTAGTCGGGAGAATAAACTTTATTAATGATTCACTAGATGAATATAACTCGGTGATCGAGGGTCAAATAGTTGGTAAGAGAACTTACGAATTTCATCGAAGTGCCGGTCAAAGCGGCTAGCGATTGGATGTGCAAATTAGGATGACGAAGTTATCGTTGCATCGTTATTTCGCGTTCGTATTAAAAGGCAAAAAATAATTTCAAAAAAGAAATGGCTGTCTTCTTTGCGAGACATCGGCATCGGTACAAATTGCCATTTTTTAATTACTGACGTTCATGATCAAAGGATTTTTCTCTTATTGCTCCAAATATGCTTCTAATCTTGACAACTCAGCTATTAAAACTTTTAAACACGAAAGGATTATTAAAGTAGTTCAGTATAATATTGGTTCAGTAGTGTGAATCGAGAAGTACGAGAATGTTGTTGCAAAATTTCGCAATGTGATATCGCAATCTGTGATTGGAATATTGTGCACAGATTGTGACTCCATTTTCTCAAAGAAGCTGGCGAAGTGGAGTTGAACATTAAGCAGCTCTTTTTTAGAGTATAATCGATATTTCATCGAGGAAAACTTGCCTCGCAGACGCTAGAGGCCCTTCATAGGATAACTGCTTACTCCTTACCACGATACCTAGGGCAAGGATGCGTTTAAAAGTCTGGAAACTTGAGAGACCTGCATTATCCGAGTCGGGATACTCGCGCAACCCTCTGACAAATGCGATAATGGATTTACGGATCCTAGAAATCGTCTGATTCCATGCAAGATGATAATTATCTTACGTCGGCGGTTCTTACACTTCGGAAAATAAGAAGCTTATATACAAGTGAATCTAGTTCTATCTAGAATCTATCAATATTTCTCGAGATATAAAATTTTAAATATAATAAAAAATAGCGTATTTTAAAGGTTTTTCACTGAATGTCTAATTAAAGTTGAAACCAAATAAAAAACGGTAAATTAGTTATTTTGTTACGGCTGTAGATACGTAATCGGTATTACAAAAAATTCGCAAGCTAATCTATCGCATGTGGTTTAGCAAGTGTTACCTGTAATAACCGAACCGAGGCACCACAGTCGCCAAGTTTCAATTTAAATATTAGATTAAATATTTTTTTATTTCCGAAAAATTGTTATTTTTATTATTATTATTTTAGTATGCGTATAAGGCAGACTATACAACAACTATTAATATCAATATTAAGTTGTAAACGAACATCATTATTCGTGTAAAATAGTTTATTTAAATTTAAAGAGCACATTGTACAAAATAAAATATAGAATAAATTTACGTTTACGTGCGAAGCGCTAACTGTTAGCATTCGAGTCTTTTGTATATTTGTCGAAATTTTTAAAATAAATTTAAAATTCATTTTTATCGTAGAGTTCTCAAAGGCGTTTTGTTTTCAAATATTAAAAATTATTCTACGAGAAATTTATTAACCAATGCGTTAAATTCGTTTGCGTATCGCAAATGTAAATTGTGTGCGCCATCCTTGAATATCTCGACCCTAAAATGAGACATTCGTTATTTTTCTAAGTACTTAAATCACTTTAGTTTATTTCTATTTGCCGAAAAAGCTAAGATTACCTTGCGTTCTTAATGTTTGCTTTTAAATAATTTGGATGTTCCTCAAGAACCATGGCATCTTTCTTTCCGTGTACTATCAAGCACTGACACTTAATTTTCGCTAAATCACCTTTGCATATATCACCGCCCTTATTGTCATAAATATTTCTCATTGCTTTAATCCAGCTACCCCAAATTTTTCTAAAGTATTCCTCTCCATAAGTAGCTATATATGACGTCCGCATTCGTTCCGAAAATGCATTTATATCTTTCAGCTCTAAAAGTAAATACAAAATTTAATCCGAAAATTTCTTCATAGAAATACGTATTTTAAGTAAAGTATCGTGTCCTATTACTTTCGTATATTTCTATTTCTTTCGGCGCGATGTACGAATTTGCTCCAGCGACGATAAGTTTACGAACATTTTTGGGATATTCTCCAGCTAAAATAAGGGCTGTTATTCCACCATCGCTCCATCCAAGTAAAGAAAATTCCTTATAACCCAAAGTTTTCATTAGATTACGACCCCAAGAAGCATCTCGTCTAAAACAATTTTCAGGAAATGATCGATCTGGAGGTCTGGATTTTCCATATCCCGGAGGATCCCAAGCAACGACAGTTAATTTTTCTTTATCGAGATTATCGATTTGCGGTTTAAAGTCTAACCATATTGATCCTTCCAAATTAAAAAAAAAATTAAGAAAATTCTTTTTACTCAACTTCAACATGTTACCAGCAGTTTTTGTATTTTTTATATTCACCATGCTACGTTATTTGTAAATAAATTAAGAACAATAAAGTTTTAATTATAGAAAAAGCTAAATATAAAATTTATAAGATAGAATTTGTTATTTTAAATTACCCATAGCTCCTGGTAATAAAAGTACTGGATGTTCCCCTACTCCAGTTCTTGCGTAGTTGATATGAATTCCATCTACTTCAACCTTACGTTCCTTGATTCAGCACATTTTAAAATATACGGAATACTATTATTATTTGACATATTAGATTTAACGTTACCGACTTAATTGAATAGCTCTTACTTCAATTTCAAAGGTTTCATTTGGCAAGCTTGATGCACTTTTAGCGCGATGAGAAATAAAATATGTACTTCTATTCTTGCTCATAAAAATTTTAGACATCTGCTTTATCGATGACCACATCTTACTCGGTTGTTACACGGCAACAAGTAAACTTCGAGACAGGAGTGCGGCTTGTATAGCTGGGCAACTCACTTGGAATTTGCTAAATCCGAATCGTGAGAAACAAACATTAGCACGGGATGCATCATTTACAAGCGCATTTTAATTATTACAATACGAATATTATTAATAATAATACGATCAAAGATAAAAAAAAAAGGTAAAATTCTTCAAACTATTTTTCACAACAATTTTTCACAAAAATATATAAACTATATAGCATTATTTGTTAATTCTTAATTAATTATTAGAACTGGCCTTAAATATATTATATTTGATTAAATTTATCAGTGCAGCCCAAAAACTACGTTAGCGAATTTTATCAAATCTCTCGTGTATATTTCGATATCATTTCTTTTATTTTTATTTACTGATTTTCAATAATATTTAGCGAATAAAACAAGCGTATTTGTTTTAATGTAATAGCTAAATTATTACGTACCTATTTTTAACTGATAACAATAAAGCCGGACGCGTGTAAATTGAAAATGAATGTAGAAAATAAAATGTTTGGGGTTTTTCGACGATTTTATTCATAATCCTCGTACAATATTTCTAAAATATTATCCATTGAAGTCTTAATTTCAAAATGTTTTTTCCGTTTTTAATAATTCTAGAGCCTTGACTTGACATACGGAATAGAAAATAGATTTAGTATTAATATAAATTTAATGGATCAATTTGCCTCTTTACATGAGCCCGCGATAATGATATCTCTCTTGCTTGCATGAACAAAGTACTTTAACGTAAGGACAAAGTACTAAAAACATAAGGAACTCGACCACGCGCCACCTGCGGACTACAATATTAACTACAACACGATATATTTAATAATAATTTATTAATATTTTCCTACGTTAATGCGCAATCAATTTTATAATTACTATTCTCAGGAAGATGATAGTAAGACGCGTTTTGAATTCAACATCAGACGCGACTTACTTGTACTGTAATTCGAAAGTATAATCTGTCATCGAAGCTACTTTTTCTTGTTTGGATAAAATATGAAATATAAATGAATCAAAGATTGAACGCATTAGTAAATGGTTCGATGCAGTTTTTGGAAGAGTTTCGAAGAGAAGAGTATTTCGAATTTCGACCGAAGAACTTTACAATTCTTTGAAAAATTTAAGTAATTCAAGTAACATTTAATTCTCTTTACATCTAGCAAATTTACATTTATAAAGAAAATAATTTTTCAGAATAAATTTAAAGTGAAAATTACGTAGCGGTGCAATATCTGCGTGGTCACTCTGTTTTCCATTGCAAATCCTTAACACACCAATGTCTACGAAATTTATACTTAGAATCATTTACTTTGTTATCTCTAACTTTTCATTCGTAATAAAAAATTCGAAATATTTAAAAATTTTTCTTTCAAGTAAGAAAGTTAAAGCTGTAAACGTTGTACTTTCTCACAAATAGAAAAGAAGTAGCTTCAGCGCTAAAAAATTTATTTCGAACTTCAATTCAATGAACCATTTTTTACAACGCGTTGTAAATGATTTTTAGCTCGATAAATACTTGAAATTAAGATGAAACAATTAAAATAAAGTCTTAGAAATAAATTGTCGATCGTTACTTTAAACCGTCGTTTTGTAAAAAAGAATTTGAAATAAAGAAAACGTTTCAAACGTTTAATACATTTGAAAATTATTTATAATCTTAAAAATATATTTTTATATTTGATTTTTTTCACAAAGAATTAAATTGACGAACAAATAGAAAAAAATAAGAATGTAAAATATGGAAATATTTTAAGTTAATCTATAAATACTTTAATATTTCTATATTTAACCTCCTTTTATTTTATTTTTTTAGATAATTTTAATAATTCAGAAACTAGTTTACAAAAATTCTATGACAATTTCACTTTTGTAATATAAGTTTTATTATTCTTTTCTCTGCGAAAACTTAAAGCGATTAGATCTTTCGATTAAATACATATTAACGCCTACACTGGATGTGTTATAACCAACTGTTTTGTATAATAACTTAATAACATTATAGTATTTTTCTAAATAAAAGTTTCGACATTAAATATTCCTTGATTAGTCATTTAATTATATGACGTGGCAATATAATATATAAAAACATAGTTACCTTCTAGACTTAAAATTTTTAAAAATATTTCAGTTTACTTTTATTTATTTTTTGTATTGAAATTTTCTGTTTTCTTCATTTTGTATATATAATTAATATTGCTGAAGTTTGTTCATCATTAGAACTTATCTAAGTAAGTATATTTACGTGAATAACAATTTTATCATATTTACTATTATCGTAGTTTTATTCTCTAATGTTTAAA
Organism: Wiebesia pumilae; assembly: GCA_018907045.1. Classification (NCBI taxonomy): domain Eukaryota; kingdom Metazoa; phylum Arthropoda; class Insecta; order Hymenoptera; family Agaonidae; genus Wiebesia; species Wiebesia pumilae. Next base: position 299,161 of record JACCHZ010000162.1, on the reverse strand, counting down.
TGTTATTATAATATATGCAATGATATGAATTGTACGCATTCATTAATATTTCATTTGATTTAAAGAATACGTTAAGTATTGTAGTCAATTGAATATAATTAAAATGCTAATAATCGTTTATTCAAAGTACGTAGATGATGTGAATAAGCAAGGTTAATATATTTTACGCCATTTTTAAGCTATTGAATATAATATAATATTAAAGTAAACCTTAAGATATAATGTCATTTTATTTATCATTTTTTCAAAATTATATGTACAATCGCACCCACTTATTATCTAATAAGTAGTAATCCTATTAAAACAATCCAATATGTTTAAGTGATCCTAACAACTAATTACACTAAAAATAAAATAAATAAGAAAAGGGCTTAATTAATTTAAATTCAGAACAAAAGTAGATTTCTTATGCTCTATTTTATTCAGTCGAGCGTTCAAAGATACATAATGAATTATTGATACAGATTTAGTATTAATCAATGTTGTTTGATTAAATCTAGATAGTTGTAAAACGTATGATCTGCAAATATATTAGCCTTATAAAATACTATTTGTGAATATGCATATCAAACATTTATAAAAGAAAATGACGCTCTCTTACTAAAATAAACATAAAATGTATAAAAACTAATTAGAGTCTTTATTGTGACATTGTACAACGGTTGTGAACATACAAGTTTTACCTCATTATTACAAATTTCATGAATTTTGAAACTGATCGCGATGAACTGGGTTTACCTTTCATCTTCCGTCAAATGGTCCGCTGGAATCGCGAATTATATTTTTGTCTGTAATTGACGATTCCCATAATTTTATTGTTTTTCTTTTATCATATTAGCTGCATTTATAATTACATTATACAAATAGAGGCTTGTTTTCTATCGAATTTACAGTCACTTGTTTTCTTACAAATTTCGTAATATATATAAGTTCATGTGCATTGGTGTTTCTAGACATTTAGGGCGATGGACAATAAAGCTGATTTTAACATTGAGAACTCCGATGCTCTCCATACAGTTCGAGGTACTGGAATATCAATTTTATAAACATTAATTACGCGAAGTTGAACGAGAAGTTCAAATTGGTATTTTCTTCACCAGCGCCATTATTCGTACGGATGATACACGCTTTTAATAGTTCCAAGCAGATTATTTTTGTAGAGAATAGTTCACCTCATAAAGCGCTTAATATTACTTAATATTACTTCGTTTCGAATTAATAATCATCTTAACAAATCGTAATTTAGGCTTCCTGTTTACGACAATGGCGTGTATAAGTACACGCAGTACACGACGAAAGTGTTCAAGTGCAGATAGAAGACTACTACATTTAATTTTACGTAGCATAATCTACTAATATAGACGTATCACCGACAATATCTGGCAACTACATTCTGAAAACTGATGGAACAAATATCTTCAAACGAGAGTTAAGACCTAGGAACTAGTGTCAATGGGTTTCAAATTGGATCCATTGGAATCCAGTCCAATGAGTATTAGTATCTCGATATCACTATCCTAACATATTACGTTAAGACAATCTAACGGCTTGGCTGCTGCAATAACAACCTCGCGATGTATGAATAGATCTGATGTAATTAATTTAGCAAATTGAACAAACTCCAGTGCGATATATGCTTCTTGCCTTTAACATCAAAAAGATGTTCGTCAAATGGTGAAACTGGAGTATGGTACAGTGTAGATTAAACTCGAAGGAACCTATCTCTCAAATTGTTCATATTATAGCAAAGAATCTCTTGTCTTCATTGATACAGTCAGGAGTATCAACCCAATACCGATGAGATCAGCCATTAGCATGGTTTTCACTTTAAACTCTGAGTTATTAGATTTTTTTGGACATTTCGGTGTTGTAACATTATTTCGGATTTCATAGAAGAAAACTGTTGCTTTTTTCTTACGATAAATTCCTACAATATAAATAATGTTGTAATATCACTGTATTTGTCTTTCGTAGAGTGTACTTTGAAGTATCACGTGTCTACTTCATAGAGCCAGCTCTTAAGGATATGGAAATTAAGTTTTCACATGATGAAGCCATAAGGATAACTATCGCCGTTGTAGTTGACTAGTTATATCGGTATCTGATTATGTTGTAATAATCGGGTATTTAGATACGTATTGATCCAGTTTCATTTCTATCACCTATTTTGCTTTGTTCACCAGCACGACAGAGTATACAATATATTTTAAATAACGTCCATATTCTATTGCATCCGATGAATGTCCTCCAACTTTCGTATGTTAATATTTTTTATCTTGCTTTTACTGTGTCACTATCACTATGTTAAAGCTGTCAATCGAAATATATTGTGCGACGAAACAATGCAGTACTAGACGTCATGATTAACGAACCGTTTATCGATACTTTAATGGTGAGTAGAAATCCTTGATTTTTTTTAAGTTCCAAGAATCCCACAACTCAAAGTTTATCTAAATCCAGATTAATAAGGGAACACGTTCACAAGACTTCCTATGGCTGATTTGCTGGAAATTATCAAAATGATGGATAAAAGTTTAGACACCAAGAATCTGGTGAGCAATATCTCAAAGAACGTAATGTTTAATTGCTAATATCTACTTATATGTTGATCATCTTTGAATACATTATTTTTTTTACATAGCAGATAGTTGCGAAGATGAATTTCGCAAAACAAACTATACAAGGCTAAATCAGTGAAAATTTTAAATTGTAAAATCTCTCGTTTGAAAAAAAAAAATTAAAGCACATAACTGAGTACATTGATAAAGGGAATTTACATTCTGATTTTGTTAGAAAGCAATTATGCCCTCAAACGGAAGATAAGCAGAATCTCTGCTGTTTGTAAAATTGGAAGAATATCAACTTCCAGAAAGATGAAAAGCCTTAGTTTCTCGCCGAAAAGGATTTTGAGAAGTATCAATCAAAAACTTAACATTTGTTGACTTTAGACTCACTTGCAGATGTCAATGTTGTATAACTACATAGTATCAGTTAAGAATTCGTACTATTTGACATTTCGCTTCAAGGTAAAACACCAGTTATTCTCAAAAGTCTTCTTTTGATCCTAAAGTGAAATTTATTGGATCCCAAATACCGTTGTACATAGCGTTATATATATTCGCGATATGTACAGTCTTTAAAACGTTGGTCTATGCATACCGCGAATTATAAATGATATAAATGTCATTTACACAACTTCCTACCATAATAAACTTATAAAATAATAAATAAAAAATAAACTTTTCTTTATTATATAGAGAGAACTGATATATTTGTATATATTTTTAAACAAATTTGTACCTTTATGTCGTTTTAAAAATTGATATATTGTTACAAATAAGTAAATATAAAACATTTAATGATTGCATTTCGTATTGACTACATTTTAGCGACGTAAAGTTTAAAAAATTTTTAGAATTATGAGACATTCTTTTTTCAAATTTATGTCTCTGATTGGATGTAATTGCTCTTACTTATTAAGAGACAAATTGTTAAAAACAGATATTTTATAAGGTAATCTTAAATTAAATGAATGATTAGCGAATGAGTATGAGAATTGCTTATCATGAATCTTGTTGAGACTTTTCTTGTGCTTTATGATACTCATCGGTCAAATGTTTTTTGTATTTTGTTTGATCATTCCAAAGTTCTGCTGCTTGAGGATTTAGAGGACTGTCATTATTAGGCTCTGGAATAACAGTTTAGATAATTATATATACTTATATGTACAGCATATTAATATTTTATCAACTTCCTAATATCAAAATAATGCCTTTAATAAAGACTTAAGATATAAATGATTATTATTATATATTAATGCTTAATTTATATAAAAAAATATTTTACTGTACATTTAATTGATTAATAAATTTATGATTTATTTAATAATATAATTCGTAATTGCATTTTCAAATTTACATAGATGGAATAAGAAAATAAATGTCAATTTAGATACAATGTAAATGTTGTTAAATTATTAATTTGATTTTTCTCATAATAAATGATTTTATTAAGATGATATTTAAATTAATGATAGAATTACATTAAAAAATTGACTTTATAAATGTTTTATATTAGATAACATGTTTATATAAATATTATTTGAACACTTAATGATACTTAATATACTAAGATTATATAATGAAATGAGCTTGTTTCCTACTGGAATAATAAATTTATAGAAATGTATATCTAGTTGAATTTCTTAGATTTTAATTACGTTTATATAACTATGGTTATTAAGTTAACATAGAACTGAGACTTTAGAGATTTATTTATTTTAATATTAAAATAGCAACAAAAAAAGCGATTCTTAAAAACAGAGTTCTTAAAATAATCTTTAAATCTTACATACTAGAACATCCAAAAATCTTTTCTTGTAACCTATTAAATCGAAAATATATTCTTTAGCAATATTGAAAATTGTTGAAAATCTCATGAATGATCCTAATAAATTTATTAGTATTCTTTCACATCAAAGGAATTACTTGTACTATTAGCATAGATCTATAAAATTAAAATTTCAAATATTTATATTATATTTAAATACAACATATCAGTTCTTAAAAGATTAAATATTAACTGAGTAGTAAGGATTTTAAATAAAAATTTTAAAGCAAACCAAGATTTAATGCAATATTTTGCTTGTATATTATTCTTTACATAAAAAGTTATTGGTTACTCATAAAATTTACATACATATGTTAAACTATTGTAAATTCTAGCATGATTATTCTTAAGAACAATTATGTATGTGTTCTAATAAAGACTAAATAAGAGGGAGTAATTTTATATACTTTCAATTTTGTTTCAGTTATTACAATTAGTATTCAATTGTTAAACAAGTAATTTTACCACAATGTGAATAATTCTATGAATTTAAGTCAATTTAGACTTTAAGTTCTAGAAGTCATGAGAGAAAACTATAAAACATTTGTTTAAAAAGGTTAAAATACCCCTCAAACAAATAAATATTTCATATTTCATTAGAAAGATTGTTATATTTTGAAGATTGTTTTGAATTAAATGTTATTTGCTTATTATAACTAATTTCATAAATTAGTAATAATAGAATCAAGTGTTAACACTTACCACCGAGTAGTGATTGAATTGATAAAAGAATTGTACGAACATCATAAAGAGCACTCCATTTATCCTTTAAGATATCCAAACATATATTACCCACACTGTCAACATTAGGATGAAAGCATGGTGTCATAAAACGTACAACAGGTGCACTGTAGGGGTAACTATGTGGAAATTCTAAAGTTAACTTGTATGTCAAGCCAGCGTATACCTGTAAAACCAGTTTATAAGAACTACTACATATATAGATAAATGTGTTCTTTCCATATATTTTTATAATTATACCGTGTCATTAGGGCCACTAATCGTTCCAACCCACTTGAAAAGATTCTCGCCTTCGGGAAAGGCAGAAACGCCCTTCTCGGTACTCATCATTAATACCATAAGTTCCTTCTGCAAACTATAAAAGCGTAACAAAGACTCATTAGTTTATGAAGTGTTAGGTTATGTTATGTTAACCTTCTGTAAAATTTGGAAAGTGGAATTAGATACTTAAGAAGCTAAAACTATGGAGCCGAGAACCATGTAAACAAAATATTCTGACTCTTAAGGTCACATCAAGACATAAAATTGAAAAATAAGAGACCATATTCATGGTGCTCTAAAATATTGTCTTTCATACCGTTTGCTCACTGCGTGATTGTCTTTGGGCATGTTTTGCTTTTCCTCTCGAGCCTTACTTTGTGCCCCATGTGACGAATAGAATGGATTAATATTTTGAGCCATTATAAATCTTGATTATTGATTATATTTTTGTCAAAAAGTCGTTCTCCGAATACCAGATCGTTCGATATTCTACACAAATTTCGGTCGAGGTACACAACAGTCACTGGAGGGCTTCGGAAATTTGAATGCTGCTGATAATACTGACGGCATAGAAAACATTCGAGCGTTCGTGGCGTCAACAGCTGTTTACATTCGATATCATCCTTTGCGCATGCGTCTCTAAAATTCCCGAGCACAGCTTCAGAATAAAAGCTTTTAGAATTTTTCGTAATTTTTCACAGTTTTACTGAATAAAAATGGTTAAAACAAATAGAGTTATTTGTTATTTTTGTCGATTAAACGTTAGAGGCTTTCTAAGGATTTAGAGATATACAATGCGGAATAAAAAATCAGGAAGATTCATTGTTCGAAAAGAATCGATTTTGCAGTAAAGTTCGGGTTCCCAATTTTATGAACGTATAGTAGATATATCTTTTCATGATGCTTTCTTTGATTTTTCAATTACTAATGTTTTAACAATATGATTTATAAACGATTTAGATAATCAATGTACAAACGATCTACCACAGTATCAATAATTCCTTTTGTAAATTAATAAGTGCAAGAATACTTGTTCTAAGAATTATTTTGCAAAAAATTATTTTAGCTTGTACATATTATTTTATTAACAAAATTATAAATATTGAAAAATAAAAAGTAGTGATAAATAATTCAATAACAGACCAAAGAAATGACCAAAACTAAATTTTTTTATTTCCCGCTTTGTACATTTTACATCAGAGCCTTGTATATATATGCTTGTAGTACTGATGCATGTGAATCATGTTTAATAGTGTTAATGTAAACATAAAATGTAGTTGTTCAGTCAGTATGGAAAATATCTGTACTGCGTCGAAAAGGTCGCGAGCGTCGACACATCATAGACGTTAAATTGACCCATCGGATATCAATAAAGACACGTCTTGTAGAAACCAGGGAAACAGGAAAGCACTGCGATAATATAGTAACCGCGTGCAGAAAATCGAATTTCGTTTTCACTCTCTCGTTCAGTACGTGTGATAAAGTAGAAATCGCACGCTCTCGACACCTTTTGGAAGATGCATCGATAACAATTTTAAGTATAATCATGTCTTGACGCAGAGCCTAAAGAACAGAGGATGGCTGGGACTCAGGGAACTCCTGAATCAGAGGCCGGAAGCTTTGAGTGCTTTCAAAATTACACAGCTCCCGAGGTTTTTATTCAAGGCCTCGCTGGTATTGTTGATCAACAGGATGTCGAATCTATGATTCGTGCTCAGAAGCAAATGTGAGCTTTTCTTAAATGCTTTCCCTAGTATTTTTCAGTGGATACGTTTTGATGAGTTGTAATTTATTTTCACAATTCTATTTGTTAAGAAAGCGTGAAGCATGAAAAAGTGTTGTTTCAAATATCTAATAATAATACATTCTTTCGACAGTAATATAATAGAGTTTTTCCTTATATTTTTCAGTGTGACTTAAATTTTATTACGAATAATTAGTAATTTACCATTATTAAATTATTTTTAATTATACGGTTTTAATATTTACTGATATCTTGTAACAGTACTTGACAAATCTTAAAGATTTGAAACTAAATCTTTATGTTTCAATAGAAATATAAAAAATTTATGTTTTTCATAAAATTTTTTATTAGATTACAGAATATATATTCTTGCATTAAATGACAGAACATATTTACAAAACACAAGTTTTTGTATTAAAAGAATTATATTTTTATTTAAAGGTTACAGCGATTTGAGAAGACAAATGAGATGTTGACAAATTGCAATCAACTATCCATAAATCGACTTAAGAGTGCTGGTAGTGAATTTAAAAAGCACACTGCACTTTTAATCGAAATGAAAAAGGATTTAGATTATATTTTTAAAAAAGTCAGAGTTATTAAAAATAAATTGAGTCAACAGTATCCACAAGCTTATAATGGTAATATAAATCTCTTAAAGTACTAAAAAGAACGTTTTAAATGTCTAATGATTACATTTAATGTATTGCAGAAGCAGTCCGAAGTAGCTTAGCCGAAGAAGTTATTGTTGAAGATACAGATCAAGGTTCAAAACTATTAGAACCAGAAGTTCTATCATTGCCTAATACTGTTGCAAAAAGAGATCCTGATTCTGATGGTAATGAATAGCTTATTAAAGAATCAAATCAATTTAATAGCCTTAAATATTTTTGCTTATGAAATACAAATTTACTGTGATTTGTTCATGTTTTCTATAAAACAGTATTCCAAAAATTGTCTTAAATGATAATAGTTATTAAGATTTGAATATTATAATATAAGTAGATTATAATATAATCTACGCTTACGCTTACTTTTTTGTAATTCTTTTATTAACTGAAAATGGTGCTACAATATTTTGCAAATTTTTATTTTAATAAAGCTATATAATAAACTTAAAAGAGATATAAACATTAATTAATAGATTAGATAGTCGATTATATAATATTGTAATGCTTTAATTAAAACATTTTTAAGTTTCACATTCTTTTAAATTTACCATTAAAATATATAAGTTTATTGTTAAAATATGCGTTACTTGATGTGAACCTTGATACGACAACTTATTCATTTTCATTATTTACTTGTTTATTAAAAAACTTAACTATTACTTCATATGTGATTCATCTGCAGTTCCAAATGAGGAATTTCAATTTGCGAAACTACGTGAAAGGAGAATTAAGAGAAATGATAGTTCTTCAACTGACACTGAAAATGACCAAAGCAAACAAGATTCATCATCATGCTCCTCTAACACTAGTTAATTTAAGTACAATTGTTTTCTATTACAAGAAAGATATTTGTTAAATATTTTGCTCAGTCGCTAGAAAATTGTAAATATAAGTTGTTTGAGTCTATTGGGGGTTATAGTAAATTTATTTGTATTTTAAAACAATTGTAAATTTTATATGATTCGTTGAATAACCATTACAATAATATTACATTTTAATTAAAAATTAATTATTATTTTATTTTAAAACCTTTCTTTTTTTTATGTTAAAAATATTTTAAAGTATATTTTAAACAGTTAGTTTATCGAATCTAAAATATATATGATATTAAGTTACTGCGATTGGTGAATTTATATAAATAATCTTTAGTAGTGGAATAAGAAAATTTAGGTAAAACTGAGGAAATAAGATACTGGTAATGAGGAATATATTTTTAAAGTTTTTAAAAGTTGATGTTTCAACTGCAGTAGTATGATAGTAAAGTAAAATAAGTTACTTTCCACAAACTAGATTACACTTTTTACAAATGATTCCATTATGATAGTCTTACAAGTGCTAATTATAAAACGGATTGTAATTCCTAAAGAAGTGCGAAGATGTATATTTGAGTTATTGACCAATTTAATTAAATGAAGCTACTTTAGGTTTTCGGAGACATTGTATCAGAGGTAATGAGATCTATTGGATTAACAGACCAAATTTCAAGTAGTTGGCTTAATTAGCGTAATGTTGAAGTCCCAAAAAGTGTTATTGTTACTTTTGGTGAGAGATTAATACAGAGCATTGTATTTACGCTTCTAAAGAATTTAATAAATGGAGAGATGTAATTATGTCTAAACAAGGTACTATCGATATACTTCCTGAAAATTTTCTATTCTATTATTTTGTATGATATTACATCGATGATATTTCAAAATAAAAAAATGTAAATATTAGTAATGAATTTTATGAAATATAAATTTTTTCTCTCATTAGTTAGATAAAAAGTGAATTTTAGTAGTTTTTTGAAGAAATATTTTGAAGGTTTGAACATTAAAAAGGAAACCTTCGTATCCAAGAAAATTTAATCGAAAATTAAATAATAGATTATTTATAATTTTAAATGAGATTTTAGATCGTAATATATACGCATGTTTTCATCCTTTTTCAAGATTTTCTGTGAAAAAATCTTGAAAAAGGATTTTTTATATAAGAGTATTATACTATATGAAAAAATCGTACAGTATATCCACATTTATTAAAAGTTTCGTATTTTTCTGATGAGAATCGAACAGTTTTAAAAAATGTCCAAGTTTCGTGTTAATCCAAATTAATCTAGGTAAATCACAAACATTTTTTTCTTTATGATAATATCAAAAATTTTAACTTACCATAACAATTATTTTTTTCAAAATATTTTGAATGTATTCTTACTGAATCAGCAATTGCATTATTTAATACAATTACCTATATGAATAATCCAGAAACAAAATGGTAATTGAAGTTTAGTTAAATTAGTCAATAACGTAAAGTAATTCAGTTCTATAAATTAGCTTTAGTAAATTGAAATTTTTGATGTATTAAATATTATTAATTTTTAGATATGGTACACAATCGTTACATTATAATTTTATATAGGGTGTTGGATATGAAATTTTACAAGATTCAATTTGGAATAAATTTTATGCTTCGCAAAATAATAAATGAAGATTACGTACAGTATATAAAATTTGAAAATGTGTAGATAAATTAAGTAAGTAAAGTTATTTTATAAAAAATAATTTATTTATTTTCCATTAGTTATATAATATAAAAAAAAAGATTAAGAGAAAAAATGCACGTTGAATAAGCGATGGGTATTTAGAGACTACACATCCTTTAAAGACAACGATCAACAATTACGAAATTAAACATCGATCCTTCTCTCATTAGGAGTTTCAAACAAGGCCTTTAAAGTAAAATAAATTGAATAAACCTTGTGTAGAATTAGAGAAACGTTAAAAGAACAAGTGTACACAACTAGGCTCGCTAGGATTAAATAAGGGTTCAAACTACAAATTAAATTGCTTGACTTGATAATCTTGTCTGTATTCGTGTTTGTATTTCTATTTAATATTTTTGTTTTATGAAAGATGCTCCTTGTGAATTATTTTGTCGTTGACAGATTTATCCAACAAAACTGGAGGATAAGCTTGAATTTATTTATATGTACATAAGTTGTACAAGCAATAAAATTATCATTAAATAATTATAAATAATTTCATGATATTAATAATAATAAATTTTAATATATTTCTGTCATTACTATTCTTGATATCTTAATTTTTACTCTTAGTTACAGCAGTTTAAATATTTTCTCGTTTAAAACGTGATGTTCAAAAGATAATTTCCAAAATTTCGAAATGTATTATTTTACAAGTCTGTTCTAAGAATCATGAGATTTATAATGGTGAGGATAGTTTTTGAATCCAAGCTTAAATACTTTATACATTTTTTATAGTAATAAAATACGTTTTTATCTTCATGCACAGCGTAAATAGCAAAATCTTATAATCATTAGAGATGCAATTACTTTTTCAAAGCTCTCTACCTTTTAACTTTTGTTGGTAAATCATCTTCCATCCAAACATGGACATCATATATATCGTTATCGTGTATTATTAGATCTTATAAATTAAAAATAATGTGTTGAAATTATTGTTTAATGTAATCAATCGAAATGTATTCGTTATCAAATTGAGATTAGCATATTGAAGATTCAGAAAAAATTGAAATTATACAAGTACTCCATCGGTTCTTGTTTCAATTGGTAAAGACAATTATATTTTGTTAGTTTTCTGTAAAACTAATTACATAAATAATTATAATAAATAAAAGTTTTAAATTCTTCAAAATTTAAATCAAATATTTACTTTGTTACAATCAATATAAAGATTTATATATTTATTATTAACGAAAAGTAAAATTGATTCAGTGAACTTAATAATAGTAAATTTTATGATATATTTTGAAAAATGCTTATTGAAGAATAAAAATATCATTAATGATGTGAATGTAAATTAATAATTAATAATATATTATGACTAATACATTAATATTATTATTAGTGAGTGGTAATTTCTTCATAATTAATACATTTAAGTATTTACTATGATTAGTTAATAACTGTTCAAGATATTTAGAATTATAAATTTAAAAAAATTAATTCAATAATCGTCGAATAATTTTAGATAAACTTTAACTCAATTTAAATGTAGGAGTTAATGTCCTTGTATATTTTGTATACTTTTTACAAAGACGCATGGAAATTTTTATAGTTTATAAATAACAGATAATGAAAAAACATTACAAATGATTTTACGAAAGTTAAATGTCTCAAAATCGAGTGCCAATGTATTGCATCATTTTAATGATTCTTGACGATTTTGAAGTATCTAGTTAATTTAAAAATCTATTTATATATTTAGAGATCATAAAGATTAGTGTCGTAAAAATGAATGAAAATTGAAACTAAATACTCTTGCAAATATCTCGTAAGCATTTTTATTTCGAAACAACTCTTCATATTTCTACGTATTAACGTCTTTGATGCTTTATCGATGCATTTTAAATTGTTGCTTATTTATGATAATTTTTCATAATTATACATCTTTGAATAATTTATTCGACTGGTAATGGTTTCGTATAACAGAATGAATAATGGATATTGTAATATTTAATGTCTAGTTACGGATTCACATAGAATTAAATGTTTATTTGTAACAAGTCAATTGAAGTATTTATCCAAATAATATAGACCTTAATTGAACGTGATATACATTTTGGACATGGAGATTAATGAAAAGTTTTATTTAAGCACTGAAAAATTACCTACATTTAGTAATCGATGATCCAATGTAAATAAATATTGTATTCATTATAAATGTAAATCTAGGGTCGTAATTCTTACAAACAAGAATGCACCGTTTCTAGTCTGTCATACAGTGAAAATACTGAAATCTATATAAATTATTTAAGTAATTATTGAATTAATTATTTAAATATGAAACAAATCGATATAAATATAGATCTAGATAAAAATAAGTTGTTATAAAATTGATATTTATGTTTTGTGTAATTTAATTAAACTTATAACTAATGATTTAGATCTTATTTTTAGACAATCATCAAGTGAATTTTTGTCGCATATTTTAAAAAAATTAGTGCAGAGTAAAATTTTATAAATTAAAGCTTTATTCTGCACATGTAATTCTTTGACTATGGTTTTTCAACTATCTAGTTATATATACAATTTTTTTTTTTAAAGTACTTTGTGATTCCAGAATAACGATTTAAAAATTTTTAATTAAAAATAGAGTAAAGCAATGAGAATCTAATATAAAAATTATTAGTAAAATTAAAACAGGAAATAATAGCAAATATTTACTTATAGCAGCATTGATTCATCTATACACATGGTGAATATACGGGAAAGTGATAATTGGTTTTTCTGGTCAAGAACCGATCATCGTATTCTGTATGAGAGTAAATTTTACGAACGATATTTCTTTATTTTTAAACAGTGAATCGTTATAATCATTGATTGTCACGAGTGTTCGTTATAATGATATATTTGTGGGAATATTTGTCGAAAAATAGTACAGGTTAAATTTATCATAAAAATTAGCCTTTATTCAGAGCTAATGAGACCTTATAATAATTTAGCTGGTTTTAATTTAGTTAAAATTAATTGATCGTGAAACGATCTTATACTCTTCGAGATCATGCTTAGACGGCAAGTTTGAATTCAAGTATAAAGAGTAATGTACGATTCTATGTACCAGGAAAATAGGACTTGAAAAAGTAATTGCATATTTATAAATTATTTCAATAAGAAGTCAGTCCATTTATTAGGCTACTATATCAATGTGAACATTGTAGAAAATTATAGTGTTTTGAATTAAATGTTATCGTGTTAAAGCAGTTAAAAAATTAGAAAGTCAATAAAGCAAGAGCGATAACAAAATATAAATAATATATAAATTGCCACTTGAAAGATGATGAAATATTAAAACTTCTCATTCAGAATATAATTTAGTTATTAATTTAGTTATTTTGAAAATCTATTTTTTACTTTAAAAGCATTTTACTTCATTACTACTTATTACACATAAGATTTTGAACTGTAGTTGTATGTAAAAATTAATTGCAGCTATTATATTTTCTATTTTATTTTGTAAAAAAGCAAAAAATGTATAATATACATTTTAAATTACTATTTTAATTATTTATAGCTTATTTAAATTTTAATATTATTAGTTAATTAATATTTATATAAGATATTTTATTTATTTCATTTCCAAACTAAATACGTGTGTTATTAAAAATAATTTGCGGTGAGTTATAACTTATTTTCTACTTTATTATAAAATATAATGATTTTATATAGATAACAGTAACGAAAATCATTATAGTACTATATTTAACACATATTGTTATTATAATTTTCAAAAATCGTAAAATATCGATCATATATGAAAATATATGAAAATCTTATTCGAATGAGAAAACCACGAATATGCACAATCTCGCAAAATTCCAAGAATTATTGAATAAAGAACTTAGTAGTTTAATAATCGTAAGAAGTTTAAAACAGATGAAACTGTCATAAAAAAGCAATTTTTAAATTAAAAGAACTTGTGCAGCTGCAGAACATCTGTAAGCATATACAATTATGTATTCATTTGCACAGCTAAATATATCAGTGCACGTGTGTATATTTTTAAAATCCAAACATTTCCTTTGTAAGATTGATATTATAGTTTCTAAAACATATAACTTAAATTTCTAAAGTCTCAGTAATAATACATAATAATAATCATCATTTTAATAACAGAATTTTTTTTTAATCATCATACACGAGGATAAGAGATTTTAGATATAAATTTGCCTTCATTGACCATCACCGTTAATTTTTCATGTATTTGAAAGAAAACTTAAAAAAAGACAATGTATATATATATATATATATATATATATATATATATATATATATATATAATCATATAATAATGTAATTAAAATATGAGATCTTATGAGACTTTTAATATTTTTAAATGAATTAAGTACAGTGTATTGGAATTATTAATTTAAGATTAATACTTTTTATTTCAGATTGAAGTTTTTAAATCCAAATGATATTATTCATTTTTTATTAGGAAGTGTTAAAGAGTAAATATAAATAGTATATATAAATAGTGTATATATATACACATACATATAAGAGTATGTGTGAGTATAAATAATAATTAAAATATTTTTAATAAACACGTTAAACTCTGTTTTTCAAACATTATATGGGAAAATTTGTTTTTAAATTTACATCACATTTAATTTCTTGCTAAATTCCATCACTCTGCAAGAGAGCATGTACTCCCAGTTGAGCAAATTATAAAATGTGATTAATAATTATATCAATATTAAAAGGCAAAAACGTAAGTTCTTTTTTTTAAATTTTATTATTTAAAAAAGTAAAAATTAAATAATATCTACTGATATTATGATACGCGAAGAATGTATGTAAACGTTGCAGAAACGTACAATAAAATTTTTTTATATCAATTCTTTTTAATGATTTTGTTCGCTAACTTATTTATTATTAAAATTTGTCAAAATTTATTTGTATGTTCATAAAGTATACAACACCATTTGTAAAATCAATTAGATAAGGAAGAAACGATGTAAATAGAAGTAATGTATCATTATAAACTCATTACTCAGCGTGTTTTAAATCCTATAACTATTCATACGGAAATAGCAGTAAATTCAAATTGTTTTCAAATTCATTGTCCTACTTGGAGGGTAAATATTTTTGCAGGTTGAATCCGCTGAAATATTAAAAATTCAGATCGTCAACAAATTCCATCGACGATTTTCAATGTAAATCCACCGGCATGCGAGGCTTACCGTCATCTCACGCTAAACTTTAGAACGCGTTTGTGCATTTTTCGTTGCAATATGTAACATAGCGAGCGATTTAGCTTATCGCGTGAAAAGTAATAATGATTCGGTCGTTGATGATGTCGAGATAGAAAACTTGCTAGTGTTTCCAAAGCAATCCTCACTCGTGAATCCTCTCTGCGCTTGATACACGAGATCTCCGCTTTCGAAAGGGGATAAGAGCAACGCACGGATAGATAACGTCGTGGGATTTCCGTAGACGAGGAAGGGAAGCAGATATGAGTGCCGGATGAAAAAAAGCGGCCACACGAGTCGCTTTATAATCCAGTTTGCCAGCACGTGCACCACGAGGCTCGCGGGCGCGACTACAGACGTCGCAGATGCACACCAATACACGCTTACATGTCGCTGGTGCACAGGAGCCAGCTGTGTCTCAGCTGTTTGCCGACGATCCGTCCTGCTCGTGCGCACCGAGGAAACTATTTATTTATAGTTGTAATATATGCTTGCAGAGGCGTAGAACTCGGGATGAGTTTAATGCAAGTCGAGCGTTCAATTTTTGCGCGACGCTCTGCAACGCTTCTTGATTCCCGACTCGATCGAGATCGTTGATTTTCGCGATAATTTTCGCGATAATTGCGAACATTCTCGTTCGATTTTCTCTCGAGTATAGGCGAATGAGGGAACGCGTGGAACAATGCTCCTCCCTCTGGTTAACGCGACTCCGCGATTTTCCGGGATATCCAAATAAAACGAGCTGCATTGGCGGTTAATGCAATTACAATTTCTCGAATATCAAAGTCATTTAATCCATTGACAAGTACATTAATTATGAATACGCGATCATTTATATGCGAGGCTTACGGTCGCGCACAGACTGCGAGCGCGGAAGTTAAAGCCTGCGGTCGCTTGTCAGCTGATGCGCATCTTCTAATTTCACAAGCTTTAATAATACCCCTAAGCACAGTATTCAATGACTATTAACGTCCTTGTGCATTTCATTTGCTTTGCCATTACTAATGCGCGGAGAACGGTTTTGTTACGCAGGCAGTACGAACTAATTTATCGTTACGCTGGAGTATTATTTAATCAATAAGCGGTAAAGTTTTAATCATTGATTGTTAACTAATTACTCATTATTTTAATTTTAATTATCGACTATGATTATTTGCCAATGTACAGGCACGTATGAAAATTAAAAAAATAACGCCTCAATGTAAGTAAATTATATTTTTATATTTTTAT
This sequence comes from Wiebesia pumilae, assembly GCA_018907045.1. Taxonomy (NCBI): domain Eukaryota; kingdom Metazoa; phylum Arthropoda; class Insecta; order Hymenoptera; family Agaonidae; genus Wiebesia; species Wiebesia pumilae. The sequence goes on along the minus strand of JACCHZ010000162.1, from coordinate 282,412 downwards.
ATTTTAGTTATTGCGTTACTGACGACAAATTGAAGTAAATCATCTCCAGCGCAAACACTTGCAATAAAGTTGCAAATTGTCATTTGAGAAGACGCATAAACAAGAGTTTGATCCGATTCTATTATTGCATTCCAATTCTGTGCGGCAAAAGACTGACGACGTTTTATTTATTCTAGAGAATTATATTACAAATAATTCTTGTCCGCATTTAAATATTATGATAATGAGGTTTCAATAATAATAATAATAATAATAAAGCATTTCTTTTAGAAGTATCGTTTGTAAAAATTAATAACATTCCTAATCTTGCGCACTAATTAAAAGAATAAAGACAATAATCAAATTTGTCATTATATACGGATTATATCTAGCATCCAACAATGTTTTTCTAAAAAGTGTATATTACGATTTTTTTTATACGGTGAAAGATACTCGAAAGAACCGTCAATGTGCAATTCACAAACTACGAGTTTATAAACAAATATGCTTGACTCTCTAAACCACTACAGAGGGGTTTTGTTATCTCTCGATAAGGACTCGCGTTTAAATTTATGTACAGAAGATGTTGCAGCTTATAACGAGGAGAAATTTTTCTCTCTATTATGAACGTTTAAACTTTACTCAAGATTATATCTTTTTACGATTGCTCAAGCTATCTTCTCAAATAAAAGTTGAAATGAGAAACTTTTAAATTTAAGCAATCATTGTTTCCGTCGAGCACTCTGTTGCTCTTATAATAAGATTAGACTTTTAATACAGAAATCTAAAAACAAGTATGCCTTTTGAGAATTCTATTACGCGTTCAAAGATACTAAGGAATTTTAGCAGATTTTTATGTGGAGGTGTATTTGTAACATATTGCAATTAAGTATTATATTGTGAAAATATATTTCCGCTTCTGTCTGCTCGGTGTAAAATTTTATTATTTCTCCAAGTTTGTGTAACGTATTAATCGCGTAGAAGATATTTGAACGAGAAATTTTTTTTCATATTTGATCGATCATAAACCTCTTGCAAAATTCTTATAGCAGACAACTTAAATAACTGACCACCAATAATATTCGCCTTCTCAAATAACGAATGTTCAACGTATGCTTCCAATAAATACCGCTCGATAAGTAAAACGAGAGATTACAATTATCCGTTGAAAGTAAAATGCGTGAGTAAAGAAGTACAATCTTCGCTTTGGATATAAACTTCAACTGAATCATAATATGACTGATTGAGTAAGTTTGCTTTTTAAATATTCGATGTTTAAACGGAAAAATATTCAAGAAGTAAAGGAAAATGTCCATTGGAACTGAAGTCTAATTCTTACAAATGTGAGTCAAGTTTGTAACTTCGTGAAAGCGAGTTCCGTCGGTTACTCGAAAGTTAGTTAAGTTTCTTTATCAATCAAATTAAATCAATCACACGCTCATTGAGGTGGAATTCTAAAACTATTATAAATAAAGGATATCGCATAATGATATCTTACAAGAATTTAAATTTACTTTATGCTCTCATACCGAATGAAATCCATTGGATGGACTTTTCCTTATTGTATTCGATCATTAAATGGATTTTCTAATTTAATAATTTATTACTACGAGTCCTGCGCTGAGTACTTAAGACTTGTACATAAAGAATATTTCCAATTGTTTCTATGCAACCTGTAGTTACATGCTTTCTTACGTCTTATGAATAATTTATTTATACGTTACACTAGTACAATTGAATTATTATTAATTATTTATTTTCCTTGTTATTTAACATTTTTACGTAAAATCCAAACGTAAAATCCAAAATATAATAATATAATTAATCAAATTTGAATTAGCGTATGGAATTACCGTTATTCCATATTAATACGTATTTTGCCGAAGAACGCACATCACACAATAGAAGGACACATTTTTTCAAATATTGCCCTTATTTTTCAATTTGCCAAAAGATTTAGTCATTTAAATTCTTAATCTTAAATTCCTAGCTTTAATGTGATTCGTACGAAACTGGCTGAACACCGTATTTATTTTTCTCGTTCGCTCATTAATAAGGATTGCGATAGAAACGAAACTCGATGTTAAAACACCGAGAGAAGCGAGTTTACCCAAAATTTTGCCACCGAAGCCGTCGATTTAATAAAACGAGTCAGACGGGGGATAATAAGAAGAGTTCCGTGACCCATCGGCGTGCGTTGGAATATTCGTGATTTACGCCATGAGCGCCTCGGAAAATTGCCCATTTTCCTCATCCGTCGTGTAAGTCGCGTGTCGCATGTGCCGCCAGTCCTTATCTCGTAGAGGTTTGATCCCGCAAAACCAGCTGCAGCGCGTCAACTGACATTTGTATCAATCACTAACGGAAGCTTGCACTTGGCTGCTTCTTGACGCGCTCATGGAAACATCAAACTTCAACGGCAATAATGCCTGGAAAGTCGGTGAGAGTTCGCGCGAAATGCCTGATTATTATCTGTAAGTTTCGGATGTAACTGATTTCTCGTTGTTTGTGTGTTCGCCTCTCAGAAGAAAGCAGGAAACATCAGAAGCTTGCCAATTACGAGGAGGCTGTAGCTTCGACAGGTACATACACTTGAATAATTTGTTGATTTTAACGTGCGAAACTCTCGAATCAAACGTTTGAGATTGAATTTTTCTCTTTTGTAAAATTCGCGTAAAAATTGTACCGTTGAAAATCGAAAAAAATCAAGTTGTTGATAATTAACGATGAGTTTCGTCCAATTTCACGTACACGTTTCTCAGCGTTTTCTTCTCGAGTGTAAAAAGAATTCATGCGCTAAATGAACTTTGTTTTAGAAATCATTGTTTCGCTTGTACAGGGTACTTCTTTCGAATAAATCGACAGATCTCTAACGCTAAATTCTAATTCCACGAAAAATTTGGAAAGTGTACGTTAAAATACGGACGTATTATTTGATATTCATCGTGGATCAGAAAATTCGTTCGATTCACAAACGTTCGTGCGAGTGTGATTTTATTTATCCGTATTCGCGTCCTCTCCTTCAAATTAATCCTCGCTAGGTAAACGTACTTATATTGACTTTGTTCGAGGCCTTCAAAACATTTCTAAACATTCCAAACATATTCCATGCCATAGCTTTCAATTGCGCAGCACTTTTTATATCTTGTACTTCGTCGCAATTCTTTTTATAATTCTTGTTCTCACTTCGAAAAGTTGAAAAAGCTACACGAGTATACAATTATTCTCGCAAGTAGCTCGCAATGTTATTATAGCATTACTTTTCATTTAATAGCCTTGAATAAGCATTCCAAACGAGATAGCGCGAGACTCATTACTGCGATCTTTACAAATATTTGTATGAAATATTCCGACTTGAAAGACGTCAAACGTGACAGCAATGAGAAATAATCATAAATCAATTACGGTATTATTATCATTACGGATATTTGAGAATTAATTAATCGCATGTCGTGGACTCAAAGGGAAACTTATCTTTTGAAGGTTATGGACCGTTTAATATTTTAATACTTCTGGCTGCTCTACCCGTTGGATGGACGTGTGTTTTGGATACGAGTATGATTCCTTTTTTGTTAAAATCAGTAGAATGCGACTTCGAGTTGACATTATTTCGAAGAGGCATTGCTGTAGGCATTGTATACGTAGGTTGTACTTATTTATTAATGAATATAAAATCGTTATTTCAACGAGTGTACAAATTATTTACTTATTTGCATTAAGGTTTTTTTTTTTTTATTTTGATCTCAGGAATGATAATTGCTGGGCCACTCTGGGACTTTATTTTCCAAGACTGGATTACAGATTATTTAGGAAAACGAAACGCGATGATAGTCGGATTGATCCTTGATTCCATATGCAATATTTTATGGGCTCACGCAACATCATTCAACACTTTCATACTTTTTAAATTTCTTAATGGCATATTGTAAGTACGCAATTACAGTTTTACACGTGAATATTTCAACTTTATGGCTTCCGGATGTTGAATACAGAATCGCCGGTCCATTATCCGAACTCATGCCTTATCTCTCTGAGTTCCTTGCACCTGCACATCAACCAACGTTTACCAAATGGGCGAACCTCTTCTTTGCGATTTCCAATATTTTTCCACCAGGTATAATTTTCATGATATTTAGCGACTTACCTGTTTAGTCGATAATAAAAAAAGAAGGCGGAGGTAAGAATCTATAAAATAATCCTTAAATCACTTTCGTACTAAGGACATTGATTGGGTATTAAACTGACATTTTTGAAATTCAGTGTGTATTCAAGCCTGTAATCGAAAGGATGATTCTTTTTAAATAGCTTCAAATGGAAAATATTTTTAATTAGCATAAAAAATTTAGCATAAAAAATAAAGCAGGCCTTATTTTAAATAGTTGTTTAAGAATTCATTTCTTAATGTACACACGTTCTAGCTACTGCTAACATTATTAATTGTTTTTCATTCCATCGCTTCCTTGAAATAAGTAAGTAGGTTTAGAAGTATATGGTGATGATAATAATAATTTATTTTCCCTTATTTCCCAAATAGAATAGCGATTAATTCAACAGGACTCCTCAGCATTCGGCAACTTTAAATATTTGAAAAACAATTGTTAATCAAACTCCAAACTTAAATATTATTGCAAGTATGGTAGATTCATAACTCATAAAATGGATTTGTTCAGGTGCATTTTTCATTAATTCGAAGCAATCGAATAAATAACAAATAATTCATAATTAAATAGATAATTTAATAAAATTATGAAAATGACTTAGCGAGTTGCCGTGTATTTCACGTAATGTAAATCAATCGGTTTCTACATGGAGTATATTTTGAATAATTGCACTAATGTACAAAATATTTTCACGAGGTTTATAAAGCGACGTTTTTACACAAACTCGAATATATTATGCAGAATATTGAGCTTTGAAATACTTACTTTTTATCGTATGCAACGCTACGTCAGCTTTTAAGTGGAGTTTTTCTACATTTCTCATTTGTGCTTTTTGTATTGTATTTAAAGCTAGACATTGTAGAATCGCTTTAAAATTGCCTTTATCAGCTTTCGATCAAATTTGTATAATGTAACAGTTGCACGATATTGTTTTCCTTTTTAAATTTAGCCCATGCTTTCTTAATATAATTCTAAAATATTGGAACATTAAATATTTACATTTTGTTTACATTTAATCGGTCTTTACACTATATTGTACATCGATTCATTTTCGATAAATCTACAAAGTACAAAGTGTGTATTACTAAATATTTTTTATTTATTAACATTACTCTACGTTAATCATGACTTTATAGCGAGTCAATAATCTATACTCACTGAACTCAATTAGTATTAACTAATATATATTATTAATTCTTCTTAGCATTGGCGTATATACTTGTATTACACACTTCTTGGATAAATTTCACTATTTTCAATCAGTTTTATGAAACATGGCGAGTTTATATGCTAATCTGCACAGTACCGCCAATCTTGGGAGCTTTGACATTATGTCTGACGCCAAAAAGTCCAAAGTTTCTCTTAATGCGGGGACAGAGTCACAAAGCCCTACAGGTATTTAAAACTATGTACAGTATGAATAACTTCAAATCGCCCAGTAGCTTCAAGGTAATTATAATATATGCCAGAGAATCTCTTTCCACTTTGTAAGTGTACCATTTTAATTTTATAAAGTTAAAAATTTTAATACATTTAAGATTACAACGCTCATCTCGGAACACAAAATGAAAAAGAATATCAGAAGTGTTTGTAAATGTAAATTGCAAGACAGAATTTTACAATTAAAGACTTTATTTTCAAAACCTTATCTCAAGATATTTTCAATTATTTTGTCACTGCAATTTACTAGCATGCTCGGGTAAATTTATACATTTATTACACATGCATTTAAGTATCTTTTTTTCATTTATTTTACCGCAAAATTAATTTCAGATTTAACACCATAAGATTATGGGTGCCGCAGTTATTTATAATGATGAATGATTCTAGAGGTCTAACTCAGTCTTATAATCATAGCGATGAAATGATAACAATGTGTGATATGCTTTCTCCACGCATTCTGAAAATTAATCGCGCATTGTGTAATTATACTTCGGTAAATAATACAATGAAATATGAATATACATGTTATAAGAACCGATTATTAATTAAAGTTAATTGTGCCTTCTTTTTTTGAAAATTTAAAAGGCTTTTTTTCGATGATTGCAATCAGATAACGTGCTATGATTTACAGCCTGACTTTGAATCTACGGTGTACGCGACTTCAACAATAATTACATCGTTAATTGTCATCTTTAGCTTCCTCTTTACAGTAATGACAAATACGAAAATGAAACGAGTAATCGCGATAAGTAAGATTTGTTATGTTCCTTAAACTAATACCCGACTCTTATAATCATTTCCAAACGTTTATAAACTCCTCTTTTAGTTGTGTCATTTCTTATATCGACAATTGGGACTTTTGGAGTTAATTGGATAGTGGAAACACTTTACATGCTTATATTATTTTCATCTATTACTCTTGCATCCAAAATAGCAAGCAATATTATTATAGCATACAATAGTCAAGTAACACCCGAAATATCAAGGTAAATAAGTAACGTCAACGAATGTTTTTTAAAAGAAGATCGTTTGCAATACTCGAAGCAAAAATTTCTATCTATTAGCGTAAATTTAAAGTAATATATTTTTACAAAGTATTTGTACACATTCACAAACGGGTGCACGTGAACATTGCTTTTGAAATACAACGTGGGAAGTTTTCTATTGCTTCTTTCTCAAAATAGAAGAACCTAGAGGCAAAATGTATTCTATATAAAATAATTATTTCTCCTTCTTGTGTACGAGTTTTTAATTTAGCTTTTGTATTGATAATGTGTAACCTGTAACCCTTTAAAAAGTATTAAAAGAAAACTATATAATTACCTTGAAATTTTCAGCAAAACGTTGTCGATTATTAGAAATTAAAGAAATTAACGTTTTCCCGTAAAATGTTTGAATTTTTTTAAAGATTGTTCCAAGAAATAAATATTTTGTTGAAAAATATTATAAAATGTTAAAAAATATCCTGGATTTTTTTCTTGAATTAGTTCATATTAACGGATTTTTGATTTGTAAATGTCAATTTAAAAATCAATACTTTTCAAATCATAAAGCACGAAAGATTAGTACAAGCATATTATTAATATATACATACCTTAGCATTTGCTCGATATTTAATAGAATAATATATTAAATAGATAATGCTGATATTAGTACAAGCTTTTCAAAGACTGTTTATAAAGGCTTAATATACTTGTATTATTATTATTATTAAATAGCGGGGCATTACTATATAATTTTTTAATACGATTTTTTATTTGTCATTTTATTATCGTAAGTTGTTAGCATATGAAAGAAACATGTGCTTCTTTGTTAAAAAAATTTGAAAGTGAGATTTTGAAATCATAGCTTGAATAAAATTTGAATGTATTTGCTATATATTGTTTCTATGACATATTGTTTCTATGTAGTTGATAGAGATTAAGTTTTGATTAATTGGTGTTTCCTGATTGGCTTTACTTTACTACGTTTAGTTTCAAATTACTAATGTTCTCTTTGATTGCATAAATACGTATACGATATTACATGTAAATAAAACATAAACTTTGTTTCAGATTATAATTTTAGTAAAAATATCGTAGTGCAACGATTAGATTAAACTAATTGAAAAATTGTTGTGAAAAATTGAATTTTATCTATTTTATATATATTTATATATTTTAGACAGGCTGCTATTAATAGTATAAATTTTGCTGGTAATGTTGGTGCCGCAATGGGAAGTATTATATTTTCCATTGTTTTAGGAATTAATTGCCTTGCCGCTTTTATGGGAGTCGGATGTTTAACGTTACGTAATACAATTTTTTAAGTAACTTAATCACCCTGATACGATAAATAATTTAAGTAAAATTTCTTTTCAGTTTGTTATTTGTTATCTTTCTTTTTGATAAAGAAGCCATTTGATGAAAGGAATTTAGACATTGAAGAATATTAACAGGAATTTAATATACATTCTTGGCTAATATCAAAGTGAAACTTGAAGAAAATGATTGTTTTTATTAATTTAGCTGATTGTTTTAATGAAGCAGGATCAGTGAAACTGTAGGAAATGTAACTTAAGGAAATATACAAAAAGGATAGAAATCACTGTAGTCTTACAAAGTCTACAAAAGAAATGAAATAAATGTATTTACATGCAAGTTTTAAATGATTTTTTATAACGATGTTTCTTTATTCTAATTGTACTTTATATTAATATGAAGTATAATATAAATATAATTTTACATTTACATTAAAATGCACAAAAATTGATGTGTGTATAATTTGTTGTTGTAGTAAATTACGTTACGTCTGAATAAAATTTTCGCTTTTCAATTGTTAATACTTCGCTAAAAATTATTGTTCTCGGTTCTTTATATTCAAAAAATGGAGCATAAAACGTTTATTATCGAAGAAAATCCACTAAAAAAATCTACTAAAAGTTTTTAAAAACATAATTTGCAATTTAAGGAACGTAAAGTTCTCCTAATTAATACGTTTTGTTCAGTCTATTGGGCTCATTAGTAAAGCTGCGTGAACCGACTGCTTTAGAAGTTACGAAAGGATCAAAGGACTTTACTATGTGTGCACTAATCGTACATTAATTCCTTGATTATGAAGAGGCACATGGAACATCCGCGCAGACTACTTCATTGATTAGCGAAGAAATGAGTCCACACAGTCCTATATAAATATTGATATAACAAATTTAAAAATTCTTCGAATAAGTCAAAAATTTATGTCAATTTTTTTCTAAGATATATATTTTTATCGAATGCCTCAACCTGGAATGTCAATTTACCACGACTTAATGTAATTAACGAATACATAGATTTTTTATACATCTTAAAGATTTTATATCTTATACTTTTTATACGTTATGCTGAATCAAACAACAATTTATTATACCAAATAAAGAATTAAATAATAAAATGAATTATACGTGTGCACCGGCAATTAGACCGATATTTTGTTACAAATGTACATCGAAAGGTTCCTCGTTTTGTTATTACCGTTGTTGACTTGCTCAAAGAGTTATTTTCAGTATTAGGACGAAGATCCCGAGAGTAAAGGAATGCACTCCCGATTAACGATGTAAAATAATTATTGAGTATAATCCTTACGAGGAGAGATTGATGTGTACGCGAGTGATTATGATCAGCTTTCGATTTCGTCTTGCTTTGTCACGTGTATTCAGACGTAATATGGCTCTTGATGATTATCTGTTCATGACTCGCGTCGACTCTCCTACAATTCGATAACTCTCCGTAACTTTGATGGATTGCCAGTGGTTTGACGATCGATTTCCTTCTGTAGTACATAAAAGTAGGATATTTCTCAACGCAATTTCTTCGTGACTCCTTTTCTTATCTGAACTTGGGTTAAATCACCCTCTCCAAACGAACGTTTGAATTCTGGGACGTATAAGTCCACGGTTTTCTTATATTATTCCTTGGTACTTATCGACATTAAACTTGAGCGTGTGCAGTTGTAGGGATTGAAACCCCGAATAAAAAGTGCGTCACGTGTCCAATGCAAGGGCTTCGACGCCCTTGCTGATGATAAAGGTATATTATGTTAGGTACCCAGTGGTCGTGTGTGTCCAAATAGTTATCCACATATGTCGCTTTCTTCGCAGTATTACGTATGGCTTGTGGTATTTGTGAATACGGTATAAACTTACGTGGGTATTTTCGATGTATTCCCTCTACAAGTGCTGGCACCTCGTCATTCTTTTGGTTTATATTTTTTCTTGCCTTCTTCACATTATTGCCGCAATATACAAGTAATATACGATAACAGCAATCATATTTTCGTTCAATTATAAATATTTTTTCCATTCAACTCGCTAATGACGATTCAATTGCGTTATGATAATTTGATAACATTACAGTAGTATTCCTTTCGTTTAATCGTATAAAAATAATGCTTTGTTTGTATTCAACTTATTCGAGTGGGACACGAAAATGGTGGGATGATGACTTTATTAAGTCGGGAATCAAACCGGAGACCTTCCCTTTTCGTGACAGATGTTCTTCCAGCTTGAGCCGTCAATGCTTATGCGTTTTTTTTCTTCTAACGTTATCCTTGCATCGTAAACATTGCTGAAAAACTGAGACTGTATTACATCATGTACGTGACATTATTTGTACTCGTGAATTTAAATTCTTTGAAAGAACTGTTGTAATTAAGTTACATAGATTCTATTTAATGCGATATGGCATTTTTAAATAATTAATAAAACTTACGCGTATAAAATTGATAAGGACCAAGAACATTTTTCTAAGATTATAAGTTATTATTAATTTTCAGTTTATCTTGAACTTTTCAATACAATATTCTGCGACCAATGATAATGATCAATAATAATGTTATTAATTGAAAATTATTATGATTTAATTTTTTAATATTAATAAAAATAGTCTACATCGAAAATACAATTTTAATAAAATTTTTAATTAATTATTTCACTTTACTTAAATAGCTCCAAGGTATAATTAAAAGTTCAATACATTTAAAAGTAATGGTGTATTGTGTACGCTATAATATTTCAATATATTTACGGAATTAAACTTTCGAGAGCAGTACGATAAAATGAATTTTCACGCAAACGCACGTATATTTTTTTAATCAGTCGAACAAACAAAGATGTCGATGCAACGAAATATTTTTCGATAATCGTGTTGCTAATATAAAAAACGGTATTTGTAAAGCTGCAATATTTTCTCAGAAGAGAAAGAATTATACAAATATTTATAAAATAATGTTCGGTACATTTATACATCACGTAATTATACGTTCGTATTTTAATTTTTTTTTAATTCTTAATCTCCAATAAATTAATATCTTTTACAACTATAATTCTTTTTATCTTCAAATTCTAACCAAGTACAAAATTACTGTATTATACGTACTATACGGTTCTCGTTTTCTTCAAGCTTATAGTCATAGATGATATATGATACAACAGCCCTTTAAAATTAACGTTTCAAAAAGAAAATACAACTAACAGACCATTTTACATCCACTAAAAATAATTATAATTGTTGGAGAAATCTGCGAAATAATGAAATGACGTAGTCCCAAAATATCTTAATAACTTAATATCTTTTAGAAGACATGTGATATAAAAATAAATCTCATCGGTTAATGTCTTGCCGAAGAGAAGAATCAGAAGCTGTTTCATGCGTTAATTCAAATTTACAGAATATACCTTAAGTATATGTATTCGAAGTACATTTACTTACAACGCATTTTATCTGTCAATTTCCAAAATTATGTCTTTATATTCTCTCTCTCTCTCTCTCTCTCTCTCTCTCCCTCTCTATGTATTAAATTTCAGAAAGAGAGGGAATATAATATTACGTTATCAATTGTATTCATAATTTTGTGTCAATATATTAATAATTTGCGTCTTTAAATAATTATTAATATGATGTATTAGTGATGAAAGATAATTTAATAATTTCATTTATAAAACATGATTTAATATAAGCGGGGATGATATTTAATGGGTAATTTGATATTGTCAAAGGTTTTTATTTTACATCACTTTAAAAGTATAGACTATTCCCATATACTAACGTATTTCTATAAGACTTGTACTGTTAAAAGGATGCAATTCAAATGAAAGTCCTTTAAAAAAACTGATGAAATATTTTCGTTTTATATTAAAGTAAAGACGAGATAGGACTGTCGCAATGATAACAAGAGGTACAAAACAGAAAAAATATTTTAAAACGCTTTTCTTCAAATGCTGAAAATCAACAGAAATGTCCTGTTCTTTATCTCATAAAGTTAATTTAGCAAACATCGCTCTTTAAACGTCGTTTACGACAATCGTATCGTATTTCCCGCGGCTTCTTGCTCGCGCTAGAGGAAATCAACAGCACGCACACGACGTTAGCACAGCAGCACGTGCGTCGCACGTGGCGCTCATGATAGCACATGTGTGCACGAGGTGAATTTTAGCAGCGCGCGCGCGCGCGCGCGTGTGTGTGTGAGAGAGAGAGAGAGAGAGAGAGAGAGAGAGAGAGATACTACAACATCAGGACAGTAGCGAGCATACGTGAGGGTAGCGGAAAGAGTAAAGTTTAGCTGACAAAACACGGAAACAGCTGTTTAAGCTTATCCACTTCACCTGTTCATTCATCTAATTCATTCTTCTATCTTTTCTGCGGCATGCGCTGCGGCAGGCAAAGAACACGATAATTTGTCCGATAATTCTCAAACAATGTTGCTTCAATTGCGAATTCGCACATCTTCGTTGCTTTACTCGTATTTTCTATCAATTATGATTTATCTTACGGTTTAATTTTTAATGTGAATTATTTTAACGAGTCATTTTGTTCCAATTCCATTTTGTTACATCGGTACAATGGCAAAGCTCGTATGAATTTTTTTCTTAACTGTACACACTACAGAGTTAGTCCGCGGATCCGCTTAAGATTGGATGATATAATGTTTGACGATGAAAATTAACAGAAATTGTACGGAATACAACAAATATTCTATCTTATTATTATATTTTGCATTAATTGCTTAATTTTAATGGATGCTTAATTAGTTATAATACATGTATTTTGACTTTTTGGTCGTTTATGTTTGCATTAAAGCTATTAAGCGTAAAATGTTTCCAAAATGATCCAAATGATGAACGTAATGCCCATAATTTCTTATATAAATTAAATACATGCACGAATACACACAGATGTGTATATTTAATTGAGTATTAATAATATGTACTGATGTAATGATTTTTTAAATTAACAAGTAGTGTGAAAATGTATGTTGAATATTTCTAAATTAGCTTAGATAAAAATTCAAAAAACTTGTTTCATAAAACTTAATAAATATCCAAGAATTCTTCAATTCATCGTGGTTTTTCTCGCCTGATTGACTTTAAATATTTTTAATTTTTTTAGACATTTCTTTATGCGAAAAGAGCAGGCATCACTTTTATCTCTATAAATTTACTGGATATCATACTTAGTTTCTCTTGTAAGCTTCATACACAAGCCTATAAGTGTTCTTTTATTAATATCATAGTGATTAATATCATAATAATTTTGTACGTATATAAAGAGATTTTTGTTTGCTTGATTTTCTTCAAGCTATCAGTGCCTTCTTGTGTAAATTTAATAATTGCGTAAGTAATTTATATCACTATTTTATATTCGACTTTGTCAAAAATTATATACTATTGTAAAAAAAACTTGACTCATAATTCAATTCTTCATAAGCTAGTATCAGTTTATTTGAAAAAGTTAGGATGCGTGCAAAATGCGATTCTTCGCAGAGTTTCATTGAAATGGAAAGATTATTTAAACCTAAGCTTATTACGTATATATAATATTATTTGTTAAATCGAGTCAAAATAGCGACAAACATAAAAACAAAGCTATAATCGGTATATTTCAATTCCTTTAACATTTTGCACTGATATGATCCAAGAAAATTCAAATAAATTAATTTTATTGAACTTAGAGTACTGATTTTGTCGGAAGAGTTTCAACAGGAGTAATTTCCACATATAAAAGAATTCCTTATTACACGAAGAAAGCAAATAGATATTAAAATATATATTCGTTTTCCCCGAGATAAACTTCGTTCGTGTATATTTCTTTTGAGAGGAAGTTTTCATAATTGGTGCATTCCAACGGATTATTATGTGGCACACGATTAAATTCTAAAATGTTAGCGTAAATATGCGAAATCTTGAAATTCTCCTTTTGAAATTTTACGAATCAAATATTAATCACACAACTTTACGTAACTGATTAATGTAATGTGTGCATCGAATAGATGACAAAGGATCAACTGGATTTTCGCGTTTTAACAAAGTGTCTTAAACTTCCTCCTCCGCCCCTCCGCCGGACGTAAAACTGCGATCGCTCGTTTTCATTATAAATTGCGGATGAGGAGCGACTCGTTGGTTCGCTCTACTTCTCGTTCGACTCGACGCGCCGGTTACATGCACGGTCGACTCCGTGCAATCGACATGTTCCCGTGGACGCGCGGGTGTATATGTGTGTGCGCGCACCGACGCCGCTTCAGCGCCCATTTGCGCGCTTTTACGCCTGCCTAATGCGCCTTTAGCGTTGCAAAGTTGTACCTTTTGCAAGTAACCGTAACCAGCGACGACGGGATCTTACGCTTTTCGCCAGTGACTAATCTCGCGAGCTCAACTATCCACGTGTGCTTGTCCTCGATTCGAGAAAACTCTATTTAAAAGATTCGAAAGTTTGCGATAATGCGTCACGTTGATCTTCTATTTATACAATGAGTTTGGAAATTCTTTCGATTATTTATGCAGATAATGTCGCAATCTTAATTATAACGTTGTCGACGTCGATTTTAAGAATGTCGGAAAAAATAAAGTTTCTCTTACAAATATCATATACCATTTGCAAACAAAAGATGTATCCGAATAAAAGTAATAGGACAAATTTAGATTTAATGTAAATAATAATCCACTAACAAGTCTTTTTATTTAATTTCTAATTCAGCATGACACTGTAATAGAATTTACTTATACGTATTCTCCATTCATTAGTAAAATAAATAATCTTTAAGAGCCTTACGTATCGTTTAAGTTCGATCTCTATAATAATGTACTTCGGCACGAATATTCGTTGAAAAAGTGAGTACAAAAGATAATCACATATGTATATTAAAATTTATAAACTTTTAAGTATTGGAATGATAGAGAGCGAGAGAGTGAGAGAGAAAAAAAAGAGAAAGAGAGAGAGTTAACGAGTGATTAACGAGTGCGTATCGTAAATGCGGCTCGTTATATTCGCATTCGTGAAATCGAGTTATGTCAATGAGTTGCAGACAAGCGTCATTCATTTTCAGATATTCGGTAAAAAATAGCGTTTTAGTTTAAAATTGAATTAAAGTGTTCGTAGCATTTACAAATTAACTTAATGTCCTCGTTAACAAAAACGACATTTTCTGCACACTCTGTGAGAGTATTACGTTGATAAAGTGATAGATAAAAGGAAAGAACTAAAGCATCATTACTCTCAAAATTAACGTAATTGACATGTATCGTTCGAAAATGAAGAATGATTACTTTTATTTTTAATGTAGCATAATTTGTCTTGTGGATTTAATTTTCAACGACAGATTATTATTTCGTAACTCTTTCCCATTAGTAGGAATCAAAATTTAATTTATTAATAATAAGAATGAAAAGTCACAGTTTCAAAATTTTCTAACTTTATATTAAAAGAAAAGGAAAAATAAGAAATCGTCACTTTGAAACATAAAAAATTTTCCCGTACCAACAAAATCTTTTAATTTAATCATTATCAACAGTGGTATAAGATATAAAATTTACACATATTGTGCGATAAACAAATAGGGAATAAAAATTCCGTGTACACTAATCTTGAATGAAAAATTGAAATAAATGTACGTAATTTATAATGCGAAAGCTATTATTAAAGGAAAAGCTCTGGGAAAGACTAAGTATGAGAAGAGAACGAAAACAAAAATCTATCCTTTTTACCCCTAATTTCAATCATTATTCACTCAATTTTACGATTATCTAAAGATTATTCATAATAAATAAGAGAAATTATGTATTTGAATTTAATTCGAGGGTAAATCGTTGCTAAATTTGTATGATTTTTTATATTTGAGTTTGAATTTTTCAGCCCCGAGGCCAACACTTATGATTACTACCTTTCATTATTCATTAAATTAGTATTAATTTAATAGATTCAATTTCATTATAAATTATAAATTATAAAATTATAATAAAAAATCATTATAAATTCATTATAAATAAAATAAATTTCATTCATAATAAAAATCAATTAATTTAATAAATTCATTTGATAGACACGTAATATGCGACGAATTGAGGATAAGTTAAATACGGATAAAAAAGTTATTGAGAAATATCTAATAATAGAAGTTTAGATTATCGATAAAAATCTAGATAAAAAATATCACTCCATTGCAAGAATCGCTTAAGTAATGTACTATTACATTGGCAACCAAAAAACCTTCGCATAAATTCACTAAATCAAAACGTACGACTATTCTTGTTGATTTTTCTATAAAATTATACGACATGGACGTACCATTCCTAAGGAAATTACATATTTCCAGTTAGCATTAAACTCAAAACATCTGATTTATTAATATCCAACGGAAAAATGCGTTTAGAACATTTTCCGAGTGGTCTCTATTGCACAAAAGAGTAATCTGCATAACAACGAGTGCATCATCAACTTCTACACGTAATCACGACACAACGTCGTGTAAAACACATAGAAGCCTCGTTCATCATCATCATAAAACCATCCACAAGCATCTTAAGATGTCGCGTGGGAAGTGGCGAAAATCAGAAAAACCGTGGTTACCTCTCGCATCGCTAAATAGGAAGAGGAAACCGCTTCCGCGTTTCTTTACTATCCGTTTAGAGTCAGCAGAGATTCCCCTCCACGTCCTAGCACATAATGCACCTGCTGCACCTGCGGCAAGACCCGTCGAGGCAGTCTACGTTCGCGACTAGTACCAACAGCTACCGAGAGATAAACGCCGACAACGTCGAGAGCCAGTGAGCGAGGACTATAAGTTATTACCATTGGACGTTGGACTGGGACACTTGTGCAAAGTATGGGCAAGTGCAACTCTGGGATTACCATACGTGATCGAGGAATCGCTTCTTTGGCATTCGATTTTTATTAGAGGGAGCTTTCGATAAACAAAATTAAAGCTCTGTTGGTAAATCAGGTATTTCGATCTGCCTCTTTCTTTTCAAAAAATCCTGCTTTTTCACCGCATTTCACGATTCGCAGCTCTTTATTGAATTTTTAATACGATTTTTTAATACGCCGCGTTCACAAGAGTATTTGGCTTATTGGTGATATGTGAATCCTCATAATTATATGCGTACTATTATCGAAAAATAATGCAAATTACGCAATATCGAGCAAGCTTTTATTTTTATTTTACAACGTGTGAATCCTTTACGAATTCTTGTACAAGTGTAGCATTGAGTAATTTTTGCAAACCGATGGTCCCCGTGTAACAGCTTAGGAACTTGATAAATTTATAATATAAACGCCTAGAAAAGCGTATTTCGCTTTCGAATAGTATCAACTTCTGATTAATATTAGTGCAACACTTGACAATATGAAATTGCAAGAGCAAATGATCTTGTAAATTACTGAGTATCACACCTCGTAATTTTTATTATTTCGTAATTTATATTTATAAATATTAATAAAAGCTTAAAATTCTTTAATGTGCGGTGTTTTAATCGATCATTATTCAATTAAATCCTCTAACAATATTTAAAGGATACAACATTTATTTGACGCATAGTACTTATACGTATTTCTTTTGAACTGTAGTTGAATGTATCTTATTTAGTCTGGGGCATCAATAAAATATATTGAATTTTTTACATAATGAGGTACTAAATATTCAGAAATATGTTTTCGATGGTGCACATACCGAGCAACTTTAAAATCAGGATAAAATTTAAATTACACTTAATTATCAAATTACGTAGGCTATTCCATTTGATTCGAATTTATTATTTTAACTTGACAAATATTGTACAATTAAACGAATCCAAAGTAACCAAAGCGCCGATAAATTAAGTAAATAATGTAGAGAGAAGTAGTTGGATCATCGCTTTCTTTGTAATTGAATCAATTAAACGAGAATTTTAAATTCCATAATTACTAGAACTCAACTTAAGCATAATTATCTCTTCGTAAAGGTTATAAGCGATAGAAGTTTAATGATGTAGTTCGTTTTAATATAAAAATCATGACAATGTCATAATTGTAATGCCAAATAAACGTAAATGAATATTTTATTTTTGGATAATTACACCATTGGATTCACTAAAGTTTTTTCAATTGAAATAGACACTATCTAATATCTATTTGTTTATTATTTATTTTTACAGAATATATTAACCGCGCAACCGAATACAGAATTCAGTACACCAAGTTTCCTAGTTCAATTCGTATCGGACGTTAGTTTTTCATGAACATTATATTTTAATTTTAGATTCTTAAATGAAAATAGTAAATGTTGAATAAATTTTAATAGTATATCAATATATGATTTATGACACAAGTAATAACCTTGACTTATTAAGCATTAAAAAGCGATAAATTGCTTAAACATTAGAGAAGTAGGTGATGTTGCTTATTTGAATATTCAAACAATAACTCTTCAAAACGTTTGTTATTTCACAATTTAATAGTTTTAATAGACTAAAACGTACGATAATAAAATATGGCTAACTGCTTCTACCGTATGTTAAGACGATATGTCTGGATTTTTTTAAATATCTTATCGAAAGGTCTGCCAAACTCATAATGAAAGCTGTAAACCAGCTGAATCAATTTTAATTCATCGCTGAACGATTTTTCCTCTCCATAATATTAGAATAACGCAAAGAAAATAAATACGACGTGTTTCTATAATTTACGAAATACTTATGTACTCCTATCTATATTTTGTATGAAATTTCTTTCGAAAGAGCCAAAGATAAATTTTGAACATCAATAAATTAATTATCACGAAGCTAAAGACGGTACTACTGCAAATTCTATTTCTAATTCTACTAATAGAAAAGAAACATTTAATTTAAAATTATGCATATTATTTCTATTAGATGATATATTGAAAAAGTTAAAGTAAGAGTAAGTAAGATTTCAATTTTGTTACTAGAGTATCACAATCTAACGTCAATTTCTTAGATCTAAAAGTATTTTATATAGGTTTTCTTTTCGTACGAAATATAATTCTTTCAATATAAATCAAATGTTCTTAAAAATTATAGTACATGAGCACAAGTCACACTACTTAAGTACGTAAATATACTTAGCATATCTAATGAAAGTTGGCCACGATCAAATTTTGTCGTCACAAAATTTGATAAATACGTATGACAGATTTTAATACATTTTCTATATATTAGAAAAAGTGTTTATACAATATATAACAAACGAATGTAGATGTACATTCTTAATAATATTTCCTTCTTATTCGTACTCGCGCAATCGCGATATACGTTTGTGACAATTGACAAGAGATAAGCATGTGGGGAAGCTCAAGTGCGGGACTTGATTTACTGGATCAAGAGAAGATATATCTTGATTATTATATCGTACGCTACACTAACAGGATAAAGTACTCTCGAATCTACAACAATATTTGCTGCGGGCTGAAATGATGTCAAGATATAAGTGATGATTATTTTCTGCTATTTTTATAGTATAAAATAGCGTTTCTTTGTATAATCGTTGATTACAAGAATAGAGATGCATTATTTTTTTATATCAAGTCATTTTAATAAAAAATTGCAATTTCAAATGGTGCGAAGAAGGCTATAGCTGTATGCATATATGTATCAAGAAGAGCAATGGGTTTTTTTTTTAAGAGAAATCTTCAGTGTGATTACGTACGACCAGGTTTACACATACGGCCAGCAATAACTGATAAGTTCCTTTATAATAACTTTTGTTCGAACAAAAATTTGGAGTTGGAACGAACTTTCTATTTTCGTGCCGAGAAAATTCTCCTGATAGAGTGATTATAAAATTTATAGAAAAACTGATCACATAAACAGTGAGCGTAGGGCGTTTTGTCCTTCCAGGAGGTATTGCTCTTGAGCTGAGAGCACCACAAACTTAAGCTTGTAGTTTAATAAAAGTCGTCCTCTTCCTGTAGAATTTCTCGGATTTTTATTTCTTGCTTAAAAATTAGATATAGTTATATTAGCTTGATTACAAGTGGACATACTTACGGTTAACGGAACTTTATTTATTAAATTAACCGATATAAGACATTTCTTACGCTCCTTTTCATTTGTAATAATGGTATATTTACCTTAAATTTAGTTGATAAGCTTGTACATTCATTCAACAGTATCGTGCAATTAGTATTGGAAATTAATTTTTTTTTTTTTTTAATTTTTCTAAAATGTTGACGCGTGAAATACGTTTAATCACATCTCTGATACGATTAAAAATTAGGATTTAGCTAGTATTCGAATGCGACCGATGACCATAGACATAAACCGTACTTTTTTTTTCTGCTGCGCACTGCATCTTTTACGTCAACCAGTAATAAGCAGTCTCCTAAACGTCGTTTTATAAAAAATTTATGTATTTTTTATTGCTCTTATTTACAACGATGTCATTTATTGGAATGAAAAATTTAATTAATTTGCATTCGTAATTGTGATTTCAGCTTTCCAATCTCCTTATTCAAGCTATATTCACAAAACTTCATATTTTTATTCGGTTATTGATAAAAAATTTATTGCACGAGGTCGCATTGAAATTAATGAAAAAATTTAATTCGGCCTTTACTATTCGCAATCTTTTTAAAATCAATTTTAAACTCGGTTAAAAATAAAATCCACGATTATTACGTCATAAACGTGTTTCCCGTATTTTCGACGTGCAGCTTCTGCACGTCATTTCGTATTAGATATTCAGTTATTAAATCATAACGTAATAATTTATTAAGTAATAAAAATAGCTCATAAATTAGGAGAAAAAATAGCATTACTTGCGAGCACTTTTCTGACTCTTAAGCGTTATACATACATTAAAAATATACGCGATTACATGAAAATATTTATTCAGTAATTTAAGTGATACCATTTTCTCTTTACATCTCAATACGTATTTAATATTCGTTTAAGAATTACTATTGACTAAATTGTGCTAAGAATTATTTGAACTTTTCAAATTAAAAGTCTTAGATAACTTTAATTCCATTCTCATTTAAATTTATGCACACTCGCAATACAAAGCATTAAAAAATGAAAGAGAAAGCGATGATGGTTAAGGTACATAGACAGCGGGCTGCATGTGGAGACAGTCGGCTGAATTGTGATTATTTTAAACCTCATTCGATAGAAGGAAACATTTACTAGCCTAGATTAATGCAGATATAGAAATGCCGGAGTCTAATTAATTGAATTTAAAAAGATAAAAATGAAATTATCCATGAAAAATGCCGTATAGATTGCGTGAATTTAAAGCTCCTTGAGAAGCTGTGCACGACGGCCAAAAGAGCCAGAGTTGGTTTAAAACGTCGTTCACGGAGCGACGGAATAACGAAACGACAAAGTTCTCGGTATTCGGCAGGAAAATGATTGTCAGTCCAGTGGGTAGTTGTTTCTTTAAAGCGGGTAATGGTCTGAATCTCGTTCAGACGTGGTTCAGTCGATCGTCCGTTTTAGCGAGACCCGATGGCTATGTTGCGCCGATGAGTCCGAAAAGACCGGCAATAAATCGCTGGCAGACTAACGTAAACACGGAAGTCGGTAGACTGCGACGGGGAACATTAAAAGTGTCGCGTGCCAGCCGAGAATTTCGCGGCACTGTAAGCAAAGTGACGGTCGGGACAAAAGGGCGCGGAAGGGGTGGAGACACTCGGACGCCAGGCGTAGGACAAAAGTAGACGTGGACAAAGACAGCATAAAGAGCGGACGGGATCGGGCGCGTCAATTGCAGGCGCAGTCCGGCAGTCGATTATGCAGGTCCGCACCGCGTGTACGAGGTCGGGGGCGCCGCTTGTAATTTACGACTTGTCTACGATTGCTCGCGGCGCGTCGCGCTTGTTGGACCCGCGAGCGAAATTACGCATCGCGAGACAATCGGACGCGTCCTGGACGCGGGAAAAAGCCACGCGGGGTTGAGATGGGAGGGGGAGGCGCTTTGTTGGCCATTGCAACGCCTCGTCCTGGCCTTTTAAATGCATTCCACGTGTGGATTTCGAACGTAAATTAGAAAGCTCGCGCGCGCGCGCGCGCGCAGATGATTCTTGTTTAATGGCGGGCCTTTACGCGGTCGTTCGTACGAGCGTGTGGATTAATTTGAGGGTGGCCACATCGTTGGAATAACGAGCATTTTCTCTCCAATTACGTTATTTCTGATTTTTGCCCAATTTAAATGCTCGTGATCGTATTTTAGTATTAACGTGGCTTAATCTTCGAAATACTTTGATGAATTTTTGGACAATTGCACATGTTTAAAATGAAAATCAGGTGAGATATAAGAGAACTGCAAAATCACTGACTTGGCGCACACCCTTGGTTTAAGCATCGGATAAAATACTCGAACTCTCTGACGTACTTTACTGCTCACAATTCTCGTAATAGTACATCCGAGTAACACGAAAACTCGAAACAGCAAACAGAATGTCGACTGGAATAAAATAGGCCTCTTGCAATTTTTCGAACATGCAATTATTTTGACTAAATACTTACGCGGTTCTTATTACAAAGTTGTAATAACGTTATCAACTACTTTTACACAAAATAGATATAAAAGGAAAACCGTACTTATCATATTCTCATCGAATTTAAAGATATTTGACGAAAAATTCATTTTGATAAAAAAATGCTTACAAGATCTTCTCGCGATGTAGGAAATACAGATAAAAAATCAGTAATTTATTACTTCGTTTAAAAAAAAATTTCCTTTTTTTATTTCTCTTTAATATGTAAATGATAACTTCTCAAACGCTTTACTAATTTTAGCACCAATTACGCCTTTTTATTTATTAATGCTTTAAATAATATTTTGTAAATTATAACCTTAAGGTAAAATGTTTTATAATAGAGACAATTTACCGAGGAATCTTTAAATTATCCTTAAATTTAATTTTTCCTTGGCATTAGCGTTTTCTTAAAATTACAACAAAATACAATACAATTGTGAGTCAAGTTCATTCGAGTACAAATCTTTTCAGAAGTAATCGCATTAAAAGCATCTTTAATCAAAACTTAAAAACTTATTCAGTCTTTGTTTTCATAACGATGGTGATTGGTTAAACGTCAGAAGATTTAAGATTGTTTCTTTTAATCTATTTTTAAAACAACGTTCTTCACGTAACAAAACTATATTTACTTATTACTATTATCAAGCATATAATCTAGTATTAGAGCTTTATTTGTAAATGATGACAATATTAATTATTACTAATACTACAAGCTTAATAAATATCATGACATGCCATTGAGCTAATCTTTGATTATTTATAAAAACTGCGTGATATTCTACATTTAATTCCTTCAAATGTCAAAAATAAATAATCAGTTACGAGTAATGGAGCCTGTCGATCGATGTGATACATATGCCGTACAGTCATTTCAGATGGCAGTAGCTGTAACAAATTGAAGTACCCGTTGTTAATTAAAGAATGACGTGAATATTGTACGATGATTAACCAAAAATGCATAATGTTCTTTAATATAGTATTTAATATTTAAAGGACGGTAACATCGAGTAATTAGTTTGTCAATGTAACTGATTTTTTTTTTTTTTTTTTTTTTTTTTTGTATTACATTAACTTTATGCGGATGTAACGTGGATTTATTTAGATTAATCTTAATTTAAGCGAGTAAGCATCTTGCAACATAGCTTCAAGTATTTATGACTGACACGTAAATGAATAATTTACATCGGACAAGAATTATAAATAAAATGTAACCTACGTACGACTGTCATTGATATTGATTTTAACAGTGAAAAATGCGCGATTATAACGTACTTTTGAAAATAAAGATATCTTTATCTTATGATATTTAATAAATGTAAAAAAATAAACGACGCGCAGGTATACGCGAATAGATCGATAGACAGATGGTATACTACGGCAAAAGGAAATTAATTGTAAATTCATCTGGGCGAATTTCTAAATTTCTATACGATAATCTGCACTATAAGTCATAAATAAACATAAATTTATACATACGTGATAATGCACGCACAAATTTGCTCTTTTGTTTTTGAGGCGAAGTGCAAATTTTACGCCGACATACTTATTGATTCGCGTAACTTACAAGGCAATTTTCGAGGTGACAAAAGAGCCCAGCAATATTTGTGGATGACAAAATCCGGGATCAATCGAGATTTTCGAGTCTCGAATGGTGCGACGCGATAACGTCCGGGAAAATCGCAAGTCACGCGTGTCGAGGTACGTCAGAGGCTCCAATCCGGAATGCACTTCACTTTGGGAAAACCAGACAGAGACGAAGTACCAAAAGGGGTAGAAATATTATTTAAAACTGTACTATTTAGTATTACAGAATATCTGAGTACAGATTACGTTTATGAGAAGCTTGTATTTCACAAAGATTCCTCGTTGCAAATGCAAAACGTTGTTTACGACAAGTATAAAATGTTACTTATACTGGCGCTTTTTCTTATCGCTGTTCAATACCAATGTGCACCAACGTATATCAACACGATTCTAAACATCATTAAATGAGATCAGAGTCTGCAAAGCTGATACGTAAATTTAGTTATTACGGTTTTTTATAGCCAATAATTAAATAGGTGTATAAGCGAGGTTTATTCTTATCCTAAGTACATTGGAGCTAAAGATTGGTGGCTACTTGAGAAGTAAGCATTCATTAGAAGCGCGATAGATGCAAAATCTGTCTGTTTAAATCTTTGTCGGTAGCAAAATTAGACACGCTGTTTTTCTAGAAATTTCTCTTACAAATTTCCCTTAATTGTCTCATTATTATTCGTAGCGTTAAACGAGTTTTAGTGTACAAAAGTTCCAATTGTCAAAAGTTAGCCCATAAATAGTAGTATCGCAAATCTTTTCTCAAAGTCGAGCTTGTCAACCGTTAGACTTGAATAATGAAATTGCAAAACGGTATCTAGAAATGTTTGTTTTGCGTTTGCCTGGTAATTATTAAAAGGAAGATTGAAAACAAGCACCGACGCGTCTGCCGCTGCTTCTAATGTTATTCGTAGAGAAAAAGTTGATTGAAATTAATTTAAGCAGAGAAACGACTCCGCAAACTTAGAGTTAAATAGAAACAGGGAGTTAGCGAAAGAGTAAAAGAGTTAAAAGGTCAAAGAGGAGGGAAAGAGAAATAGCGGGCAGAGGGGCGAAGAGAAAGCAACGAAAGTACGGGTTGGCGCGCGAACACGCGAGTACCGGAGCTATTCCTCAGCTTCAGGAACAGAGCTTTTCTTCGCCGGAGAATATATATCGGCGCGTCAGGAACACGTACGGCCCCGTTTATACGATATTTGCGAATAGGCTCGGGCGCCTCTACTTTACCATTTTCTCTCCAATTTACCCACTTACCACTCGGTGGAATCGAATGACCGAGGCTTCCCGTTTCCTCGAATAAATTCCCGCCAAGTATCTTCCTCCTGTCGAAGGGCAGATACGCAAATCACATTCTTATTGTTCGCTTAGTCTCCTACTCGACATACGTTTCCTCGGATGATGTTCGGCAACTGCGTATTAATTCGACGCGTAAAGCATAAAGTCTCAGGTGTTGGACATGCAAAAGCCACGAAGATGAGATGATTTTTTTTTTATAATTAAAGTTCATCGTATTATCGGGAGGTATGGAGCAACCGACTGCGAAAAATGAATTAATGGAGAACAATTTAGAGTCGTTGAGGAATAATTCAATCCGCGTGAAATCAGCGCTAACATTTTGTAAGAATTCCTCTGTGTTTCACGCTTATCTCGTAAAAGAAAAATTCTAAATAAGACGTTTATACGTATCAAAAATTTGAAAAAAGTGAACGATTAAACTCTTGGCTGCTGCGTACGACAATTGATACACTACGAATGTAGAAATAAAACTGTGCTAAACGTAAGGAAATGTCAACCCAATGACAGTATGCTAGTTTTTTTTACATGAGTATTTCTAAAACACATACAGTTAAATAATTAGTAAAATGTTTGTAAATTTTCATTTACAGATAACGTGTGTCTGTAGAATTAGTTATGAGTTATTACGCTATATAACTCAAGCACTAGGATTGCTATTATTTTTAATAGAAAGAGAAAAAGGACAGCTGTTGTACAAATAAATCATACGTATCGTTTTGGCGTTAGAAAGTTACATTAAATTTAAAACATTCATACGACTTAATGTTGATTTTAATTTTTCTTTCGCGAATAACGATCACTCGTTATATATTATAAAATTAAGTACACCTTAAGAAGATAATGCAAATGTTTGAAGCCATTTTTGAATATTTATTTCCATAATGTTGCCGATGTAGCGACACGCGATGTCGCACTCTTATCAAAATTTCTGTATCCGGAGAACGCAGGATTCAACTTTTTTACCTGCATATCATAAAACTCTTGGCTTTCTGAAACAGACATTATTGTAATCATTAATTTTTTCGAAATAACAGAATAAAAATATGTAGTTGAGATTTCCCGAAGTACGCATTTTATTTATAATTCGTAACTATGCGTACACGTGTAGTTTTTTTTACAATACAACTTGGTGTAACTGAATGTACTCGAATGAAAATAATTTTCCCAACTCACTTTATTCAATTGTACGCAAACACGGAGTTCGCTTGTAGAATACAAGGTGAATCCGTAAATAACGATATATTATCAATAGTTTTGATAACATTGTCCCTATAAACATTTATATAGCAACATTGATTAAAGGAATGGAAAAATTATTCCTCTAAAGTATGTCAGTCATAAATTATTTTACAGACTCTTATGATATATCTCTTAGCACGTAATATGAATATTTGTGTACTGTTTAGTCGAATGCAAAATGATATCCAAAAGAAATTTTATGAAATCGATTATAAACGTTCAAACGCAGAAAAATTATACGTTAATTCATCTTTTTCAATGGTACATCTTTATCACTAATAATAGAAGGATACATTTACATTATATGACTTGGAAATTGAAAAATGAAAAACAAGAAAAGAAACTATTAATATTGTAATAAGTTTTAATATTGAAAATGATCCATCAAAGTTACTATATATTTTATATTTAATTAAATTATATCTTAACCTACTCAACGATAGGCTCGCTTATTTATTTATGTAAAATGCAAATTTCGACCTAATTTTCTTTAATTACCTCTCATTGGAAGGGTTACTTTATTTTTTCTAAACGTCTCGTTACGTCGGAAAACACAGTATAAATTTTATAAATTTATGTCGAGGTCCTAACATTGCCATACGTCGTGTGCACTATCCGATTTTCCGATCCACAATGCACGGGATATCTCTTGGAAACCAGGGACCATTAAAAATGTCGGGAATACGTATCGTGAATGCATCTGCGACAAGAACTAGAAATTTCCTTAAAATAAACATGATCCTGTCGAAATATCGAACGAACGTGCTTAGCTGTAAATCATAAATTATATGTCTTTTTGCAATTTTCCAAATAAATTCAACTCGCATTTTGTACATTACATAGCAGAAAATACATAGTACAAAATAATACTGCGATAAATCAAGCTGATTTGCGCGAATTACAAATTAAGAAACAAAAGAGACTCCGTGAACGCAATGGGAAATAAAAGAGGGAGACCGAGTTGTTGTTGTCGCGAGTCTGTCGGAAGTCCCTCACTATTGCGGAAGAAAAGAAATGAGCAGCGTTTGGCGTCACCCAAAGAAATTAAATTCCTCCGATAAAAACGACAAAAGAAAAGCGGTTGCAAGCGTACAAAAGAGATGCCAAGCGTCGGAATCGATATCTCCCTCTCGTTGGACAAGTCGGATATCCGTCCAAATGAAAAAAGTGAGTGAGCGTTGAGAGCGTTGAGGCAGGCCCGCGACTCCGAGTACCTTGGCGCGCGATGCAAAGCGAGCGAGCACGGGGATGTTCTCCTTGGGGGAGGGAGTCGGGGGTCTACTCCCGTGCGTGCGTCTCCCTCCCACTCGTCCCGGTGCTCGTGGCGAGCGCGCGGAGAGACTCAGTCGGGCGCCGGCAGCCGCGCGAGCCTCAACGGCAGCGTTCACCAGGTCGATCGTTCGGGTGCACAGGTGTCCGCGCGGTCGCGCAGTGCTTCCCAGTTGCCCGGACAAGACGACATGAGGCTACCGCTCGCGGATCCTCGCTCAGTTCCTGTTTGGTATCCGCCGACCCCCAAGGAGGTGAGATCCTGCGTGCATGCGCCCCCTTTTCTTTCTTTCACCCGTTTCTCAAGCTTCGCGCATTCCCGACGTATCCCAAGCTCTCGATAACTGGCCAGTTGCACGCCTGCTCTAGAGGATGTTCCGTGCGGGCTGCTCGTTAATATTTTAAACGGCGAGCGCGTAGGGCCGTTAACGTTTTACGCCCCGAATAAATTTAACTCCACGCTTACGATTCACGAGTTACGCTTGTTCCGTAACCGAATTAATCGCAGAAATTCCGTTTTTGAAGATGCAAATTAAACAAATTTAACAGCGATCGGACGATGCCCGACGAGAGACCCTCGTTTCCTTAACGGCACACGTGCGTCATTGTTAATCTTGCACTTGCACTGCTTCACTTTTACCACGCGATCCTCGCGAATCCCCGTGAGAGTTATTTAGAGTTTAATAGAAAGCATAACAGATTGCCCGTTCCATAATTACGCACTTCAACGGAAGATGCGCGGTAATGGCCGTTGCTCCATCGGGCAATGCAACGTCGAGCAACGCGGCACTCCACCCAGGGCACAATAAAAGACGGAACGAAGCGGGAACGAAGCGGGAACGAAGCGGGAACGAAGCGGGAACGAAGCGGGAACGAAGCACGGGGGGGGGGGGAGTCGGAGCGCGGAAAATAAGCGTATTCAGTGGCCTCGGGCTCTCAAAAATCAGGACCGACAGCGACTATCCTTTTAGTCGGGCGGCCGAGGGCGAGGGGAAAGGAAACAAGCGCGAGTTTTCGAAGCTCTCGAGTGCGGGACGCCGCGGGGCTTTGCGCGAGTACGTCTCGCGGGAGTTCGCGTCGAAGGGGCGCTGGGGCTGCGAGTCGAGGTAGCAGGAGAAGTTGAATAAACGAGACGGGAAGTGCGCGGCTCTGGGAATACGAACGGGTGTAACGGGGTTGGGGCGCGGTGCCGGAGGAACGAGCGTCGGACAACCGCGCGCTCGAGAAGCTCTTGTTTACTCGGCTCGCTTGAAATTGCGCACGTGGCTTAACGTTGGATAATCGTTCGATATAAAGAGCTTTCTCCTACATATTTAAAGCGCTTTCTTAGCCGAGTAAACGCACTCGGGATTAACGCTGACTCTTACGCTCGAATATTCGCGACTCGCGGTAGACGCGAAACGCGTGCCCCTCGTTAAAATGTAAAGAGAACGTTCAAACTTTGCGAGTCGCTTTTCAATTTCGGGGCTTCATTTTTTCTCAAACAACTACCGATGAACACGAATTCGGCCGAGTTTCTGTTCCTCGACGTACGCGCGTTAAAGAATCCGATTACCCTTACATCATGGGGATGCGCTTAATCGCAAGATTATGTCTAATTAACTTTTCGCGCATCTTTTTCGATCACGAGCTTGAAAAGGGAGAGTTTAATCGATCATCGTATGCGGAGTACTTCTTTGGGTGTAATTGCATCTACATTCGAGGCAATCCTGCAGGTAATTGGGCAATCGCGACGTCGTTGAAAAGGTGAAAGCTTTGGAGCATATTTTCCATTTATTCGTGCAAAGTCGAAAAATGAAGCGCCGAATCGAGAGCTTTGAAGTCGTAAACGCGTTTGCGCGCGTATTTACAGCGATGCGTGAAAATATGCGTTCGAAAGCTTTACTCAACGCGACGTCGCGCATGAAGAGTTTTTCGCTCCAACTGGAATAATTCGCGTTTCAGCGGCATCCGCGGATTCTCGCTCGAGCGGAAAAGCTCGAGGATAGCCCGGATGGAAATTTCGTCGATTCGCTACTCCGGGCGAGACGCGAGTCCGTAGTAATCGACGGACTCTCACCCGGAGTCAGCCTTTGTCCTCCGTGATTCCGAAGAAGAAAAATCGTCGTAGAATCGAACTCCGGGCGCCACGACGAACGCGGAGAAACACGCGAAACTAAGACTTGCCACGCTTGAGAGGAGCTGAAGGAAAAAAACAAAACAAAGTAGATAGCGCCAACTCGGAGGGAAAGGATTCGTGAATTTCGTCAGACGAGGGGCTGCGAACGTGCAAGAGCCGTCAGCTGCATCCCTTCGCACGCGATTTTCGCCGATATAATCAGTTTCGCCCGCTCGCTTGCCAGGGTTGAAGCGTGGCTGGCAGCGCCTACTCTCGGCAACGAATCAAGAGAGACGGTGCGAAAGAGTGCGCGGGTGGCCGCGTGGGGGCGGGGGGCGGGGGTCGGGGGGCAGAGGGACGGAGGAAACCCGCGTCGTACTCAGCGGATTAACGGAGCTTTCCTCATCTCTAGTGTTTCGTCACCTACGACGCCGCTTCCGCCGACATTCCGCTTTAATTATCGAACTATCGACGCAATTTTCTTCTTGGGCTTACATCAACCGCTTGTCACGCTTTTACTTTTATATTCATCGGCTATCCACGGTTTTAATCGAATTTGACGATCGGTTCCGCGGCGTCGGAAGGACGGCGGAGCGAATCCGTAAAATCTCCGATTGCGTTACTTACAAAAATCAATGGGCCAAGTTATAAAGGAAGAAATTGGTGGGAATGAATCCAGACTTTTAATTTTTGCATCGTGAAATATTTGTAAATGAAAAGCACGAATTTATTGGATAAATTTAATTCCAGACTTCGTTTTTCGCTTCTATTTTAACCGTTTTGATTGTCCCAGATTGGATGGTCGTGAAAATTGATGTTTCGCTGTTTTCAAAATTACTTCACGCGAATTTGCTAACGCTGGTGCGTTGGCAGACGTATGCAATTTAATGCTATATTTTCATAAAAAATTAGGTTGTAGGTCACGGGTGGCTATAAAATTTTAGGCGCTTTCTTACACAGAACGTTTACGTTTAGCTCCCGTTTGTAAACCTAGCGACTAGTTTAGCGGTATTTTTACATTCACCCAAATGCGAATCGGATAATTAGAGTTCTTAAAGAATATTGAAGAAAAGAAAGGAGCATTTATTTAAAGTGGAATGCGCGTCGCACTCGATAAGCGGCGCTTACGCATAAAAAAGCAAACAACAAATCTTTAATAATGCGCGTCATTTAAGCGAATTTACACCTTATCTTGCTCCCCGTACTTTCACAGTCGTACTCGTTAGATGCGTAACAACGTACGGCTAAAGAAAGTACAAAAGTTAGTGCTCGCTCGCGTGTTAACGTCGGCGCTCATCGTGCTTTCACTGATCACTCCAATTACAAAAGATGCAAAGGATGCAAAAGATGATCGACCAGCTCGGACGGAAGCCAATCGAGTCACTTCTCATTTCGGCTGGAAAAATCACGTTGTCACCGGAAAGCGCTGTGCCAGGTAAACGAACGAGCGGCGCTTCCGATGCAAGTCCATCCGAGTTGGTTACGGATGATCGGAGAGAACAAAGCGTCGATGGACGGTCGCGAGGACAGTCGATGCCGGAGCGGACGAGAAGTGCCCGAAGGGATCACCGCCGAGCTTTTTGATGAATGAAAGCCCGATTTCGGATTTCTCCTCTTGTCTTTCTCCGGCAGCGTTCGCCGCTGCCAGCGCTTTCGGCGTGGCGGCATGTTATACCGAAGTATTATATCGATTAACTGTTGGCAACAGACGAGAGCCAGCCGGCAAAGGCAGAGGAAGAGAGAGAGAGAGAGAGAGAGAGAGAGAGAGAGAGGCTTTGGTTCGAGCTTTGGCTTTAGCTCCGCTTTCAGCTCCGTCCCTCGCTGTTGGCTTTCCCGCATTATTAATCTTTCTCGCTCACCACCGCGAGGTGTTCCTCGAGGGCAACTTTGGTCAGGTGTTGCGGGCAGATCCCGCGATTCAAAGGTAGTCGTGAGTTTCACCAGAGCGGGAGGACGAGAGGTAGGAGGATACACCTGTCGATCGAGGAGAAGTGCCAATTAAAGGGCCTTGGATAAACAGTAGAAGGGTACATTGACCGGGGGCTTTGAATGTGACGTAGATGCGACTTTGCGACGCGTCCCTTTTCTCCATGTTCCACCGAGGGTACGAACGTTCGTTGCTTTATCTAATCATCCGGATTTTGCCTTAAGCTGAAGCAACGATATTTCAAAAATGTAATGTACAAGACGACAGGTGTTTTTCTTAATTAACACCTAGCTTGAGTCAACGATGAAGTAAAACTTTCTATATTAAAGAAATCCCGTTTAAGTAATGTAATCACTTCCGAGTGTAGGCGATAAGATTCTATTTGGATTTTATCTATTCTTGATAAAGCGAAACGATAGTGAAACATCGAAAACTGGTTTTAAGAAATGCTTTTTGTACGTTTTTCACGTATCCTTAGTTGGCGAGGGATAAGACTTATGATGCCGCAATTTTTCAATAAATGAGAATGTCGTAAATATTGTTCGCAGCTTGGAAACAACAACGGGAAACTCGTACGAATGAGTTTGCGAGGCATCGAATAACCTTTTAAAATCAATTCAAATGATGCGTAAATGTACTTTTACGGCGGAAAAGAAAAATTGTCAACGAGTATTGTTAAATTAATCGTGATGCTCTAATTGAATCGCGTTGAAGGCCGTTTCTTTTCTGTGGTACAGTATTCAATAGGCGTTGAGCATATCAATCACGGAAAAGCAATAAAATCGAATTGATCCACCCCTCGATTTCTTTAATAAGCTGAAAAACCTGCACACGCGCGTAAAAGAGTAGAATAGAACGCGTCGGCAAACGGAAAATAAACGAAAAGAGGAAAGAAAACGAAGGGCACGCGGACGTTCGTACATCGCCGAGGGCAAAAAATGTCCTCGACAAGGGGAAAATAAACGTCCACCGGAACGTAAATCCAGGAAGCCTTTCTCTCTCTCTCTCTCTCTCTCTCTCTCTCTCTCTCTCTCCGGGTCTCTGTTTCACTCTCGCGTGCACTTCTGGAATGCGTGCGGATGTGTTAGCGAGAGAAAACATTCCAATACCGTGGAATAGCACTCGAACGACTGTGGCGTTCGTTGTCCAGGAGATGGGAAAGTAACCTTGACGAATTATGTGTAGTGCGAACTTTCTTGAATATTGCACTCGGTGGAGATCCAGAAGGTTGTTCGTGTGTTGACGCACCAGGCGAGAGTGTGCGCGTACGCTTGGCGGGGAAAATTTACGCGCACTTTGAATTCTCTTGAGAAGGCAATTTTCGATACACGAGCACTGCCGAGGGAAAACGGTTTTCTCTGGTGCCTTTAAAAATTCAACTTTTTTCTTTTTCTCATTCGATCGATTTATTTCGAATAGCGAAATAGCGCGACGAAACGGTTTCACGGTAAATGTAAGTAAATTATTCTTGTAATTGTTTTCTTATTATTTTAGTTGTTAATATGTAATATGCGGTTCTAAAAAATACTTTTTAAAAATTTCTCCATTTAAATTTAAATACGTCGTTGAGTCGTTCGATTTTCACAAGACTCTCATTCGCATTTTTCATATTCCAGTAGCAAATACACAATCATAAAATATTACGAGATTGTAAATTATATATACATATATATATATATATATATATATATATGTATGTATGTATATATGTATATATTAACATGTCGAGGGTAGTATTTAAATGTTAATCGAGTAGCACGCGAAATTTTGATAGAATTTATGTTTTAACGAATAACATGCTTACTGCGACGTAGTCATATGAATATTATTAATTTTATTACAAATTAATATCATTACGAGTAATTTAACTGATTTAAACGAAAGGTTAGCATTAACATAATTTCATCTAGAAAAGTTCGCTTCTATTATTTTTTATCTCGTTTTCATGAATTTCCAGTAGACGCATTAACAACAGAGCTTGTATTAATTTAGTTCGTGCATCCATCCAGTGAGAAAATAACGGATGCGATCAGAGCTGTAAAGAAACATCCCTCGAATGCAATTCGGAACCGATGACACGGGTAAGTCCTTTCGGAGTGTCGCTCTGGCGAAGAACAATTTCATCCGGATTTTCGACACTTACAACGGCTGACTCCGGACTATCTCGTCTCGTGAATTTCAGCGACGCGCCTCCGCGCGGTTCAAAGTATCGCAAAAAGCGGATCTGTTTTAGAAGCACGACTGATTGACAGGGCAACGGATCATCCGCGTACGGAGGCCAACAAAAGCATACGCAGAGAGTAATTCATCCCGCTGCTTGAACGATTTCGCGAGCTTTCGAACGCAAGAATAAGAAGGGTCCGGGGGATAGGAAGGGCGTTGGAAAAATGTCGCTTACAGCGGGTGTCGTGAACACGCGTTGAAGTGTTCGTCGTGTGAAAGTTGGTGGCCCCGATGATGATCCCCGTGTGGGGATCTAAGGAAGACCGAGTTGACACCAACTTTATAGGTACACTCCCCTTCGGATGTTTCATTTTGGTTTTCAAAATATTAGAACTGCTTGTACTTTACCGGTGTTTTTGTAACCAACGAAATTGATACTTATACTTGTAAAGGTTCGTTTAATGGTTGAAATATTAAAATATTCACTTGTCCATCAGGCGCAATGTTAAGTAACATTGTGCAGCGGTAAAAGTAACACAGGACTGTTAGCAATGTACAAATCTACCATTATGTAGCTGTACATGTACAAGGTTTTCGACAAGCAAAGAAATTCGCTTAATAATTTGCAAGTAAACGGTGAAGTATGATTGAACAGCGATAGATAACTCGGGGCATATTTCTCTCATTGAAAAAATGCATAATATCACTAATCGTAAAAGGGTTCGTTGGAAAAGAAATATTCCATTTATTTACAACGTCTAGTTTGATCGATAGAAACGTTAATTTTTCTAATACATTTGAACTTTGATTTCAGCATTGGTTTGTTAATAACGAAAGCCTCGTCTAATGAACGTACGAATTTTTGAGTTCAGCGAGATTTTCATTCGGAACATGCTCTTTGATAACGAAAAAATTTCCAATTTATGCGTAATAGAAATGAGCTCGCTTCTTGAAAAATTTAAATAAAGTCAATATTTTACATGTCGTGAAAACAGCATCTACTTACTTACGTAGCAGAATGATTAGGCCATTAGTGCGAACAGATTTTCTTGTATTCTAATGAAACTGAGTATAGGCAACATTACGAATCAAATATAGTCCTTAAAAATTACACTCGTAAAATTTATTTAAATTTTCCAGAATTTCAAATGAAAAAATTTCAGTACTATCATAAATTTTATATAGTTTTCTTCTTATAATAATTGAAAACGAAGCGTGCAACTTTAATATGATAAATGAAATAATTTTACAACTTACGCGTATGATAAAAATCGAGCTAATATTTAAATTTCTACGGCATTTTTCTGCGCGATGAGATAGGCAGATAAAATTTTTTCTTATTTCCTCATTAAATAAAGTCATTGATTTTACGTGAAATTGTAGGCGAGACTTCGCCTTTAGAAATATTCATCTCGCTAAGTCAATGTTTAAAGCGATCCTGTAAGGAGAGACATAAAAATAAAGATTTTATATTTCATAAAAGAGCGGCTTAAATCCATTTACGAGTTGTACCTAAGATTCGCGGGTTAAAAATTGGATGTACACGAGAAATTTTTATTTTATCACGAGACCTAAAATATTATTTTCATCCTGAAAAATACGATTCTCTTACATCTGCTCCTTACGTAATTCATTTCAAAATTCGTCGACCGATTGCACGCGTGAGCTTACTTAATTAACGCATTGTTTCATTAAATACTAATACACGCACACGGGCGCGCGAACAAATTACGTTTGTCCTATGCAAAGATATCGGGGATGATCGCGTTTAAGAACTCCGATGTATCGCATCCTTGCAACAGTTAACTTTTATGCGCACGTTGAAGGAAAATGTCAAAATACGCCATAAAGGCACTTAGATAAGAGAAATATGAAGACTAAGATCCACATTGTGAAACGTACAGGTTGTTGAATCGTGTCGAGGTTCGGATAAGAGACTGGCGAATCTTCCCGAAGGTAAGATGACGCAAGGGCACTCTCATCTTTTTTGCAGGTAGAATCGGTGCTGCAAGTGCAGGATCGTCGCACCGTGTGGATGAGGGAATCAGGTCGAAAGAGCGAGTCTACTACCTGGGCGGTCCATCGCGACCGACGGGGCACGCGCGCACCGTAGCACGAGTGTTATCGGACCCCAAAGCTCTAAGTACGGGGGTGCGCACCTATGGCGGGAGCAGACGAGGAGTGCGCGACTGTGCGTGACATTTTTATAATGAAGTCGCCCTAAACGCCCAACTCTATGACTACGAAACGCTCCTAGAGGCGAGGATGAGGAACGGCCGAGAGAGAGAGAGAGAGAGAGAGAGAGGTGCAGAGCTTTGTGCAGGCGGTAGACATCTGGCCTCCGTCTCTCCCGGCGGTTCTAATATTGGAAATTTCAGCGATCACCGCGGAGTCTTGCGGCGCGCGCCATGTGCGGGACATATGTATAAACATAAGCCCGACGGTTTTGCCTGCGCCGCGACATCGAACGGGCGACCGAGAGGGGCGGGGGCGCGGGTGCGCGGCGGCGGCGGGGGGGGGGGAGGGGGGCAGTTGCGTCGCTGTCCCTTTAAAAGGCCTGCGTGCCGAGCGCGAAGGGGTTTAGGGTGGACCGCACCGGCGATCGATTCGCGAGTACGTTTTAATGGATCTTACTTTTCAATCGCACACTCCGTCACTCGGAGGTTCCACTCGAGTTCAACGGCAGTCGCCCCGTCGACCGGGAAATTGGGACTTCCCGATCTGTCCTACTTTTATTGGCAAGCGTTTGGAGCTTTTTCCAATTATTCCCCTCGTCAAAGACGTGCACGTCAAAAGGTCATACGGGGGCTTGGATGAGGAAAACGAATAAGTGTCAAAGAAAGCTACGACTGGACGAGTAAAATAATTACTATTTTATAATTACTATCTTTTAATGTTTGGTTTGATTTCGAGTGAAATTAATTGGACAAACGTGACTCAAAGTTGCTGGATCGCAGTACAACGTTCGTGCGAGTTTACATATTTTTAAACGAAACTCGTGAAACTCGACTGTCTAAGACCTCGAGACCTTTGGACACACGCATTTGGTGATACTCTATCGATAGTATCCCAGTAGTCCGCAAATGCTCGTTAAACGAACCAACAGTTCAGCGTGCATAAAGACCACCGCTTAACGCGACATCATTGTCGGCGAATATTTATGTACTTTTTCAAATTAGTCGGTGCGCGTGTACGCACACGGACGGTGATGAGGGCGAGACTTTATAATGGCGGTTGGCGGTACGGGGGGAGTCAATGATGTATTTACCGATTGGCTTGGAACCAAGAGATGTTGTACATCGTGGATCTATTGTATAGTCCAGTTTTTTATGGCGAGGCAACATTCTGCTATTGACTTACTTACGGATTTAATTTAGAACCGAATGATTTTATCGTGCTCCATGCATTTATTATAAAATTCGTATAATATTCAATTTTAAAAACTCTTATTACGTTGGATTTGCGAAATTGAATTACGATAATCGAAGATCTTATAAAAAACAAAACTTTATCCATAAAAATTAATAAGTAACGATGTGTACGTAATTCTTTATCTAATTTCATTGATTTTCAATTAAATTCGATTGAATCTTTTGCGAATTGAAATAATTACACTAATTCCCCAATATACATTCAAATAATGGGATTATTAAAATGCGGCAGAAAATTTTAAAAAGTTCAATTAATATGTAAGCAATACAATGAATAACATAACATAATGATTTTTCAGATTGTTTATATTTCTTTAAAATATGATTATTTTTGTGATATCAATGAAAAGTATTCGAGGGTAACGCTTTTAATATTAGATTTCATATATATTTTATAAAATTGATAAAGTTAGAATAAAATAATTATAAATAGTCAAAACCTATTTGTATTAATTCACCTTTATTAAAAATTACTGATTACTGTTCAAAGTAACGTATTGGTAAATGATTCTTCAACATTTTAATAAAAAAAAAATGTATCTAGATATTAAATCGTTGTTTACTGAAATATTTTATGCAAATACAAATGTCCGAAGATTAAGTTATATGACATGAAAATGATGAAATTATTTTTATTATTTTTGTTGTTAAAAGTGTACAGTTGCCACTGACTGTTACGAGATTGATATCATTAATTATCCAGAAGAACTTAAATTTAATAGAAATAAATTACCAGACGGATTAATTTATCAAGTACACACGCGTACACGCGCGTATTGCATAAGATACAGAATTAAAGCAATAACATCAAAATATCTACATTTTTTAAATATTCCAATTAAAATGATTATTCCATTGGACTTTCCCACTTTAAGCATTTTATCTGAAAAATTGGCAATATGTTGTTACATGTAAAACAGCTGAGTAATGTTCAAGTAAACTGTGTACTCGTATAAAATATATCTTATGACGAAAGTTGATTCAGATGTATTTGGAATTATTTAAATATTTACCTTAAGTTCTGGTAAAGCATCATATTTTTCTGAAATTTATTATACGACAAAGTTTATTTATAATTAATATGTGTTTCTTAATATTTTAAGCCTGTAAAAACAGTATTTTTTCATATTCGATTATTTAAAGTCTGCCATAACATAGTTATACATTTTCAGATCAGCCTTCTTATTACAACACATTATTCATGCTGTATCTTTGGATCGATAGATTTTTTTTTTTTTTTTTTTTTTTTTACAAATTATGTAGGAACAATTGTACAGTTAAGTACAATTTTCGTAATCTGTCGTTACCCAATTACCGACCCACAATGTCATAATTTCTGTATTACAGCAATTAACGATTTTAGAGTTGCTGCAGTTTTAGTTGTCACAACACCAATATCGAATCGTAATATTAAAGTCTCTAAATTTATAGCATTTTTTTATTTTTTTATAGCTTTTATAGAGCAGTGAATTTCAACAAATTGTCGATTATAGAGATATTCTTATGTCAGTCGTAATTATATCTATCGTATATACAGATATTAGAAAACAGAAAACCAACGAATCGATGTGAAAATTTAAATAAAGTTTCACCAAAATATAAATTAAACTGAAAACCACGAACGAATACCGCACGAGAACGATCATATAAGTTCAGCAATTTTAGACGGACCGCAGTACTCGCGGTTACCTCGACGAGGTCGCGCGAAATACCCGCAATTAATAAGAAAAACGTCGATATCACTTCGGACCGAGTATAAAAATGTTAATAATCCGTGGCAACTGAAGTCTCTTTTTGGCTCTACCTTTCTCACCTTCTATTCTTTCTCCCTTTCTCTTACTCTTTATCTGTCTTTGTCTTTACGAAAGCCACAATCTTGGTACGGCGGAACGGCGAGATGAAGACAGATTGCCGAGACCGACTTACGCTACCGTTCTAAAAGAAGAAGCAAAGTGAGAGGAAGGCAGAGAGAGAGAGAGAGAGAGAGAGAGAGAGAGAGAGAGAGAGAGAGAAGTAAGGCGAATCGATGGAGCTTTTCCTTTCTTTCCCTGCCACTCGCTCTCTCGCTCTCTCTCTCTCTCTCTCTCTCTCTCTCTCTCCTCTCTATTCGACTGTACAAGCGCCAGTGCGAAAGGCTCGCGCAAGATGTTTTTCATCTCCTCGAATTCCAGTCGCAACAGCGGGGATTTCGTAAGTCAGCAGCGCACGGCGCAGCGGCCACATCTGGATCCTGACAGCGTATAAGTATGTGCGTTCAGGCGCACATGGCACCCTCCCTCCCGTCCTCCTCCTCGATCCCACCGGCCGGCAAACTCCGTTACTCCGTCTCTTTCTGCGAACGAGGAGGCGAGCGCCGAATGAGTCACGGACGATATTGCAATCTCGGGTGGCTATGGGTGTGGGCCAGGCTCGTAAGCTATAGGTACGTGACTTTTGCATACGCGCCTTTGCGTACGCGCGTGTGCATGCGCGCGGAAGTGTATTGAAAAGGCGCGGTTGGGGGGCAGGGGGAGGGGCTGATGCCGGATGTGTCGCGCGGTCTCTCGAACTTTTCTAATTACCGCGAGAGCTGCGACGGAGACCGCGCAACGATCGTAATGGACCAGAAAAAAAGAGAGGCTGCGAGCGTTGGTGAGACATGGGAGGGAGGAGAGAGCGAAATTTCAGGAGAGTTTCGTGTTTGTGTTTCAGAGTACACTGCGTAAACTTATTTAGTCAATTAATAGGAAGGAGTTTTCTTTCGACGCGGACGAATTTCCCAAGAGGTACTTGTTATTAATTTACATTCTTTAAAATTGCTCGCTTACGCATTGCTTAATCTTTCGATAAGTTTATGATTTCATAGAATTTAAATATAATTCGGTCCTGAACTTCGGAATTAAATATCTGCCTAAATTATCGAACTGTAAAATTTGCTTCCTTTGGTATTTGTGTAATATCCAACGTATTGTTCTTCTGGATGCAAAAGTAATCGATCAACTATTTGTGCGCGTATAAATTGATCCGAATAATTACGTACGAGCAAATTTTTCTCAGCAAAATATTCATATTCTCCGTTTATGAAGCTCGGTCTTAAACTATTTTTAAGAGGCTTCGAGCAACGACGAAAATTGTTGAAAAGTATCTCATTTAAATACCCAATTTGATTGGTTGCGTTTACGTATTATTTATATACCAGGCCTTTTTGCCTCCAACGTTACAATAGTTCGTCGACGATTAAATATTAGTTGGCAGTACGAAAATGTATTTCTCTTGCGATAAAGCTTCTACATTTTTAACGTGGCTCATTGTAAATGCTTTTATTTAGATATAAGTGCCAAAAGAAGCTTTGGATCACGAATAATGTGAAATGAGAGTAAGCGACCGGCTGTGCAGGATCGCGACACGTAATGTAATTTCAGCGGTTGCTTGAGAATAAGCCGAGGAAAGCTACAGATTTCCCGTAGCAGCACGTACATCACTTTCAGAACAACCGTTTGCTTGTTTACTTAACTAAGCGTCTTAACGAGTGACAAAGTTCGTCCATCTTTGGTCTGGAGACCAAGGCACTTTCACGTTCTTATTTTTTCTTCTTCTATCTCGTACTCGGAAAGAGAATCACAGAATCATAAATTATTTCTTTGGCACGAATTAAAAAGCATTTTAATAATCAACATCGTGTAATTGTGACATTTTTTATTATTAAAATTTTTTACGTTCGATAATCGACATTTTTAATTCAACACTGCAAGCTCGGTATTTCAATGTAATTTATACAATTTACGTTTTTGTTTAAAGTCGATAATATTTTAAGCTATTTATTCAAAAAGAAAAGGAAAGAACCAATACTGAAGATCGTCGAACGTGTTAAAATATGGGAAAACTTATAAATACATGCGAGCGTACAAAGTAGTAACAGATGCAACGAGACGGACTACGTCGACATACTTTCGTTCGATTCTACATTTCGAACAAGATTTGATGATTTAATTATTGCAATCACAAGTATCTCATTTTTAAAGTTAATAGTACATTATTTTTATATTTTACTTTTATTTATTAGAAGACATTTATATTGGTGATAATTAATGAGCGTGTACGAGCGATTTAATGAATTACGATGGCGACTACTGCAAATAATTTATATATTCAAATATCAAGTTTTTGGTACATTAAATCATTATGCTAACAATTAAATACTATTTATTACAAGAATAAAGGTCGATAAAATATTTTAACCGAAGGATTGTAATACTTGTATAATTTGTTCACCGCAGCGTCAAAAATATCATATTGTTTCAAATCAAGTAGAATCGCGCTTTCTATTTCGTTCTGTAAACCGATTACATTGAGCTTTCTATCGGATAATTTGATTCCTTTATCATTTAAAATATATTCGAATAATAGAATAATCCTGTAACTTTGATTAAATTTACCGCATTTAATGATGGAAGAAATAAAGGATTTAATTGCTTTATAAAATTATTGTCGTTCAATATACAAATAAAATTTAATTTATCTTATTTGAATCCGGTCATTTCAAAGTTATCGATTCATGACAATAAAGGAATAACATTTCAATATGAAATTGTATCGTTAGAGAATACATTATTTCCACATAGAATCTTTTTGGCTTACGTATGACATCTTGTAGTAAGAAGATGTAGTACATGGTAGACGGGTATTAGAGCGGTTTATTTAAGTAATCCATAATAAGATGCCTCAGCGGTAATAAGTCATCTGTCATTCTGTATTCATTGAGAATTATTATTAAATGACTACTTAAACTGTAAACCGAATGGAGAATGAAATTATATTCCTAATACTGATAACAAAATTACAGGATAACGCTTTCGATTATTTCGAATAGAGCCACTTACTAATAAAGTGTAAGCACGAGCATACATGTTCTGTATCCCCTTATTTATGCAATTCCTTCGTCTCGCTGCATTTCGTCAAATGCAGCGATATCGGCCGAGGACTTTCTTCAGCGAGAATCACATAAAATACAGGACGAAAAATAATTAGCTCTTAGCTTGCGCGTACGCGAACAGTAAATATCGTACATAAAAATGTACAAGTACCTTCTCCGAAAAAATCTTCGGGAAAGTCCGCCGCGAGTGGACTGTATGTGCTTCTGCAGGGGTTGGACTGGGACAAGAAGGGGTAGAATCGCACGCGGTGTCACGAGCCGAACGAGCGCCAATGCAAGCAGAGCTGGTGAAACGCGTGCGCAGCAGAATCTTTGTCCCGCGCGTAGCTGCAGAAACAAAAAGCCCTCGTCCTTCTTCGGTCCCTCTTCCCCGGGCATTTAATTCGAATTTCGAGTCCCCGCGCCTCGACCGGCCAATTGTGCACCCGGGCACCGGATACTTCTGCTTTATCTCGGTCGGCCGCCCGCGGAGGATATAAAACAGTCGCCGCCGCGTTATAAACGTCGATGCATGCCGACTTTCGCGCGCTCTGGCTTTTATTATGTTGTTCGCTCGACGCCGTCGTCCGCGTCCGCTCGGAACTTTTGCCGATCGTATAAATGCGCTACAAAGGGGTCATTATGTTGACTTGCTCTCCGTATTTATCGAGCCGCTGCTAAATCTTATTCTTAGCGCGACCGTTTGAAAGCTCGTTTCTCCTGAAAATTACGTTATTATTGTCGAATCTTGAGCAACTAATTGCATATTTTTTCGTAATAACAAGTTTCTCACCTACAGCGATTGTTCATCGGATAATAACGACAAGTTGCCGTCTACTTGCATCAGCTCACAGTTAAAACGTATTCCAATCCATTCGAATAGTTGTGAAATAATTCACTATTATTCACCACTGAGAATACTCGCATCCTAATGTCTAATTGGAAGCAGTTGCAAATAGCTGATAAAAGTTATGCGAGTAACCATACCTGAATTATTAATAATAATCGTTATCGTGACAACGATGTATATTCAATGCGATACTGTACGTTGTAGCAAATTGCACGTTGGCTCTTGCGATGATTTATTATTTAATATCCAAGAAATATTGATTAAAACGGGGAGAGACTCGTTAAGGGAATGCGGTTCCCGATCGCTAACTATTTCGCAGCGAAATCCCATTTCGACTGTAACGTAAAATCCTCCCACCAAATAAACTTTTTCACCAAGGACTTGGTTAATATTATTTCGAAGCGGGGAGCATCGAAAGAGCGAATAATTGCACACAGATACAATAAAGTGCATCCTTTAAAAAAAGAAAAACGGGAAATGGTGCAATTCGGTGGGAAAG
This sequence comes from Wiebesia pumilae, assembly GCA_018907045.1. Classification (NCBI taxonomy): domain Eukaryota; kingdom Metazoa; phylum Arthropoda; class Insecta; order Hymenoptera; family Agaonidae; genus Wiebesia; species Wiebesia pumilae. The sequence goes on along the minus strand of JACCHZ010000162.1, from coordinate 238,831 downwards.
CGAACGTCCCTTCGCTGTCGACGGAGACGAATTAGCATTGCGCCATTCATTAATCGCGCGTCGGCGGTAAAACCAGCGGGAAAATGTGTCCGACGGTCCTCGCTAAAATAGCAATCGGTATGCAGGACGCGAACTTAAAGGATACCGGGGGCACGTAGTGCGGTCGTGCCGCCGTGACGGCGCGGGGCGTGAGCCTGGAATCAATCAAATTCGAATCGGGATGCGTCGACGACGCCCTCCACTCAATTTTTCTTTCTCCCTTCGGCAGTCCTTCCTCAACCACCCTTTTCGAGGCTACGACACATCTACATAACCCATCGCCCTTTCCTTTTTCATCCGTGTCTCGAGATTCGCGCGATCCTCGTCGCGATCCTGACGCTTTTTTGTTTTCTTTTGTTCTATCTCTATCGAATCTTTTAATCATATTTTTAAAAATCTAAAAACATAGTTCAATGGATTTCGATATGGAATTATTAGCGATATCGATGGAATTATTTAAAGTTTATTGCGTTATGCAAATACAACCATAAGTATGTTTTGTACCGTATAATTCTAAAGAGTACAGTTTTGTCGAATGAATTTACGTGTTTACTTGGTCTAACGACAACGGCTTGCAAAACTACGTATAAATCTAAATTCTCAGAGTTATTTTTCCGCGTCCTTGCGTGCAAGCGAGGACACGTATGCAATTTATACGTATTTCTTCGTATCGTCAAACGTCGGTTTCGAAGTGCCCGAAACTGTTGCTTCGAACATTATACCATGTCTGATTACATGTCAACGCTACTGACTTGTGTAGCATGAAACTTTGAACTAGAAGTTACTTGCAATGACGTGCATCGAACATCGATATAATTGGTAATGATGGTTAAGATTGATGGTTAAAATTATTTCTAAATAACTGTCGTACAACGAGTAACGTTGATTTCAATAAATCTAAAAATTTCTCGAGTGACGTTGATTTAACGTTAAACCAATGGAAACATTAAGCTATTTTTTTCCAAACGTCTCGTACGAATGCATTTACGATTGTAGGCATATGCGTACACCTGTTGCAAGAGCAACATAAAGCGTCATAAGTTTGTCTTTCTTGTCGACAGGCCTAAAAGAAGATACAACGGCGAACGGAGTTGACACATTCAGCATGAAGGTAGAGGGTGGCGGAGTAGCAACGAGCAGCGCGGCGTCGGTCCTCCAGAAGATTAAGGTCAAGGAGGAGGCCAAGGAATGCTGCCCGAGCGTGCTTCAACAGACGTCCTCAACGTCGTCCGTGGGAGCGTCATCGTCGCCACCGCGAGGCACCCAAGGTCTTGCCATAGGCGCCATCGCCACCATCACCATCGGCAGCGGATGCGGGGAGATCGCCGCAGCCGTCGCCAAGCAGAGCAGCGTAACCGGCGCCGAGCCTTTCCCCGTTGATCTCGACCTCAAGAGCAGAGCTAAGGGTCAGTGTGAAATTAATCTCATTTCGTCCTTTCTCCATCCAAATTTTTCACTTAAGATAGTACACCGAATTCGGAATTACTTTCACGTTCAAATGATAAAGTACGATGTCTCTTTGTACCATGAGATGATTTATTTAACAAGTTTGTCCTCGCGTGTTATTGCTTCGGTTGGTCAACGTACTATCAAATTAGAAACTGGGACGCTACGTTCTTTACAAGAATACCTCATTACGAAACGCCACCGCTATCTTTTAATTACATTTAATTTTCCGATTAAGTTTTAAAATATTAAGGGTATAACTGTAATAAAACTAACCGTAAATAATAACCAAAAATAGAAAAAATAGAAAAAATAGCCGACACTTGAACAGTTTTAAATAAAATAAATTGCCTCCTGGAAATATTATTAGAAAAGTAATTTTAAATTAATGGATTTGTCTAATTAACTGTATCATAACTGCAATAAATTTACTACCCTTTTAATTTTTACACTTATAAACACTATATGAAAAGTAAAATGAATCAGATATTTATGTAAACTAAAACTTTTTTTTCTACTCAATTTCTAATTAATTAGCCTGGCAACATATAAATAAGGAAATCATAATCACTTTTCATTCAAAGCTATATCATTTTTAGTGGATATTCATTGTGTTATAAAATAAAATGTTCGATTTGATGTTGCGATTAAATTACATCAAGTAAGACGAAATGTTCGGATATTAGAGCTTGTTTTTAGCAATCATATTAATAAATTAAAAATGATATAAACTTTTTGTAGAGAACCTGGGAGTGAGTGATGCATTCTTTGATCACATTATTTGACATTTTGAAATTTTGTTGTCGAATTACGAATTTCGAGCATCGGATTACGGGTACATTCGTGGTTGTTAATTCCTAATACATTACATGTACAAGAATTGTTCGCGTACTCCAATGTTATACACGTACTCTGATTTCAGATACTTAAAATTAACCTGCATGTAATCGATAAAAGTAGCTATTTCTATAACGAATTGGAGACAAGGTGCAATCTAAAATGAGCAACGACCCGCTAGGTAAACTAAAAATTAATTCAAGGAAATTTCAATATTGAGAAACAGAAAGCTAAGAGCAGCATTTTATTCGAACTTAATACTCGTGATGGCTTTCCAGGTAATCATATTCTCCTGTGCGAGTCTGCGCGAAAATTCTCTCAAAAAGTTTGATAAATTACCTGGATCATCTGCTCATTAGTTGTAGAATAATTCTGACCCACATAACAGCTGTTAAGCGGTTTAAATTCTCATTAAAAGATAAAAGCGCGCAGTTGCTTGCAGAGAAGAAAAGAAGCGAGATACTCCGATGACAAACTCTCGGTGCGCGCACGACCACGAATCCCGTCGCTCGAATAACCTCGTATCCCATTATTCCGAATGCACGCAAAAACGGACGTATAAATCAACATTACCATGACGAGCGGGATGGAGGTAAAAAAAGTTTACTCGCAGCATCGCTCGTCGCTGCTCGGGTCATTCGCTCCCGCGCGCGCGCGCGTCTCCTGCAAATAATTCGTAAAACAAAGAAAGCTCTGCATCTTTTGCTCGCTCGCTCGCTCGCTCTCGTAAAAAGCGGTTGGGAGAAGGGTCACACCGTATGGGGGCGCCCGCATGCCGTCTACGGCTCGCGGCCCCATTGAATTTCGAATCGCACGCACTCGCAGTTATCTACGACGACGAGAGCCCGCAGGCGCCCTGATAGCTCGAATAGCTCGAGCACCGGTCACGCCAGACCGAACAATCCATCACGATTCTTAAAGCACGGCTACGCGACCTTCGAGCCAAAGACTCCACTTACGCGCTTGACTTTCATGACTTCGAGATACGGTGGACACTTGCCGAAGTCTCGTGCAGATTCTTTGACGCGGATTCCCGCAACGGTTGTATTCTTGAAACGAGGCGATCGATGATTTAAGTAAGACAACGTCGATGTACAATGCCTCTAATTATTACGCGAGGCGCGTTAACCTTTCGATGAGCCTTACAAAGGAGGCCTTAGAAATCTGTAATAGGAACGTGCGTTTGTAGGAACTTGTTGCCGGAGTTGTCTATTAAGCATTGAACATTTCATCGCAAACATCTTCTTTTGTTCGTATACGTCTGCGATTACATAAATTAAATGCGAAAAATATATTTCTCTTTGTGTTTGCAAGTGCCGTAATCGTAAGAGACCCGTGGAATTATGCCCTCGAAAACATACTTTCTTAAATACATCGAGCCCCTGATGATGCAACGGTATTACGGAATGCGCTCATTTTTCACTATGACCGAATAAAATACTGAAAAACTGACGCGTTAGAGCAAATCTTGTAATAATTTACATCCGAAGAATTTATGTCTTGAATGTTATTCAACCTTTTTGCACGGTTTACGATAGATTTCAAATATATTCTAGTAAATATCATACTTGTAGTTTAAAATAATCTATTGCGGTGTCATTTATATTTAAAATCATCTATTAAGCTGCGTTTGGTAAAAATCGTAAATTATCCCTATTTATTTGAATTATGCTTTCTTTTTGTTAATTTGAAAACATTTTTTAGGTAGCAACAACTGTTTCATGAATTAACACTTGAATATTCTATAAATTTATCGACCTTTATTGCAACTGTTGCGAATTTACACATAATTTTTGTCATTTTGCATGACGATATTTAAAAGACATTCCAAATATTCTTTATCATTATTGAAAATATTAATGTAATTTCATTTGTTTTTCGTACCGTAGTAACTAGTTTTACATTCGTCAATTAGCTTGCAGCGATAATAATAATTACCGTTTTACACGCAATGTCCTTGAAAAAGAGCGCTATCTGAACAACGAAAGCTAGATAATATTTAATATCTTGGACAACAAGACAACAAGATGCAGTGATAAGTAACTCGATCCCTCATCGAGTTATATGAGAAAAATAGCGAGGCCGTATGAAATAAAATTCCAGTCTCTAAATCTTCGGCAACTATATAATGCTAAGAAAGAGGGAGAAAGTGGAAAAAGATTCTGGAGTGAGTCCAAGTACACATCCCAACGCATAATACGTATAATCGCCTACTGTATATATACATTAGCGGTATAGTTATGAGAAAGCTCGAAGCCCTTGTTGAAGCGCAAACTTATATTGGAGAAACACAAAACTGTACACCTTACATACTAAGTTGTATTATTAAAAGTTTACAACATTACTATTATACGTTTTATCGTACTTGCGTTTTACCGGCATTTATTGGATAAATTAACCGATTAATAGACTGTGAATTAACTGTAAAATTTTTGGTTATAGTCAATCATTTACAAATGCATTTTAACGTTAAATGCGGTAATTTGTAGCATCAGAATATTTTCGATAATATATTCTTACGACTTAAATAGTTATAAGATACGTAAAATAAATTATTAGTATATTCAATATTCAATTACGTATGAATGTAAAAAGTTATATATATAAACCATATTTTGAAAAAATTTGGTAATTGAGAGGGTTATAAACATAGTCAATTAACAAACTTTGGTCACGTGCATTCATATTAATTTTTTCTTTTGTACCGCATAAATAATAAGTTATTTAAAAATTATAACGAGAATTCATGATATTTCATTTTTGAGTCTATCGCGATAATAAACGAATCAATTATATTTTATAATTAATATTATTTAATTTGATATAAAACACAAGAGTATAAATAATTACAAGTACAAATTATTTAACAAAGATTATAAAGAATTATCTTTTAATAAAAGTACAATCTTATAAGAAACAGCATCACTCAACATTTCTTCTATTTCGATTGAAGACAAAATCATGAAAACAGTAATAAATTTTATCATCAAATTAAAACAACTTTGTACTTATTTTTACTAAATGATAAAGTAATGTTAATGTAGATATGATTGGCATTTTATTAATTAAATTATGTTTACATAAAATAATTCAAATCGAAATTTATAATTTATTTATTATTTAATTTATAAAAAAATCATTATTTTTCTATCCTAAATTTAAAGTGACAAATTTTTTCTAAATTTACTATCAAACCTAATATATCTTTGAGTTTCAGAAAATTAATGATAATTTTTCACATGAACACTAATAACAACTACGACTACATTTGTAATTATCTCATAATTTGAATAATCTAAAATTATCTATAAAAATATTCTCAAATTGAATTCGCTTACACAATTTTAATTGTAACCTAAATTAATTCTAACTTCACCAACTATGCCAATATAATTAAAATTAACCTCAAGTACATGTGAATTTTAAGTAATCGTTCATTTCATTATCAACGCATAAAAAGATTTATTGCCTAACCAATATTGAAATTAACTATGCGAGAATACAAGGACCCCAAGTACGCCCATTGGCGAAAGAAAATTAATACAATAGCAGAACTTTAAATAAGAAGCGAATAAAGTTCCATCTAAAAGGAGTTGCATATTTATGAAAAACGCCTAAAGATGTAATAAAATAAAGAAAAAACATCATCCTATAAGAAGACAATGGTCTCAAGGTGTAAATATTCGTGCGAAATAATCATAAATAGGAAGAGGAAAGGTATAACATTAATGTTTTGCCAGTCGTAAACAACCCGATAACGGAAAATCAAACAAATAATTGACTTAAAATGTCAAACATTTTCGATACACATATACGTCTGTATACGGTAGCATACTGAATAAAAGTGATAGAAGGTAAATCATTATCAAGAACTTACTGCGTATGTACTTAATTAGGATTGATCTACTTTGATGTTTATGTATTATCCAAGAAATACCCATGTTTACCTAATATTTTGCCTCATTTTTATTAACGAAATAAGTAGTTAAATAAAGTTACCGTGCTCCTTCTTCACTTCTACTACGTCCAAATATTTATTTATTATTAACTTTCACATACATTTGCTAATAAATATTATTTTCGTCTTAATTCCGATCTTCGAATTATATTCAGTTATTTTTAATAATTGGAATTGAAGCAGATAATTCTAAAATATCTTTTAAACTTTTGATCCTAAATAAAAGTGTAGAATATTTATTGCATAAATTTAAAATTATCTACATTTTGTAACGTACTAATTCATTATAAATTAAAAAAAAAGAAATTACGTTTAAAGGAATTACGGATGAATTATACACGTCACGCAGTATTTCTATGAAAGTAATAGTAATGTTATAGGGTAATAGTAATAGTTGATTTTGTACTTATCACAAACTGCAGCAATGATTACCATATGCCCAACAATAATATAAAATTTTATTATAAGTCCTACTTTATTAAAGTACCATTAACTGTATATTCTACATTCTATATTCTATAATGTATCCTTTAGAGTTAAGCAATGCAGTTGAATTTATTAAAAATATTATTTACGTCGATTTGAACATTTAATGGCATTGCTATAAAATTCTATTCATTATTTATATGATTACGTTTTATACGATAACAAGATAATGATATTATAAATTTACTATTATCATTTTAAAATGTGAACATTAAAGTTTACAAGAAATGTTGATAAAATATTTTTTATTCATCTTATAACGATGCATTATAACGCATGTTTGAAGGTGATTGTAGTAAAACCCTCAGATTTTATTTAATAATATTAAATGTTTATACTCAAGTGAAAACATAGAAAATTTACTTTTTTAGTTTTTAATCCTTTAAAGCCTTTTTATAATAAAAGCTATGAAATTTATTTTCTAAAAGTTTTTAAATACATATTATTTAATTAACTACTCATTTATTTTAAAACCATTATCTAAAGTTTTTAATGGATCAATTGTAGTATAATATTTAATAAATACAAGAAATCGAGATTATCTTAAAAGAAAAACTTATAATAAGCTTATGACTGCGCGTTCATTTCAAAACTTTAAGTACTAAAATGTTTGTACAAGAACGAAAATAATTCTTATAGGATGTAAAAAGAAAATTCAAACTCATAAGACCAGTTTAGCTATCGGTACTTAAGTATCAATTTTCTGATGACATTGAAATATGATGCAAAAGATAAATAGGCAAATTAAAAGAAAATGTACTTGAAATTTAAACTTTTTATTATTAGTGACAAATGTTTGATATATTCTTTGAATTAATAATGCAGATAAAGTATAGCAGTCCAAAAATTTTATTAAATTTATAGTACGATTAAGCGTTATAATATCATTGTATTACATTATCTCAACAATGAGATTAAAACAATAATTATACATTCTGTTGTAGTATAAAAAAATTTATTAGCTATAAATTAATATTCAATTCATTAATAATTGTAAACGTTTTCTAATATAACATTTCCGTGAATAAACGTTATTACAATATAACTCGGTTTATTGCCTCGTTTTAAGATAATATTTCATCGGAAAGATAAAAAGAAAGTTAGTACTGCAATGAATTGTTTTTATTTCGATAATCAATGACTGCATAATGTTTATCAATCTTTGTTTTTTAATAAAAACATGTAGTCTCATTGAAACAGTTTCAAAGTTGGTTAAAGTACATTGATATCTTATATTTGTCATAGAGTAAGAAAATACTTTTTAAATTCTTATAATTAGTGTTTCCTACTTTCTTTTCACGTGGTAATCTTTAATTTTTAACTCAAAACTTTTTCAACGTAATACTAAGAAATATTATCGATGCAGAAACGGTTTAAGTAATAAGCAAAATCAAAATGTAAAAATGAAATTGCGTATGATATTGAGACCGAAATGACAGGATGAAAACATTATTCACATGTACCTACTTATACACTTTTCCATCCCCTTATTCATACCTTTACGACGCAAAAGGTACATATGTCTTCACCACGTCTGTTTGCATTATACTTTGTCTATCTCGCTCCCTCTCTTTTTCAGCGTATTCACACGTGTTCTCTCCCACGTTCGTCGTGTCTCTCTTTCTCTCTTTACCGTTCTGTCGGAACTCTCTCGCGAGGGCGATGTCGTTAGTTCCCTCCTAGTGGCATCCTGTCCGGGAGCGAGCGCCTGGCGCGGACGCGATAAGACACGTCCGACACTTTCCGGGCGCGGAGAGCAGCGCCGTCCTGCTCCCCCGCTGATATCACAGGAGTAGCAGCCGCCACCGCCATCCTCGACTGGGCGAGAAAGAGAGGAAAAGATAAAACGGGGGATCCGAGTCGCAGCGTCAGAGGTGCGCTGCTGTGGCCCAGGCGACGCGCTCCTAGATCCAAAAGACTGAGAAAGCGTTCAAAAGCGTCGGAAAATTTTCCGACCTTCCTTGGACATCCCCTTCCACGTGACAATGACACTTTGAAAATTCGAACGTTGCGGTTTTTCGCTCTTTTTTAAGCAGTTTTCATTTACTCGTGCTTTCGAATTTTAATTTTCCGAGATGTCGTTTGCACCTGGACGCGTAGATTATTAGATATTGTTTTCTAATCCATTAAGCTTCTTGCGAAAGCGCATTCGCGAAAAATCGTTAATGGAAAACGGTTACCTTGTCCGGCAGCTTTGGTACTACGAAAGTCAAAATCTTCGGCGAAGGGAATTTCCTCTAGTTGCTAGCAGATTATATCGAATTAAACTGGTCGATGATCATTTTCATTCCGACCGTTCGTTTTACCCTTTTGAAATTTCCAATTTTATGCTCTTTACTGCACTAAGACTGAAGCATGTTTGTTCAAGTTGACCGTATACAATCTTTCATTGATTTTCCAGAATTCCTTTAATCCTCTTACTAAGATCATCATTTTAAAAGGTCTTCTCTACGAAATTCTAAATAATATGATATAGTACAGATTTTCAAATTCTTGCTTTACATCGAGAAAATTGTTGAAGTGTAAATAAGATCCAGAAGGGCTCAAGCTGATATTCTGACAAAAAAAAATGGCAGAGAATTATTAAAAATAAGAAAAACTTACTTTTTAATAAGTCACAATCTTTTTGAAAGTTTAGTTATAATAAAATGCATTAAGTACCAGTAGATCGAGACGCGGTTGAGTCAGACGCTTCTTTTATTAACATCTGCATCAAAGTACAATTACTTATAAACTGTAGACATTTGCTTCGAGATGCTCGGATTGTGAATCATTTCTCAGCAAAGTCACATCAAAGTGCAATTTTTATTTATCTTTAACCGCGAAAATAAATTGGAATACTAACTTTCAGAACCGGTGATTTGAACAAATAACACCGTTTTGAGAAATTCCATCCCAGCGACATATTATTCCTACCACTAACTTTTCAATTTAAAGTTTTCGTTTATTAAAATCATCCGTGGCCTTCGCCTTTCTCTAGCTTCGAGTCCAAGCGCACAGCTGGCTGTCTTTCTCAGAGCCATCTTTTGGAATTCTTCGTCCTTCGATTCCCTTCGGACGGAAGATTGACTCGAATTCGGCGGAGGGAGATTTACGGAGATAGGAAAATACAGCGAAAAAGGGAAAGGTAAAGAGAAGAAAGAGAGCGCAGAAAGCTGACGCGAAGAAACGCGAAAATGCGAGAGGTGAGGAAGAAAATAGAGAGAGAGAGAGAGAGAGAGAGCGGACGAGTGCTAAAGAAGGCGTGGAAAGCGGGTGCAGGGAGGAATTGCGATCAAAGCCATCTGTTGCATTGTCCCGGCAATTAGGAGGCGACAGCTGAGTCCCACCGTACTTACTTCTTTCAGGGATTCTCAACCTCGTAAAGCAAGAGCAAGACGGAGTTGAGCTTTTGTGGATTAGCGCCGAATTCCTGCAGACTTGTCACGGTTATACGAAACCATATTTCATTATTTTTTTACCTTTATAAAATAAATTCTCCTTTCATTACTCGCTATTATGATAATTGATATTATTATTGTTGTTGTTGTTGTTGTTGTTGTTGTTGTTATTATTATTGTTATTGTTATTGTTATTACTATAGAATTTATTTGCTGTCAAAGTAATGTGTTCAATAATTATGCAATATTTTTTGAGAAGTTCACGTTGGTTCTGGAAGAAATTCACAAGGCATTTAAAAACTCGATGATTAAACGACTAAATATTTCATCCTCGACCTCAGTACAGTTTAGAATAAATGAATATTCTTTCGTAATGCGTTGTCAATGATGAACTGTAAGTGAGTCGATAAGTCCTAGAAAAGAATACAATAATCTATTAGAATATTCGACAAATCAACGAACGATACCTACAAAATATTAGCCTACCGAAGCTTTTTGACTGTTTTAGTACTTTTGAAAAGCAACCGCATTGTGTCTCGTTTCATCGTGACAATCCTTTTTCTGTAAGAACGTTGGATATTTTGGACACTAGATATGTATAAGTTTTACAGACTAGTCATAAGTCAATGCAGTTGTTTTTGTTATCGAGGGCAGGAAAAGCTGACTAGAATCTAATTTTCGTTATTTAAAGAAACGTTATCCCAATTTATTAACAAAGTGCGAGATACTTCGGGAAAACCAATAAAATGACATTAGTCATTGAGTTTCCTTAATTCGACTATGTTTAGATAATTATGAATATGCGTCGAACTGAATTTCAATTTAAACTCAGTGTGATTCCTTAATCTGGAAATCGTTATGAACTTAGCCTGACGCATATTGAAAAACGGATAATATTGCAGTTAACGTGTTTATAAGTATATCGATAATTAACACGAATATTTCTATAAGAAACAGTATAACAGAAGATTACATAATTAGGTTGGTAAGCTTTCGTTTCTTTCTATCAATTATCGTTAGAATTCAATATTTTGTAGAGCCTTTATAATATTTTATAGAACTTTTTATTTCCATCGATAAATACATAAATATTATGATGTTTGCTATGTTTTGCAATCTAAATTTCAAAATTGGTCAACCTTGTGACAGTCGTAGTCCAGCTGTCACCCGCCATCTGTGACACGTTAAAAAATATACATCTATATGTATATATATAATTAAAATAAGAGAATTATTTTAATTAAAATAATATTTTATGATTTTCTTGTTTTGCAGGTGAAATTATATTTCGAGATAGTTATAAATTAATTACAACTATCACTTATAAGCCGTAATAAAGATAGAGCCAGTGAATTCTGACCACTATATTCCAGTTATTTTAATTGACTTGGATAAATATTCGTAATGGATTATTCAAGAAGAAGCTCAATTTCCAATAAATTTCCAAAAAGGAAGATATGTTTAATTTTATATGACGAATAATTCCCTTAATTTCCTACTTTCACTGGCAATTCGTTTTATCAACGTCTTGCAGCCACGTAATTGAAAAAGGAAAGGAGATGGCACTATAGAGGTGCAGATAAATTCAAGCGACTGCAGGTTCCAAATAAAAAAGAAGCTAGAAATACGTGCGAGCGCGAAGTGGCCGGTGCGGTTCTCCTGCGGGAGTGGAAATCCTGTCGTCGGCCGCGATATCCACCCGCGCGCATATATAAAATCGGGATGAGCGCGAGTCGAGGTTCGTTGTGGGAAGTAACAGCTGGTCGGGGGTAAGGCGGTATCGCCCCCAGTGGAGCCATTCCCGACACCTTTCCCGGGTACACGTATAGGTGCACACACCTTCCCGGGGGATTTCTTACGTGCCTGAAAAGACGCTGAGAGGATGCGGATAGACGTCTTCTGAAAATAGAGTTTCCAAAGCCGGTGTCAATGCGACTGTGAATTCAGCTTGAGGGTGTAGCGGCTCGTTCACATGTCCACATCTCATTCGGTGAATGTGTTTTCGTGGTGTTTTGCAAAGAAGTTAATGAAATCGATGAAAATGTTTTCTTGAGTGATACGAGTACGAGTCGTGTCTTTGGTGAATAATAATAACCAGTGAGCTATTTATTATGTTAAAAATATAATTAAAACACGGAATTTAGTGTACGTAAGGCGAACGCCATTAAAATTATATGATTTGCAAGTGAATTAAATATAGGATTTCTCGAAACTTTTTTATGACATTATTCAAATCTGTAGTCATATTGAAGTTTGCGACAATTTATAAAAGCTCTTCAAGAGCATCTATAAACCGCGGATACAACATTCAACGGCAATTTTACGTATCACAATTGCAATCGCTTCTTTAATAGTTCCCAATTAGAATTAATAAAGAAATTATGTATATACAAATATACATATATTCACATGTGTACTTGCGATGATTGTTACCGTCTTGGAGTGTTAGCGAGGATTCGCTGATCCTTGCGACTTTCGTGAGTCATCCGAGAGCGACTTACCGTCGTCGTAACTGCAGGAGACGCTGAGTCCGATTACGTATTTCCGTTGCTCAAAGTACGGCTGAGGGACATTCTAATGTAAAACAAGGTAAGCCCAGCCGGGTGAATCGACACCAGGGAAGTCAGTGCTCTTGACGCTACTTCCGGGAGACTGCGAGGCTACTTGTCTCGCTTACCTCACGGTGAATTCAAGTGCCGAGCTTTCACTTCCTGCTACTAAAATAAAATGTAAAAATCTGGCTGCGGATAATCATTTGGACGCGTTGTTAAAGGTGTTGGGTTGTTTGTGTTCAATTATGCACGAGGAATCAATGTCAGCCGAGTTTCTAATATTTTCCTTTACGCGCTTCGTTGACAAAACTATTATACCATTTCAAATATTTTATTCGTATGTATTTAAAGGCTTACTTTAATACGGATAATATTTCATTAACTTCGTAGTTGCAGCGCACTTCTTAAACTCGTTTTAATATTTTCTTTTTTATACTTATTCATAGATTAATTACATTTAAATTGGAAATGATACTTATCGCGTATATTTCATAGTGTATATCGTGGATTGTCTCAGTAAACTAATATTCAGTCAGAGCTCCATCAGACGTATCAATTATTAATTATGTGCAAGATTAAAAATGAAATTTATTTTTACATTTTTGTATTTCGTTGATTGCTACTGATTTAAATTTGGAAGGCATTGTCTCGCGAAATCTACGGTACGTTCACTGCGAATGAAAAAATGAAAAAATCGCAGTTAGTAATGCAATATTACTAAACTAATGAAGTTTTAAAAGTAAACGATGGAATTTCAACGTTTATTCAAAGTATTTTCAAAGCAAAGACTTTTAATGAAACTCTGAATACCTTTGGAATATCTACGGTCCATCCCTTTTAAGCCACTCAAATGTCATCTTAATACCTCTTAAAAGAAACAACAAATGAAACGCAGACGCGATATCATTTTACTGACGTGAAAATTGATCGATGATATACATAAGAATAATGCGAAGCGATTCTTGTTCATCTTGAAGTTGAAGAAAGCAAAGCAACGTTAAAAGATGTGTTTGTTAGTTGAGCCAAGTATAAAAATACATTATTTTTCAAGTAGAATAGACTTAATTTTTTCACAACATTTAATTGACAACTTTCATGATTGCCTCTGAAATTACGTATAGAAATTACCATTGTGCTTACCAGCAAGAAACGTTACTCAAGCTATCCTCTTCAAATGTGACCTTAAAAGACCTGCCAAATACTTTTAAGAAACTCCTAGGTATGTCCGTGGAAAGTAATTTTTAAAGGTACCTCGTAGAACGTTTTTAACGAGAGAGCGTGCCGCGTACAAATATGGCCTTCGGCTGCACGGAAAGTTCAGGTTCAGGTAATTACCTGCTGGCGTCAGGTGGCTACGACGCAGACTTCACTATGCCTCTTCTTCTGTACTCGCTCTATGCTCTATGCTCGATACGCGCACTCGCTGCTCTCTTTTCTCTGCAGCATTCTCAACCTTTGGGAGTTATCTCGCTCCCCTTTAATTCCCTTGAGCTTCGACGTTTCTTTCCTCGTCTTTGCCGCTGTAAGTAACCTGTCGATATATTTTTAGCCTTTCTACCTTTCTACCACGGAAATGCTGAACCTCGAAAATGTTCACACACTGTTATTATTGGTTGCGATGGCTTGCTCTATGAATATATTTCCATATTTACTTATTTACTGCACTAAAAGCCAAAGCACTGATTAGTTAACGCGTATTCTACAACGTAAAACTCAGCTTTGTGGCAAAAGTATTTATGTAAATGAATTATTAACGCAAGAATAAACGTTGCATTAATGAACAATTCGAAATAGGATTGGCACATCGAATACTATCCTTCTATATTCTAAAGCTTCGCAAAAGCAGTTAAAAGTTGTATATTGCTATAATTTCAACTATCGCTAAAATTCGTTGAAACGTATACAATGTATAAAAATAATACTAATAATGTAATGTCTATTATTTTAATGGTCTAATTTTTAACTTAAAGAGATTACGATGGCATGCGATGGTAAATAAAACATAGATTAAATATATAACTGATAGTTTTGTTCGTTAAAGAAGTGAAATAAGGTGTAAAATCTTCGTATTTACATGTACATCCTATTTTTATTTATATTACAAATTGTGTGTAAAGGGTAAAGCGCTAGAAATATTTTACTTTTAGTTACAAACCCAATTTTTCTAAATTATAAAAATAAATGGAGAAATCTCATTTTTTAATGCTACTCATACATTTTAATATTAAATATCATTAATTAAAATTCTAGGAAAAGGATTTAGTGTAACAAGTGCAATATATTATGTCTTCTACTTGTTAATCCTTAATATGTAGATAACACGTTAACACAAACTTTTATCCGTTTACGAGTTTAAAAAAATCCAATTCAGTATTAAAAGTTAGATCTATCGATAGGATACAAATATTTCTTCTCGATTTGGTTGTTTAATATTATTCTTGCTATTGATATTTTACTCGCGCATTGCCTCTCCTTAACACAACCTTTACTGCTCAAGCGGCTGCTTTTGGTCAAATTTCTTGAGATATGCAAGAACGAAAAGCAAAGATTCTCTTGAGAATCAAAATACATCGTCGGTACAGGACGCTCAAAAATGGTAATTACGTGTTTATAATCGTACAAACGTATAATTGGGTCAGTGGACAGGATCGAGGACGTACGTGGAGTGAATTATAGAAAGTAATGAGAACTTTACTATCAAGGAAGCCAGAGACGAACATGACCATCTATTGTTAAAATTCTTGAAAAAGCTAAAGGTCTCGCAAATAATTTCTCAAGTCACTATTATATCATCAATCATGATATAATAGTGATTCCATTATCTTGGTTATATTAATATTTGAACAAATTTCTCATCGTAAAAAATGTAAGAAATGTTCATTAAATTATAGTACAACAAACAAAAAATAATGTAAACTTAAATTTTGAAGAAGTTGTCTTCGCTTTCGTTATGCAAGATTACATAAGATTATTATTAAGCAGAAACTACTAAAAGTATTAAAATTGACAGAAAACAGTATTTATCATTACACCCCATAATTTACAACGAATGTCATTTTAAATTCGAATATATATATACTTCGGAATGATACCAATTTATGTATTACATAATCATATTGAATTTTTATTTAAATGATATGGTTTGCGATGTAATCGATGCAAATGAGAAAACAGATTAGAAATTAAATTCGTTCGATTTACAAATACACTTTTATGGAATAATTTTTTCAGGAAATATGTATTGACATATTTTGAAACCCTATTTACCCAACAATGTGGCTGACATAGTTTGATATACTAAAGAAGACTGTCATCTTGCGTATCACGAAAATGATCAAAACAGCTGTTTTAATAACATTTTTCTTATTTATCATGAAATTCAAATTCAAATACAGCATGTAAAATTCAATAAATATCGCTTCTGATTCCAAAATATTATTCAAATCATTTTATTACGCAGAATTTTACAGTTAATATTTTTACGTGTTCTTGGTATTTCTTCTTACGAAGAGCTGAAATTCTTTTATCAATTATATTTATCCACGAATAACTTACAGACTTTGATCGCACTGTCGATTATGAAACGTCCTTTTCTAAGCAAAGTGATACAAATCTCAACCACAAAATAGAACAATAAAGTTCTACCTGATATTTAATTGGAAATAAAGATATAGTAACCTAACTTTGGTTAAAGGATGAAAGAAACTTTTAACTTTGTCCTCGTACCGAATTTCGCATCAATTTGTTAGAGCGTGAAATCTCGTTTTTACGATAACTTAATCAATCATCGCTCCGTGCGCTCTGTGAGATAACAGCTCCAAACATTATGTGCTTAGAAACATGAATTTTCGCGTATTTACAATTTTTGTCGCTCTCGAGTGATTCCACGTAACGAGTACATCAGAAGTAAGTCGCAAGAACTTCTCGCAAGAATCAAAAGTCTTTAAACAGAAATCAGTCGTCTCATCGCGGAGAAAATCATTCCACCCGCCTGCTTATGTAGAATTTTGTTATATTTCACACGCAATGAGTGTGCGTGCAACTGAATTTGTTCGAGACAGAGGAGTGGAGGTACTCCAACGATTATAAGTCGCTTTCTACCTCTTGTACTCTTTTTTTTGCGTGCTCTTAACTCGTGTTCTTAACGGCCCTGAGACGATCAATCGCTGGGGGCATTTATGTTATCGTCATACCGCGCAGTGCATATTGCCAAGAAGACCGTCGTGGCAGCCACGTTTGACGATGCTGCGACTCTCCATTATGCTGCACTGACTGCACTACCCTTACCACGCGAATCTCCCGTTATCAGCGTGTCTACGCCAGCTCTTCATTGTTTCCCGTGCAGGTACGAACTCCTCCCTGTCCCCCTCACTTTCAGAACATTGCGCGTGATAACGTACATAATGCCCGAGCGCGGGGGAGAACTTAAAAGGAGAAGCCACATCACTTGGAAAAACGAGGCTTTTGTTCTCAACTGTCACGTCATTCTTGCCTCTGACGAATAATTGTATTTCTTTGAAAAATTTAAATTAACTCGAGCTCTCTATCCTCCTGTTACGAAATTGCTCCGCCATTATCTTGAATAGTTTATTATCATTATCGCGATTGTTTAAGGGCGCACGAAAGAAGTTGCAGATAGTATTGTTGTTCTTCTCTCATAAATTTCGGACGAGTAATTTGACGTATGACAATCTGTCCAAAGTTTTCAAAGTACATGTGTAATACTCTCGTAACGATAAGCTTTATGTTTTTAAAATTGAGGTGAAATACTCATCACTGTAAAATTCGAGCAAATGCTGAAGTCCAATATTTTACTCACTACGATGTTTCGACTCGAAATTAAATACTTCGTGGGTTTTGCAAGATAGTCTTTTGCAGGAATTGTCAAGAAATTTGAAACATATATCGCACGTACTCAGGTACAAGTTACATATAATAAAACAACGATGCAAAGAATTTTCTTTCGAAACATATTTAATATACAAATTATGTTGATTGCTCGTTATTTCCTCTTTAAAAGTCTAAAATAGCAACTTTAAAACTGCGTTAATAAAATAATTCTTTTCCAGATTAAATCTATTTTAATATTAAATCGGATATGCTCTGACATTAAACTCCTACGGATTTGTTAAAAGTTATTAAAAAAACCCAAGTATAAATCCATTTCCATTATCTCGATTTAGAAATTTATTAAAACATTATATTAAAATGTATTCCCCGTAATCTTTTCATAAAAGTTGGTAGCAAAATTAACGGGAGATAGAGACGGAAAGCTCATAAAAAAAAAAAAAAAAAAAAAAAAAAAAAAAAAAAAAAAAACAAAGTTTCAACAAATTCGAATGAATCTAGTGCAATTACGAGAAGCTGTACGTATCGGTGTATGGAATTTTTTTCATTGCTATTCCACGTTGCTGACGCGTATCTCGTGCTTTCAGCGTTTGAACCTGTTTTCCTTTATTGATTTTAAATTCTTATATACTTTTTTGACATTTTGATAGGTAGATAATTATATTAATTCTTTATAAAATGCATGAAGTATTTTTTAATGCAGTACATTAAATGATCGAAGAGGAATTTTTTTCACGAGCAATTGCTGGCATGAAATGAGCAGTACGCGGTGTTTATTCAACCGAACTCATTACATAATCATACATCTGCTTTACCTGGATTTATGTTTTATCAAATTTATCAAACCAAATTCACTTAGCTTTCGTTATTTTGTTTTACGCAAGATTCGTTTATAAAATGAAAGATTTAGCTAATAAAACTAGTATAACTACAAGCTATTTATAAAATAAAAAAAAAATTATTATCGTTGGTAATCAGTTGAGTTCGTTGTCAGTTGGCTTTAAAAGTCTTTCAATCTTTGAAAATTAAAATAAAATCTGCATCCGTTTGCGTGCCGTTAGTGATAAAAAATGTAGAAATAATTAAACAAAGTAATTATTACATTAAAATTATAATTATTATACTGACTTAACGACTAATTCGCCATACAAACGAAAAGACCTTTCAGTGATAAGTACGAGACTCGCGTAGTAGGTCCCTGAAGACCGTAGAAGTCCCTCAGCCTCGGACTCGACCTAGCGAAAGACCCAAAAGTCAACGTGGTTCCATTCTGTCCTAATGCGTAGGTGCGCCACGGGAGAAGCAGAGCGGACGCGACGAGGCGAACTCCCGGTGCTCGTCGTCGCCGTCGCCGTCCTCCTCGCCGGGGCCCCAGTGCCAGCAGCAGACCAGGGCTCAGCAGCAACCAGCGCGTGCGACCTCGAGCTCCTCGTCGGCCCGCTCAGCGGACAGCGACGATCAGGCCCCGACGACGCTGCAGCCGGTCAAGGCCGAACGCGGCATCCTGGAGGAGCGGCCCCGCGATAAGCCGAGCGCCACCGGCGGTCGACGTCTTCCTGGCATCTTCGCCACCCACGCTAGGCTCAAGCGACTCCTCGGAACCCTCGTGCAATTCGCCATGGACATATCTCCCGATACCGGGGACGCGGTGCGCACTCTAGTCCTCGGACTTCTGGTGAGTCGACGACTGGCGGCAACGTAAGCAAAATCATTCTCGTTTGGCTTCCGGTCAGCTCGTAAATACCACGAATGAACTTCCGATAAACTGTGCGAGAATTGTTCTTCATTGTAGACCGAGAACGTCGGTCTTTACTTAAATTACTTGCAGACTACGTAATTATTTCGCTCGTTTTACTATTTATTTAATCAATGATTTTTGTTTCTTTAACAGAAATATTAATAAGAAATTCAATTGACTTTGCCGATATAAAAATGTGAAAATTTGCTATTATTAATTTGCTTTCTAATTTCAGTACGCGATATCATTATCTTAAACAATTCCAAATAGAATGGAAAATAAACATTTCTTATCTTTGTCGAGGAAGAAAACATTATTTTAAATTAGGCCTGCAATCGTAATCTATAAAATATGATAGCAAAACTAGTTGAAATTGCGAAAATTTCTTGCCGATTATTTGTAAAGTCAGTCAAAAGTTGAAATTCTAAATCTACTCTTTAATGAACGAGAAAAAAGGAAAAAAATTTGTCGTCCTCGGTATGAGATTATATATTATGAAACGTCTGTGTCATGTAATCGAAAAAAATAATTGGAAAACGATCGAGATAACCAAATAAAATCGTAAAATCAAGAGATTTCACAGAATTTTCGCACTAATGTTTGTCGGTTAAGTACCGGACTACTCAATTACGCACGACGTACGTACGGACATCTCGACGATGTCGCATTTGGTATAAATCTAAAAACGATTCAACACCGTCGCGTGATGTGAGCGAACATAATTATGGCATCCACGGTGTGATACGCGTTCTAAGGGTTTCCTTGCACCGGCTTTAGAGTGGATCGATGTCTGCCGAAGAATTTCACTCGGCTTTGCAAGAGGCAACGAATTTCCCTCTGCGCGGATTCGTACTCCCGTACCTGAAGCACACGTTACCACCGTTGCAGCGGGATCTGAGTGCAGCTGCCAGAGCAGACAATCAAGTGAGTAAAGGAGAATTCGAATGAAATTTCGAGTCGTCTAACTAAACGCAAGCTTTACCTACAGAATTTTTGCCTTTCCGTTTATCCAAACGAAATCAAAGGATAAACAATAGCACTTTTCTAATGGAGACTTCTAACTTCAAACTCATAAAGAAACATCGTATTTATATCGGATAGCTTGGCTATTCTTACGGAATCCCAAATAAAGAGTTTCATATTGATTAAAATAATTTCTTTCAAAGCTTAATAATCTTATTCTCTATGACAAATTGATTGCCCAGTTGATCGCAACACAAACGCGATGATCAACATTTCCTTAATTTTACTTTATAATCATTTGTGAGATAAAAAACTTAATTTTATTCTACTTGTGGAAAAATATTCGTAAACGTTTGTGTAATTAATAGTGCACGCTGATCCACATATTTTTCATATATAATTACAATTTGTTTACACTTCATGATAAAATTAGAACACGAGTAAAACTTGATTCAGTACTTAATCGCAGTACTTAAAATGTACACTCACTAATGGAAAAAAAGTTCAAGCCCAATTATTAAATTATATAAGCATGAATTGACAACAGTCGAGCAAAGTAACAAATCTTACAAATGAAAAATAATGTCGCATACATACGTCTCTTCAACGATCTTAAATAAAAAACTAAATCAATAAATTTTCTCGAATAAAGCTTGATTTAAACAATTGAGATTTATCGGCAAGAAAGGTTGTTATTTTCCTTTGCTCTCCGTCTAGTTCACTCTCCTACATTCCGAAGAGAAAATTCTCGATCAACCGAGCGACGGCTTTGCGGCTTTAGTATTAAAGTGAGCGGGTAACCCAGAAGGGGTTGGATACTTTATTGCGTTGGTTGCGAAAGACATAAATCACCGTTCAGTGAGTGCAGTTTGCCGATGCAACGAGAAACAATGCACAAATACATCCGTTTAAATTCCTGATCTTAGGCGCTCGCTGAGCTAATTTTTATTTAATCGCATAATTTTACCGTCGTTCTGTTGGCGGTAGGCACGAAAAAAAGAGCTTCTCGATCCTACGAATGCAATAAGTCGAAAACTTGCGTTACTTATTACAATGAAATTTGTAATAAATGCTTAATGTTATTCTAATCATATTCTTTCTTTCTTTCGTGATAAAGAATATTCATTGGTTACGATACGTTTTCGTATACATACATAATCACGTTCGCTTATTTTCTGTTTATATCTGTCTATAATCTATTCCTAAACTATGTACTTTTTTCAGTCATTTTTACAATCTTATGAGTAATAAAAGACATTTACGTGCGTCACACATTCATCAACTACTCTAAAAAAATCACGAGTAACGGACGACGATTAATAACAATCATTGAAATAGTTTTTCAATGAATTAGTGGGCAAATTATTTTTTGTATAGAATAAAAAGCGGAAAATTCTATCACTCGTATCGGAGGAACACGTAAAACTTTTGAAGTCTGGGTATATTTTAAAAGTCACAAGTACAACGTCTACGATAAATTATACAGAAATATGCAAAGTACCGTATATCAATTACTTATCGATAGAACCTTTATTATAGCCCGTCATTTATTCGGTCTCACGCTCAACAACTAAAAATCTGCACAGAAACGCACGCAATGCGAGAGGAAAGTCTGTCACCGAAAAGCAAGTAAAATTAACAGGGTCAAACTGCGGGCTGTATTTTAATTTCACTGACAGTGGCTTTATTTTAATTTCTGACAGAGCGAAGGGAACGTCAGAGTGCGACAAAATCAAATTAGCCGCTTAAACGAAGTTAAGCGAAAATTTACTTTGTACCGTTTGTGCTATACTCTTGGTGACTGGAGCGATATCTTCGTTAGATCAAGAACGTTGGCGACGCGAATGATTTTGTCCTTAAGTAGACTAATTGAGATTTTAAGCGAATCATGTTTGAAAAGCTGGGTACTGCATAATAGCGCAGCTTGATAAACCTTGATTTATTAGAGATGATGAGCGTAATTAATGAGCTTTTACTGCAGCTCTAAGGTACGCATTTGCATTAAAAATGTACGAT
The DNA here is from genome assembly GCA_018907045.1 of Wiebesia pumilae. Taxonomy (NCBI): domain Eukaryota; kingdom Metazoa; phylum Arthropoda; class Insecta; order Hymenoptera; family Agaonidae; genus Wiebesia; species Wiebesia pumilae. The sequence continues at coordinate 216,568 of JACCHZ010000162.1, read as the reverse complement.
TAAACAGTTTGAATAATGGCTTTGTACGTACCTATTAAGTTGTAGGCTCAAAAATACATAACCAAAGCAACAGAATTATTAAACTACTGCTTTTTAATTTAACTTAAATTAATCTAACTAATTTAATCATGCCTTGCATAAAAAGGAAATCTATATTTAGCTCTAAAAGACGTTTTATACAAAAAAGAACTAAATCATAAATTTAACAAATACGGATATTTAGAAAAACTTTAAAAGCTATTTTTCTACCGAACAACGTTATCCTCGATTTTCATTATGTGCTAAATTAATGCGGTTTTATTTATTTTTATTTATTTAATGTGAAAAATAAGATAATTGTATTCGAATTAATTACCTTTTAAAAAAATAAACTCGTTAAATAGATCGTATCATCCACTGAGTCACTTTACGAAACATCAGATAAGTAGGATAAATAGTCCGGCTGAACTTCTGCAACAAAGACATTTTATTTTTAAAATGTGCGGCCTTCTGCAAAACCAACTTTAAACGTTCGATAATGATCCAACTAAAATAAGTTATCTTTTTTTTTTCTTTTTTTTTTAAATCCAAATGAAGTTATAATTTACATTTATTATTAAACACTTTGACGCATGTCTCGGTATTTCAAGAAATAAATCAATATATAAATAAAAGTTTTTAGATATTTCAAACAAATATGCTCCTGAAAAAATAAAAAAAAAAAACAAATATTTGTAAGAATTATTTTTATTAAATGTACGTTTGTTTTCATTGCGTAGGCATAAGATATAAAAAATTCTTGGATGATTAAATTTGGAAGAAAATATTTTTCTGAAAAATATTGTAAAAATTAGTTCTTAAAATAAAAGCTTGTAAATTAAAAAAAAAATGATAAAACTCATGAGACGAAAGATAATTAAAAGAATTAAATTATTACGGCAGTATGTGCGTAATCTCACGTTGTCGAACTTGACAGAGTATACGTCAAACTGCCTCTGTCATCAGTTATTAGAATTAAATTTTCAAATAAAAATTTTTAACTACTTAGAAAATCCAGTAAACACCAGCTTTGTATAAATCACCTTGCACCTGTTATTGAACTTGTTCTCTAACTTGTGTTTCTACGACGCTCGTAAATACTTTTCTTTCGTCATAAAAAAAGCCTGTCGTCATCACTAGCCTTAGCTTACAGAGACACAGGCTGTCCAAACTTTACATCGAATTCTTCCATAAACGTCTCAACGTGAAAATACTCTTTATTATGTAAGGGGATGGCAATATGCACGCGTAGTTCGAAAAATAAACCTTTTAGTTTTATTCGGTGTTATTTCATTGCATTTCTAACACTTTCTATAAATGCCTTGGTATATCTATAATGATAGATAAAAAGGGAAACTAATATTCAAATCCTTATAAATGCGCCATTGCACTAATTGACACCATCAAAGTATTACACGAATCAATCGAACATTTAAAAGTTAATGTTCTTTCTCCTACAAAACTGTTTTAAGCTAGTTTCTCTGCTTATATTTACAATTTTCATACTTTTCTCAACATGATTAACATATTATTATTATTATTATTATCATCATCATCATCATCATCATCATCATCATCATCATCATCATCATCATCATCATATTCTTTTTTCACCTCTTACACCTTCATTTTTTCCACGTTAAAATCTTTATTTGAGTTTTAGCGAGACTCGTATCTTAAAATTCTTGATATTTTTTCCTTCTCACTTTTTATTATCTTTAGAAAAACTACTTATTCGCAATACATCCATCATTTCGTGTGCTTTTTCTTCTATTATTCTACAAAAATATCTGCAAGAAATGAAAAGATCCTTTACCTGTATGGGTTATCAAACGCTTCAAATGCAAGGTTATTGAGTCAGAGGGTAGCAACTTCTTTGTCAATCGATACTTGGATTAACGATTTATAATTGTCTCGCGTATTTCGTTTAACTACTTATTAATAATCATACCATAATTAATATTTCTCAGATTATGATCGAGTTAGCGCGTGTTCTTATGTACTAGAAGAAAGACCGTTTCTTATACGTCGTGCTGTAGTGTTTTCATTAATTCCACTCCTAAAGTCAAAGATATAAGCATACATTCAACATTTTTAATCCAATACCTCGAAAATTATATTTGACACAAATTGAAATTATTTGTAGATTGAGGGAAGAATGTTTTATCGAAGTAAAGATTTATTAACTGATTCTTAAAAAATATAATTGCTGATATATTTTATATTAAAAAAAAAGTTTAGTTCCTTATATCAATATAAAAAGTAGTTAGATAATATTTAAAAGAAATTTAATACAAACATTTTTATGAAACCATTATATTAAAAGTAATTAATTTTTTAATCTTATAATATCTTGGATCGGTATCGTAAGTAATTTCGTCTATAAAGTTTTACTACTACTGGAATGACATGTAATTCTAAATTATTTCAAAATTTTATTTATTTATATTACCGGTTATCTTATTACATATTTTATGCTTGGTATATTCACGACCGAAGCTCACATCAACTATCCGAAGATTTCAGTTCAATTTCTTTCGCATATTTTTATTTTAATATAATTTCTACTTTTAAAAAATGTCTATATTTTTAATGAATATTTCTTTATACATGGTATCAATGAGGATGCAAATTTGAAATTTATCATCGTTTTAACCTGTTTAATTTAACAATATCTCTCAGAATGAAATTGGAAAAGAGATAATGGGACATCTTCTTATTCTAATTTATTATGAATACCGAAAATTTATAACGATCCCTTACTCGTAATCGGCTGTAAATATCAATGAAAAATTTGATTGATATTTCTAGATGAAGTAAAACTAATGCGTATTAGTTCATTCGGATTTTATTTTCTTTTTCAATTTTTACACGTATTTAGCATATTAATTAACTTAGTTCTAATAATTTACTAGATATAAATTTTATTATTTACTAAACTACATCGCACTAGTATTGACATTGACAATTTGCAATAATTCTTTCTAAAAAATAGGCAAATTTAACAATATAACGAATAGTAACGAAATATCTTCTTTTATTTAACTCGAACTAGGATAGTAATTGCGATTGTCAATTCCTTGCATATAAAGCTGCCTTATTTTATGTAGTGCATATGAGTTTCAGAATTTTACTGGCCTAAGTTCTTTCATTACAACAAATTTATTCCCTACCAGATCATCAATATCTGGGGTTTTATTGCGTTTAATTTAAAATAAGTTTTCCTAAAATATAGTTGGTCCCGTTAATTTCATAGTCTAGCGTTTTCGTTTGACGTTCAAAAACGCTTAATTTTTTATTGAAATTATTGCCCTTTATCAAGTGAGCTATTAGTATCCACTAATAGGTTATCGTTCGCAAACAAATAAGGCAAAATAGCGCAAAAATTAACTATCACGATTATAGTAAAGAAAATACTACCAAAACTTGATCCACCACCGAAAAAAATATACTCAAGTCCGCCTCTTTAGAAATCCTGGACACGACAAACGGTATTGGCTAACAATTGTGAAACAACCGGCAACTAAAGTTCGCCCTTCGTTCGCTTATCGAACGCTCGTACTAGCGATAAATTATCTCCCGAGAAGAATAATTAATTACGAATAATAAGGACGCGCCTCCCTAAATTCCATGGCACTTTTGCATGCCCGAGGTTTCCGTGGCGAAACGTTGCGTAACGCGCGAATGCATCCGAAAGCGGAAAATCCTGACTCGATTTTCAGCGTCCGGCGGCGTTGCCAAAGTAATCCACTGTCGGGCCGAGAGGAGGGAAACACGACAACGCGTGCGTTTATCCTCTCGCCTACCACTTGCGCACACACATGCGCAGGCAGACACCCTTTTACTCGGTTACCATAAATCTGCATTTATAAACTCCCAGGGAGCGAATTCCGGGGCACGTGTAAATGGTGGCCAAGGGGATGAGTAGGCGTTCGATGGTCCGCTGTCGGTCGCTCGTTAATCGCGGCCCGTAGGACTGTACGTGCCCGCGCGTAAACAGCCCTTGGTTTACCCACTACCCTTATTTCCGGGGCTCCGATTGAGTGGCAGCCTAGTGCCACCCTGGCGGTCCCCTCGCGCATCTTTTGCATTTTCTTCTCTTGACGGGCTCTGCTTTTACATCGCCAGCATTATACTCCTAACGCGATTCTCTACTATTTCACCTTCGTGCGCTAATCGGTTGAGTTGAGCATTTAAACGACAGTTGAGTTGCTTTACGAATGTTCGAGATCAACATACCGTTGATCTAGATTTAGAGTACCGTTGGTTGGCTACAACCGGTATGCAAGGGCCGCTGAACTGATTACATCATATGCTCATACTTTATGAGATTATGGATTTTACAACTTTTGCAGGAGCATTTCGATAGTCCACACAAATTGTAAATACGCGAATAAGTTCATTTAAATAAAGTGGCCCAATTTTAGAGCAAGGATGACATTCTTAGGAATATTACGCCACAGCCGCAATATTGGTATTCAACGACGACAACCATAAAATATAGAAATTAGCGTTTAGGTGAAAGTGACAAAAATCGTTGAATCGAGTGGAAGAAACTTGTCGCGAGTTCTCGATACCGTTTAAACCCCACGTGCCGTTATCGTGTTCCGCATAATCAGTTAAAAATCTTCCCAGATCTTCGGATCTCCACAAAGTTCATGAATTTGGAATGGGATAAAAGAAAGCTTATCCCGTTACATTTCCAATGAAATATCCAGTTCGAAGCGACAATCGTGAAGCGATGATCGTTCCTTGGAGAAATTCCACTCGATTTCCTGGAGGCGATCGAGGCGCCAGTCGAAGAGGAAAATCCAAAGACGAAGCAGAAATGAGAATAAAGGGCGAAACTGTCGCCGTTGGAAAAAATAATATCGAGATCGTTGTACTCGCTCTAGGAAACGACTAGTAAAGCTGGCGCTCTTTTCTACTTAAATTGTAGGTATATATCAGGGAACGGCCCGAAGAACGACTCCCAGCTGTTGCCCGACGGCGGCACGGCCTCGGGACGGAAGGAGAGCCGAGGTGGTGCCAAGGCAGCGAATCGCAAATTAATAGCGAGCATTTACATTTTCCATCGCCGAGAGCCGCCGACGTTGTATCGAGAGGCGCATCCACGACGAGACGTGCGCGTCGCGCTCGTATATCGCCGCCAGGACGTCCGCGGATGCGGCCGGCGTCAAGTGCCGCTGCGTCGCAGCCCACGAGGATGAGTCCTCGACACTTTTTTCTTCCCGTTCCACGGCGAGTTTAAACGAGTTTAAAATTTTGCGCGACGGGTGTGCGCTTAATTTTTTCTTTGCTCTCCCTTTTTCTCGTAGGGCCGCGACTACGCGAATTCCGACGAGAACGGCCTTACGACCCCGAGTTAAATCCTCCTTCGTTCGCGTACGCGCGTTGACCGTTACTTATTTTAACAAAATCATTTTATTGCGTTTAGAGTTCAGATTTAACAACTATTACGTAAATGAGTTCTCTTCTTCTAAAGTTCCTCGAGACTACCAAAGTAAGCTTTTATCTCTTTTCACCGAATGATCATTTTTCGAAATAATGGACGTCTGCGCGAATATAATTAATATCCGAATAACATTCGGAAATATCCCGTCTCTTATCGACATGTTGTACAATTTTTTTGTTTTAAATATTACAGGACAAATACTCTTCGATATTTTCCTATCGTAAAATTCCAAATTATTTTTAAGTTAAAGTTTCCATTATGCATTTTTTCCGAGGGAACATCGAGTGTGACAACCTATCCTCTCGAGTGTCCTCAAACCTGCAAATGGCAGCCCGCAACCACTCCTACTTATCTTTGCACTCTTCCGTATATCATCTCCATCATTTTTCCACTCCCTCTTGCCCAATCTTACGTACTATAATTAAGGAAATCTTTAAAAATAAAATTACGATACACTTACTGATACGTGCACATTTGCGTATAGTTACGAAGAAGGATGAACCAGTTGATAATCGTTGATAATAACAACTTGATTCTTAAGGATTAGTATGCTTTTGAAGGCCTTTGGAATCACGTAAACTCTGTTTTAATTAAAGTTTCTTCCAATGATGTAAATAGATAATTCATAAGAAAATACAATTCGTTCGCGTACTGTTATTGTCAACAAATTATAATTATTAATTGTGACTTTAAGCAAATATGCACCAATAAAAATTATTTCTGAATTAAAGAGGATTAATCGAGAGCCTAATACATTTTCTATGATAATAATTAATATTATCACATAATATTAGACATATTAATATTCAAGTGATTTATATTGTCAAGTGTACGTGCACGTAGAGAGAGAGAGAGAGAGAGAGAGAGAGAGAGAGAGAGAGAGAGAGAGGACATTCATTTTCAATATAAATGTATAATAATCTGTACTACGTCGCATAACTAACAAGACAAGCCAATTGGTTTTTATTGAGAATTGAGATTTCAAATATTTATTTGATATGTACCGCGAGAAAATGACATTTTCAGAAAATATATTTATTTTCTTCCTCCTCTAAAGCATGCATTTATACGAAGATACTAAATAATTACGAAAAAAATCCGTGTGATTTCTTAGTGTTTGCTTAAGCATGAAATGTTGATATAGATATACGAATACGGTAACCGATACCGTCTACCGAAAAACAAATGGCGACTCGTTAAAACAGGACACCTGGATAAGGAATCGAGTAAAGGCTCGATTCGAGTGTTCGTCGAGACTCTCGGTTCGTGGATCGTAGGTCGTAAGCTGCATCTATATAGACGATATACGTCTGTACAGATTAGTCCTGCGACGTTAATTGCAAACATGGCACAGTACACGGGAAGCGCGAGGGGTTCCCGATATTGAATTAGAAGCGATAAATCGCACTCTGTCAAGCCAAACGAGTATTAAGAACAAGAAGTCCTCGTAAGACGGTCCTCCAACCCTCCGAAGACGCAGTCGACGACGGCGACGGCGACGGCGACGGCAACTGTAAAAAGGTGCGCGACGCCGGGGGCGGGGGCAGCGAGAGAAGAGGTCGGCGAATCCTGGAAAAGCGATAAAGTAACTGCAGGCAGCGAATATTAAAAACTAAACTGATTGGCCTTGCTCCTGCGACTGCTGTCGTCGGAGTGGCGCTCAAGTAGGCGCGTATGCTTCCGTCACGCCTTTACGGCAACTTTTATATCAAAATTTCCGTCTCTTCGTTACTTCGTTACGCGTTCCAAGGACTTGCTAAATTTCCACCGACTAGTTATATAATTACAACATTGCTTTCTTATTTTATTTCTTATTTCCCCCCCCCCATGCCCCTGAATCTTTGTCGTAGCCGATGCATCCACGTACGAAACTTGTGGTTATATTTTTTTAATTTTTATTTTAAACTCGATAAGTTTAACCTGCACAATATCACGTTCCATTCGAATAAAGAAGCACTGCTATAAGGTTATTCGATAGATCGTAATCTATTTTTAAAATCTAAGTACATTTATTTAAAATAAATACGTGCGTAGGCTATATCATAATATTTGCATGTAATGAAATTTCTGCGTGAAAATTACGAAAATCATTTTTTTTTGAAGATATACCAATGAATATGTAGTTTTATGTGTTCGACTTTTAAAGCCATTTGTAACCATATTATATCTTTATTTATCTCAGCACTTATTCGTGTATACATGTGTACATATGTACATACATCCATCATTATTTTATACATATCCGACATTGTTACTTTTGCGTCAAAATATCGCTAAATATGTTATATGATTGTCTAATATCTTATTATTCGTACAAAGACTGGTTCGTAAATGTACATTTATTACAATTTGAACTTATTGCGTAGATATCAGAATATCGCGTGTGTGTGTAGAATCCATTTATTCTAACCGTTTTAACAATCGACAAAGAATATGAATACGTGTTATTCAAATTAAAACAACTACTAAAATAAAGCAGAGAAAATTCGTTTCATTAAAACGTAGAAAAAACAAAGCTCTACGAGAATAAACGTATATTGTACTCGTGCGCTCGGCAAATACAGTAAGTCTATCGCCAACCAGCAAAACAAGCTTTGTCTATGCGCGTATTTCTAGGTCCACATACACAAATCATAATCATAAGTAATTACATGTGAATGACGAACATTTTGAATAATTTTTGTAAATAAACCATTTCAATGAGAGATACATTTCTATTAATCTATAATCATGAGTAAGTTACGAACTTTATACAAAATCGAAACAAAATAAGCGACCGTGAGTTGTATTAAATGTATGAAAGGAAATTTTGAAAAAAATAACTCATTCTTCTTGAATTTATTCGATAAGAAAAATATATTCTATGCGATTTAAAATATGTTAAATATTTTAAACTTAGACAATTAAATGTAGAACATTTAATGCCTTTTGATACTTTATTGATTAGTTTCGATGAATTCTTTCAAAATTCAAAATAATTTTAATACAATTTTTTCAGATTTATTAATTTATTGACATATTTAATCATATTTGAGCGATATCATATTGCTTTTTTCGCTTTTCACCCTTCGTTACTATTATTCAATGCTTGTTAGAAACTGAAAAGTTCTATCATCGCAAAAGCAAAAAACTGTTGTTAGCTTTTGTTCTTAATTAAACTTTATACTTTGTAAATGGAATCGAATACTGAATTTGCGTGTCTTTTTATTTTGCTTGTTATTTATACACCAAAGTGATTATTGCTTTTCATTTCCCCCAATGCAGTCTTACGCACCACAGTTTTCTTTTCCATTAGAACTGCAATATTGACCGAAATAAATTTTCTCTATCTCACAATTACGTTTCTCCCATCACACCATCTATCTTTTTTATCCGGTTTTTCCCGAAATATTTTTCGAAATACTTGATTTCCGAATATTCCGCTCAAAAGATTGAAGAAATATTCTTACGCATTATATAATCCTCAAAAATTTCTACCTCAAAAATTATTTTACAATTTATCATAATTACAGATGTACGATCTTACAAATGCTTTACTAATTATACGAAAAATTCTTCAATTGACTTGGAAATTTTTAATCTTATTTTTAATATTAGACGTTTGTATGAGAAAAATGTTGAGTTGAACTTTCTGAACTTTATGTCGTATTTTCTGGTGAAATCCTACTTAAAATGCTTTCCTCGATATTTCAAGTAAGCAGAAGATAAATTAAAGTAGCTCAAATGAAATTTTTCGGCTTAAAATGTTTTATATTCATGGAAAATAACTAGAGAATGAGCTCGAATCGCGCGCAAAATTATTCTACAGGACTCGTTGAATTCTCGAGCTTTTACATCTGCATCAAGTACCAAAATAGAAAGTCCTGTAACCGAGTCCGACATAAAACACGATCATCTATCTACGTTTCGCAGACGAGCGGCCAGTACCTGCGTTTGAACGAGTCCGCGGTGCTCGAGGCCGTGGGACTTACGGGGCCCAGTAGTGACTCGGTCAGCGAACTGTTTGCCGAGCACGCAATACCGGGCCAACACTACGGGCCCATGAGGACTGGCACGAACGCGAGGACCTCGGCCATCCATTCCGGGACACCCTCCACTGCTGCCCATTTCGCCTATGGTGCGAGCCGCGCAACCAAGAGGAGGGCATCCGAGGCAATGTGAGTACATCGTCTTTCTCTCAATCCGTATTACCTTATTACTCTATTCAAAAACACGAGTTTTAATTCGTGTCGAATTAAAAAGACACCCCTTTCTTTATTAACGTGACAATTTAGAACGATCATGAAATGTAATGTACATGTTATTTGAACATTACTTTTTAATGCTTAAAAACCAATTTGATAATTTTATTTAACCCAAGCATTCTATTTTTCATTAATGCCCGGATAAATTACTTATAATCGCTTTAAAATTATTGCTAACTATTATTGTTGAAATCTGTATTTTGTAAAGAGCAGAGGAGTGATATTTCACCCTACAAATCCTAAAAGCTTTTGCTGGTAAATTTATGCTCTTATTTTAATACGGAACATTGGCACTGCAAAATAAAATGATTATAATAAATTCAAGGAAATATAAATTTCAATATTTATGTTAAAAATCCCACGAATCCAAACTTGTAAACGTGCCGCTAATACATATATAACGTACAAAATCAATTTTGTATCTAAACCTTTTTATAAAGAAATAATGCGATTTCATCTTATCTCTAAAATAAATAACTACTTTAACAAAATATAAATTAGAAATTTCGCATTTCTATTCTCATAGATATTTTCTTATTACAGCCACGTTTATCACAAAATTTAGGGGCCTTTTTGACGACTCATCGATTTTTTAAACGAAATATTTATGACGTCCACTTAAAGTAATTTTAATACGCAAATGTGAAAGAACGCTTTGAGACGCTTAAAATGCTTTTTCAAATTTTTAATTTATCATTATGATATAAGTGTACCTCTTCTTTTGACGAGGAGAGATTTTGATGCTTCTATCAGTCTAACGGATTTGTCCATAAACCTTGACTGAATGAGATTAACAAATGCACTTAAAAATTAGAATCATAAACAAAGATACTTAGGGAACCATTAGCATAAGTTCAAAAGACATGCTGTCTTCGTTAATAATATAGAATATCTCACCGCAGTTAATAGAGCAAAAATTATTTCATTCAAAATTGCTCGTGAAATTGTAAACAAATGGACTGACAAACATCATATTTCAAACTTCTAGTATTTAAGGGTATCGAATTCTTGACATTTTGAAATAAGTTTTATATTTGAATTTAATATGTGAACCCTAGGAGAAATTTTCAACGAATCCAATTTAGGGTGCCAGGGCTCTTGGATGTTGTACGCGATGGGTCTCGACGCCTACGTTCATCGTTATTATCATTTTAGTGCTCGAGCTTAGATTCGATCGAGATTCGCATGTTCTTTACTTTTAACGATATTAAAAGTAGATTTTTTAATTTCCGCATTTCGTTTATATTTAAATTTCAAATTTAAATGTAATTTCATAAAAACTTTGTAAAATTTACGTTATAAACTTGTGGAGTATGTACATGTACATTGTGTCACGAATTTTAATAAAACTTTAAGAAGTAATAAAAGATCGAGTACATCATTTGTGGAGCATTCTAATGAGTTTTCATTCTTAAGTCACCTGCTCTTGTAAATAACGTGCGAAAATGTATAAAGTAATGCGAAGGTAACGTAACCATTAGCTATATTTTATTAATACCTTTATTTGATTTTTATAAAATAATTATTATTTTAAATATGGATGGATAAGATGCCATTTTTAGAATGGCATTTGGCCGCCAAGTTATTGACGTTAATAGCGCACACATCCATTAAACTGGAGCTCATCTTCGCTACGGAGCTGCTCGTTAACACCTGAACGAACATTAGCGGCGAGGAGCGATTTTCCAGACACGCCGTCTCGTGCCTCGGAGTAGCTTCCCCGGATGAGCGGCTCCACCACTCCAGGCTCGGGGTGAAATCGAGAGTGACTCGGGTCTTCGGGTACTCGCGAACGGATACTTTCGCCAGATCGCGGGAAAAATCTTGGCCAACGGCCATTACTCGATGTCTCTGGCTAGGCTTCGCCGGCACTCCTCTGCGGGACATCGTTTTCCGGCACCGAGACTGTGTTGTTCAGCAGACCATTAATCTATGACCTTGCGGTCCACTCGCGGGATCTCGAATGTCCGCTGCAAAAGTGCGCGATACAATTTATACGGAAATTCGAGTAGATTTCGCCATCCGAAATGAGCTTGGGCGTAACGCGCGTCTGGCTTAGTCGTGATCGTTATCACTTGCTCGGCATTCGATCGACTGATGTGGACCGATGCGTATTTCGCTATCTTTTATGGGACCTCTGTGCCTTTACGTCCATTACTGCAATACATAAATCCTTGTTTCGATATTGTCTGCTTGTACGAGTATAATCTTTTCGTAAGCTGTTCACCCCTTAGTATTTCAAAGAGGATATAATTCAGAGCTTTTCAACAAATCTTTGCTGATTCAGAAAAATTTACGTTTTTTGTTCATTTGAAGTAGCAAACAAAACAGCAACAATTAAATAATAACGAATATAAAATATTGTAACAGAGATTTTGGATAAACTAATGACGAATTTAAAAATACTGACATAATGTGTGTATATACACATATATACATGCATATATATATTTATGAATATCCATTGCGGGAATACTTGATACGCGAATATTATCATTCATTAAAAACATTTATTCGCATGATTTTATATATTAAAATTTTACCAAGTTATTATGAGTTCTATTTTAAAAAAAAATCTAAAAGCACGTTTCAATTATGATTTCAATTCTTTATGAATTCAATTATAAATTCATAAAGAGTCCAAATTGATAAAATATTAAGCTAAAGCGAAGGAATGCTTTTAATTCATCATTGTTAACTTTTGAAAACTTTATTTGAGTTAATTACCATTAATGAGTAACTTTACATATTACTTTCTATACAAGTTGAAACTTTTTATAAGTATTAAATTAATTACGAAAAACGAAAATTGTTATTTTACAAAACTTGTCACTGTATTTAATTTACAATATAAATTAATTATTATTAGGGAAATTTTAAGCAGCTTCTAGGAGTAAATTTATTTTTTACACATGTGGTTCTACTATCGAGTTACTTTAATATTTGTTATTATTTTATTTTTCCATTGTAATTAAAATCAATTTAAATTAACATACATCGCTAACTCATCGATCAAAGAAAATAATTTTATTCAATACACCCCTATTGTTAAAATTGTTAAATTAAATGATAGATGCTATTATATTCATTTTATAATTAAAATGTCAAACTCAAAGGTAAAAAGTGCTATCATTTAAAATTAGGATTAACATGTTGATCCCTATACAACACAGTTAAGATTTTGCGGTAACATTCTTACACTTGCAGTAGAAATGAAAATCCTTTAATCGCTTCACCAACATAGAAAATAATATAGAAACTTGAAAGAGCAAAGAAATATAATATAATTGATTTTATGTTATGTATATGTTTGCATTATTTAATATGCATAAAGTCGATAAAAGATTCTACTGAATTTACTCGTTTGATAAAATTTTCAAAATATCATTCGAAAAAACATAAAAACAGCATTTTGAATTGTAAAATTATAATATTTCTTTAATATTATATCAAATGCGATGTAATTATTAAAGTTTTAATTTTTTACGCAACAATAATAATGTATTATGTACGTAGCGATATAATGATAATAATTTTAAGTTTATCGTTTAAAAACTGTACAATATAATTTTCACCGTAGTTCAAAATTTCGTTTATAATAGCTTAGAAAAGTCTTTGTAATAGCATAAATAAAAGAAGTTGACGAGGTTTGTAATAAACTTCAGTAATGGTATAATTGAATCAATACAAGTACATCGATATATATATATATATATATATATATATATATATACATAAAATATGGAGATTTTAATAAGTCCTGTCTAAGCTTCTTACTGTATTTAAAAGTGAGCAAGAATGAAAATTTCATTTCAAATATTTTAAGCAGCAAGAAAATTAAGGGTACTTAGCTTCTTCCGAGTGCAATGATCTTATGACTAATAGAATCCTAATATTTATAAACTCGTAAGCATACAATAATTTTATCAAAATACGATATTCGGTAAAGCAACTCCGTATTTATATAAAAATTTAGCTGCTTAATATAATCTCAGTACGCACACTTTAATTTAACTTGTAAGACTTTTCAAGAAATAGCTTATCTGAGATTTAAGAAACGAGTGCACGTAAAAGTAAACAAAAAGAAAATGCAGAACGTAACAACGAACGTAACGCGCGTTAATTGAAAAAGTCTTCTTCATTGATAAAAAAAGAGAACAAAATCCTTCTATTTGCATGACGAAGTTTAGTTTTTAATTAAAGAGGGAAACGTCGATTAGAGAATGTTTGGGCTACGTGAAGTTGTATTAAACTCGAGTGAAATGTAGTTGATTGTACACGCAAATCTTAGCTTGCGTTAGTTCCAGCAAAGTGAACAAGCGCACAAACATTGACTTTGCGCGAAAATCCGCAAAGTCAAGGCTTGCGAGTAATTTCTACTAAACGCTCGATGAAAACTCATTTCCAAGTAAATCGAAGAAAATGTAAAAACGCATACTTCAAAGAGTTGATACTGCTCTTGGCTCGCGGTGGACCGACTCTCGGCAACGAGTGCATACATAATGGCAGGGCGCTTCCGCTCGCAGGATATAATACGGCGAACGGAACAAGGCGATGAGGCGAAGGCGACAAAACGCGCTCTCGCTTCAAATGCGAAGAGAGAGAGAGAGTGTGTGTGTGTGTGTGTGTGCGAGAGAGAGAGAGAGAGAGAGAGAGAGAGAGAGAGAGACTGTGCTGGCTAGGCCACATCGAATAGCCCGACCGCGCCGAGCTCTCCCGCATCCTCTCGATATGTCTGCCGCTGACGTTTCCATATATCACCGAGCGCCGCTCACCTTACCCTCTTTCCCCACCTTGGTTCACCACCCCTTCTATCACTCCCCCGTTCTCCGTCAGCGCTCGCTCTCTTTCTCTCTTCCAGCGGAGGAAAGCAGAAACTTGCGCTGGAAGGCTCGAGTGCCTATCGACACCCCGCTAATACGCCACCCACACGCTCCACACGATGCCCGTCAAGTGTGCGTGCGTGCGTGCGTGCGTGCGTGCGTAGGAAGCCCAAATATTTTCCGAAAGCGCGCGCGCACCTGTAGTTTAGAGAATGGCCAGCGACGAGGATGATTTTGCATCGGTGAACGGCCCGCGTACGGCGAGCCGAAATTGTAAATCAATCGTGCAACCGCGGATTATAACGAGTACTTGCCGGGGACGACCTTTTTTCCCTTCCTCTTTTCACCCCCACGAAAATTGCCTTTCCACCTGGGCACGCGAACCACTACTTTTTTTTCGCTTAGTCATTTTTTTCCTCATCGTGCTACCGGCAGATAATTAATTAAAACGGACACCTACATTCTTTTAAACCCGATACCGTTCTCTTATTAATAATTCAGCACATGTCTGCATGCACTGACGTTGTTTGCATTATAAAATTAAAATTGTTATAACAATTTCGATAAGACTTCCATTTACATTTTCAAAATTAAATTTGTTGCTAATTATCTGGGGTATTCTTGGAGCCTGCGATTAAATGCACCCACGTTGAATGTATAATATAAACGTGTGATCTGTCGATATATGATATATTAATAAATGAGTAATTGGGAAATTATGACAAATATTTTTTTTAAATAACTGTGGACAAGTAGGCAATTAAGCCCTCAAAATGTTGAATAAAATTAATAAGATCTAGACCGCGATCGAGGAGTGCACCTTCGGGTAAACTCGAAATTACTATCTATTGATGGCGCGAAATGTTCTGTACTCTTGGCATAAACTTGAATAGGCTTATACCATCTAACGACCGCATAGAGAACTATTCAATTGAAATATGTTTCAGTACGACCGAATGAATGCGTATACGCGTACGTTTACCTTAGATATAATATATGGATGAAGAATTTTTGATAAATCTGTAACATGCAGTTAACGTGAATAAACATTAATTTACACAATGATATCAGCGAATTTTAATAATAGATCTAACAAGTGGTATGCTATTGTTTAAATTAACAAGGACGTTTACTAATAAGCGTATGCAGTAGTGCATCCTTTATAACTTTGCACACCTACTTTGCGATACCAAAAGTATTTGTATAGAACCTTTTCGACTGGTTAACCTCTTTGAGTGGAATTTTTATTTAATATTATTGAACGGCAATTGCATTTGCCCGCAAAGCATCTTAATGCGCGAAGTTTGAACGACGAATCGAAAGAAATATGACTCACAAGGGAAGATTAAGAAATAAATGTTAACGGTATGTAAGTGATGTGGTTTTCTACCAACCCTTATGATTCAGGATTATCAATTGGCATTTTAAAGGGGTTCGCCCTCGGATGAAAATTTGATATCAAAAGTATGGGTTTTAAGTGCTTTTAAGCGAAAAGCTGAAGCTTAGTAAAGTTGAGAAAGAGTTTTAGGGGCAAATTTTTCTTTTGAATGTCTCGCCAACTTACTTTTTTCCACTGTGCGCTACGATATGAATTTAAAAGGATTAATTACACGTAGTCTATGGATTATGACGATGGTTCACGAATAATACGCAGATATTCATTGAGGCTACGTATAAAAACAAGCTGTCGTTGAAACAGTTGAGCATTTGAAAAGTGCAAGTTATTTTGTACGTTCTTAGTACATTATTTAAAAGTAAACAATTATTAATAATGCAATATTTTCACTTCCTAGCGCGTATGCAGCGAAATTGTTAAATTTCCGAGACCCTTTTTACCACACAAATTCTTCAAATAGATCGATATTCTCTGATTTACTACAAAGTTATTGCGAAATCATATCCCAGGTGAGACAAACAGCATTATAAACAGTTGGCGAACGATAAAAAATCGCGACAAAGGAAAACAGGTTACAACTCGGGGTGACTAGTTAAATATGAATTAGTCAATTTGAAAAAGTATTAAACTCTTTTGTTGAAAAAATTAAAGCAAAGCATGAAATTAAGTTCAAAAGGCTACGGGGTAGCAATATTTTTTTCCTTCCATAAGCAACGGTCCCCTTGTAACCAAGGGATCGATTTTCCTGTTGTAATGATAGAGCATTCTGTTCATTTTGCATAAATGCTACTATGTACGCGCCAGCGGCCGATTATCAGTAGAACTTTTACACAATAGAAAGAGGAGTGAGAGAGACACGCGTTGTCGTAGTCATGCTCGTATATTTGAGTTCGGGAAATAAGGGATGTAACGCCTGTATTAAGCTGCTATTATAGACGGTGCTAAAATTAATTTCTAGTTATTAATTTTATATTTATGGCTTTTTTTTCTTTTTGTACGTGCGCATATGCTTTAACAAATCAAGAAATCTATGAAATTATATTCTAAACGAGTTATGATTCTACATAAGCAAACTTTCAATAAACCATTTTAAAAAACACAGATGGGTGGTGTGTACGTGCAACTAGATTCCCAATAACTATACTTTATATAGTCGTTAATTCTAACAATTAATATTTGATCATGTTATAAGAAGAAAACTTGGAACGAGGTTTCATAATGATCCGTCGATGATTCCATGGCTTCGTATGATACATTGAGCAATAAAATGCACTTATGTGCTAAATACCATTCGTAAGCCCCATTACGATTACGGAATCGAGTACCGTTATCCGATAACTTGCTTAAAATCGAATTGGAATTAACCTCGAAAGCACATTTTCCAAGTCGTCCATCCAGGTAATTAATCTTCCCTCGTATACGCACTCACACAGATATTACGAGAACGGGGCAGCGTTCGACGAAGGCGTCCCGTACGCGAAGCGATCGTCGAGTCTCTGGGTCGCGCACCAGCAGCACCACCCTCATCACCATCAGCAGCAGCAGCAGCAGCAGCAGCAGCAGCAGCAGCAACAGCAGCACCTCTCGCAGCAACACCCCTCGGATCTACCGTACTGTTGGTACGCGCAACCACCGATACCCAGCCACCACCCGCCCGGGCCGAACAATGGCGCGACCTCCCTCATCGGACCCGGAGGTCAGCCGAGCTACGGACCTCTGACCCAGTCGACCACCGCACACCTTCCTCACCAGCCGACGAGCATCTCCCACGTATCCGGCGCATCCGGTAAGTTTACCCTAATGCTGTCTCCTATTTTTTCAATAAATTATACCGCCGCGCTCGCGCTTCTCACAAGGGAAGCGAACGTTTCATTTCCTACAGCGCACTCGTAGATCGTTAATGAATTGTACATTTACCGCTGTCTATCGATTTCGCAACGTCGACAATTTTACAAAAAGAAGCCAAACTTCCGATTATTGAGAGACTCGATTAACGCTTCATCCGCAGGTTATGAACGTCAAAATGACGTACGATCCATTTAAAATACTTCCTCGTATTCCAGCAGCACGCGAATAATAATAAAGTTAGAAATTTAGGAAGTCATAATCGTAAAGTAGATTTTGCAACGCGTATACGTGGATTGCTGTAAATATTAACGGATATCTTAAACGAGTAACGAAAATTAAGGGGTCGAGCTAAATCGTATCAGCATTTTCAGAAATTGCAATAATGCTTTGAGAATAAATATAACAAACATTTTATCCGAGATTTAGAACGGACAAATTTCCGTATATATTGAAATATTGTTCTTTTGTAAGCAGGCCACCGTAATAAACAGTGCAGCAATAAATGACCGTACAAATCAAAAGCTCTCTTTTCGTATAAATGAAAAAGTTAGTGTTCAAGGGACGCAAAGTCTCAGGCTCGTATAATTATCTCGCACAATGGCAAGACCGCGGTTAAATAAAAATGAGAACCTCGTGAGCAGCATCGGTAATGATCAATGACGAGCGTCTCCTTGTTGCATCGTCGACAGCCACCAGCGGAGCTCCTGCGCAAAACGGCTCGGCGAGCCTCGACGACGAGTGGCGCAACATCCACGTGATGCTGAACTGCATCCTTGGCATGGTCGAGAAGACGAAACGCGCCCTGGCGATTCTCCAGAGGCGCGGCTGCTCGAGTCCAGCTGGGGCGGGTTTTCAAGCGCCAGTCGTTCTGGCCAACGGAGCCCAGGCGACAACCGCGTCGCAGCAGCAGCAACAGCAACTGGACACCACGGGCACCGACAGGGATGGAACCTTCAAGAGGCTCTCCGGGGAGATCGTCGCTCAGACGATCAGAGCCACCGAGGATCGCGTCGCCGAGGTCAAGAGGAAAGCCGGTGAGTGGATTATTTTACCGGACTAACTTGGTTAGCGGGGCAACGGATTTTTACGTTGTTCTTGATATTTTCTTTGGTAAGGATATTGAAGCATCAAAATTCTTTTCCGTTATTGTACCGACGGAACACTTGACAAAGCACCAAGGATCTAGTGCTTTATCTAATGAAATATTTCTAATGAAATAAAACGACTCGTGTTACAATACCGAAACTGCGTTCCATATTAATTCAATTATAGAACTTTAAATGACGTAAAATTAAGCAGATTCGAATATCGAGAAACTGAATTGAACAACACTTAAAATGTAAAATAAGAAAAAATATACGGAATTTCAGTACGATTGTGTTTAACCAATGCACTTCAATGGATGGGAAATAAATATAAAAAAAATATTTTACACTGACGATTTCGCAGACATTTTTAATCGATATCCGATAAGTTAGAAAATTTCAATATCGTTAAAACTGTAAGTATGAGTAAGTATGGAAAATAGAATTCTTTTTCTGTAATACAAGTGCAATATTTAAAAAAAGAAGTACAAGTGGTTAAGCTAAAATGGTAACGGCAGTTTTCCTCGATTGACCTTTACGCATCGATGACGTAATTCCGAACGACTGTTCGTTACGGAAATGACTAATTTTTAACTAGCAATTGCAAATCCGTGTTCAACAAAGGCTCTTTTATTGCTCAGTCCGCGTCTTCTTTTATAAACAATACGCGGTATAACGGTATCTCGATCGCGCTTACAAACTCTGGCTCTCCTTCTTTCTCTTTCACGTTTGCTTACATCTAATATATAAATCAAGAACATCTCCGGCGACAGACTTGAGCAGATGGCCAATAGCTCTTATTCAAATTAAATAATAAATATATTCGAGCTCGAGCGATCCCCGCCGCACCGCAAACACGACCGACCTTCCAATCCATAATTCCGTTCAATTATGGAAAAAATATCTATGTAGGTTTGAATAAAAGAGAAAACAATTTCTTATGGGATCAGCACGAGGTATTGATAAGCTATTGCAGAAAAAATTTCTGAAATATCGCGCGAAAATTTTTCTTTATATCTTGTATCCACCCTTTTCGTAAATTTGCAAATGTGCCAAGTATATTTACCCGCATATTATCGGCAAAATTGTTAACAAATGGCAAGGGATAAGACTTTAAATTTAAAAAGAGATCTTTAGAAAGTTATTTTAACTCGGATGACACGTGCATCAAAGCAAGATTTGAAACTCTCGGAAAACCTTGATGATATGCGCCCGTTGTACTTGAAATACTCACATTGAAATAATTGCAGTCGAGATTAGCGGATCGGTAACAGGTTTGCCAACCTCTTTGCAATCCGCCAGCACTTCACGCACTTGATCCTTTCTTAATTCTCGTTGCTGTTGTCGCTGCTCACCGATACAGAAGAAGCCGTGCAGGAGGTGAAAAGAGCCGCGGTCGCGGAGGTACAGCGCGCGGTCGCCGTCGCGATCGCGGAGTCGCGGGCGAGCGAGCGGTTACGAAGCCAGCGATACCTCGACAGTCTGCCAATGGGCCAACAACAACAACAACAGCAACAGCAACAACGCGGCCGTCCGAGTCCATTCCTGGCGCGAACGACTGACACGACGGCGACCTCCTCCTGCGGCGACGACCTCGACAAAGACGCCCATCTCCAGGCTGGAGTGGTCAGTGTGAGTTCATCGTATCATTGGAAAGTCTTACGAAAAGTAAATGAGAACGAAGAACGTCTAACGAGTCGAGGCGAAAGATCCTATAAAGAACTAATTAAAATATAAATATTCTTGTACTTCTCACGAGCCTTACAACAAGTTGTCCCACGAATTTACACGTTCTTACAAAAATTTGATTTTTATCTATTTTTGAATGATGCAATTCGCCAAATTTAACTATCGTTAAGGAAATTATTGGAATACTTAGTACATGCAAACCACTATTACAGAATGAAATCACTTTTTGCAGTGCGAAAAGCAGTTGCTTTTAGAAGTAGAATTTTTATATTCGGAGAAGTACGTGATGTATGAAACTTTAATAGCAAAAGAAAACACTTGCTTACCATTTTATATAAACTTTACGGATATTGCTACTTACACCATTTGTGCAAATTCTATTGTAATAGTAAATTACGAGTGCCGCATCATTCGCCATTACTATCAATTGTCAGTTAATGATTTTATCGTTTTCTTTTTAATATTTATAACCACGTAGAAAATGTATTTTTATTGATGTCGAAAGAGTGTATTAAAGAGCCTTTTCATTCCGTAATAATTCCTTTTTTCTTTTAGAGCTTTATAAACGTATATCATAAAAAATAAGATAATTTGAGTATCCATGTCCTATTGCAATATTTCCACTACTCGATGCATCATTGAATATATAAAAAATAATGTAACGATAAGTGTATTTTCTAAAACGAGAAGAATGAATCTTCTGATAAAAGCTTCGAGTATAGCGCAACATATTTTATGCTATGTTCGTGTTACAAGTCTTGCAACGCCAGCAATAAATTATTTATTATTCTCTGTACATAAACTGCACCGCGAAAGCAGTTCGCTAGCTAATGCAGCCCCGAAGACGCTCTCGAATAACGGCGAAAAAATTGCAGAGCTGCTGGAACTGCGGCAGAACGGCGTTGGAGACGTGCGGCGGATGCGGAATCGCGCGCTACTGCGGCTCCTTCTGCCAGCACCGCGACTGGGAGGCCGGAGGTCATCACGCCACCTGCAACAACAACTTGGCTCCGCAGCAGCAGCAAGAACGTCCGGGTTCGACGACGCCGAGTCCCCCGAGGACGAGCAGCGCAGCGAGCGACCCGGACCCCACGAGCACCGCCCGGTCGACGGCCAAGTGACCCGTGTAAATAGCAGCCGCAACCCTGTAAAAACTACGTCGACGCTTTCTTTTGTTGAAACACGTCGGGAGCACCTGTCGTCCCACTAGTGCTACAAACTCCAGGATACGTCTGGAGCGCTTAAACAAGAGCGGCTCTTGAAATTTTTCCTCGTTAAACTTTTTCGTTGTGTCGCGCGAGTGCCTGAGTTTTCATGTTTCTTGGCTAGACGATTGCAATGGGTTTCCCTTTTTTCGGAAACGTTGATAAGACCCGCTTTCGTAAACTCGCCAAGTACTTCACGCGATATCAAATTACTACCTAATTTTAGTTCATACTCTGGCACACTGTGCGACACGCGACACACTACGCGAGCAAGTGTCGCGCTTAATTATTTAAGTCTATTGCAGGATTATGTGCAGATCTTTGGATTTCGCTTATTAAATTCAAAGGGGGAACTTTTAATCGAGCGATCAAACATATGTATTTTCACTCATTTTAGAACGAATGAAAATCATTTATTACTTATTAACTCGCTAAAGTGTTAATGCAGTAGGCGTAATGTAGATTGACAAAAATATTTCTATCAATTGGTTCACGTGCGTCGATGTTAGCGAAATTCGTTTATTCGAATGATTATTTAAATAATGATAATACTTTTGTTAAAAAAAGACAACGGTACGTCTACTTAATATCTTCGTGTGTTGTGCCCTATCAGTGTATGTCTAGAAGTATTTAATGAAAATTTGACGATGTACATAAAAAAGTTGTCGTATCGTAGAAAAATTATTTTTTATAAATAGATTATTTAAAATTTTTTTTTAATTTTTTGTCACTAAGGAAAACACAAGTTTCGAGTAAAAAACGGGCCCTAGCGATTGCTTGTGAATTCTGAATTTTAATGTCTAAAAACAATGACTAAAGTTTTAAGTGTGAATAATTAAAATTTTAACGACGGTATATTGATTAGTAAAATAGTTAATCAAATATAAATCTTTTTTTTAATTTTATATTTTAAAAGGTTATTTTAGAACGAATAATAACAAGAGTTTTCGAAAAATACTAAATCTTAAAATACTATAAAGGCAAACGTCTAATATTGCGTTTACAGGTAAGGAAATGTAAATGAACGTAAATACATTTTTTTCTCGTAAACGTATGCATTAAAATAATATTTGCGTGTTTAAAAATTTAAGAATTTCAATTACCTAAAAACATCTCGAAATCCGTCTTCGTTTTGGAATCGGTTCAAATAATTCGTATCATATAGTTATTTATTTCTATCTTGTTAATTTTTTTTAAGTTATTTGTCATATTACGAAAATTCGCAGCGGTTTTTGCAATCATCTCTTATTGCGTTAATTTTTCATTGTACTTAACTACATTTGTTCTCTTATATTATGAATATTCAGCATTTTTGTGACTTGAAAATAGTTCGATATTATATTTCTTTGGCATAGATAAATAATTAAAAAAATTGGATTCTTAAACCAAATAATTTTTACTTTTATTTAACTTAATATTTTAAATGCGAAAGTGTAAATACAAAATGTTGCAAAAATCGCGCATATTAGCATATTACAAAGAATTTTCAATCACATTAATTAGGTAAGAATTGACATTCGTTGGTGTTTCTTATGCACTGGTCAACACCGTTTTATCGATTTTATACTAGTCAATTCATAGATTTAATACATACATACATTAACGAATTAATGTATTCAAATTTCGTCGAACTTTTCTTGTCTCGGTTTCTGTGTACTCGAGACTACAAGAAGTATATTTGCCTATGTATTTTTCAAGTTTTCAAGATAATATATTATAGCAAAGCCTATTATTATTATTACTTATTTATGTAAAGGGGTGTGAAAGTGTATTTCCATAAAATTATTTAAACGAGTGCAATCTTCTTAACGATAATAATTTGCTAGACACCTATTTTTTTAAATACTCTTTAATCATACAGTCAGTTAGTTAATCGATAATAATACAACCATGGACTGCATCGTAAAACCGAGGAGCTGTTTTCTATGCTACACGTGTAAAATTCAGCGAAAACTTAGAAACAATTCTGTTGTTCGATTGTGCTTTTTAAAATTTGTTAAATATTTGAAAGTGATAGAAAGTAAAAAGCATGTTTATGCTATTTTATATTCGACAAGATGAGAATTCTTCGCAGATAAAAAATAAAAATGTATACTGAGTATGTAAGGGTACCATCAACGAAACAAAACAAAAGAAAACCTATTTTTTAAAAAATAACCGAATAAATTTCAAAGAAATTCCTTCTGTGAAACAAGATTAAACTTATAAAGTAGAAGATTTTTTATAACAATTTGACTTTTCGATGCAATACCATTCAGCATCAAAAACAAGACGAACTTTTGCGCCAATCCACTCGAAGATTATTTAAAAATATCCACATAATTTAGTCATTTTACGAAATATTGGTTACAAAAAATGATATCCTAACAAGACGATCAATCAATCAAAATTATTACTTTGACACTTTAAATAATTTTATGAAAAATGTTCTCAAGTTCTTACACCCTTTTCAATGGACTGATAAATTTAACTTTTTCACTAAACTGTTATACGATATGAATTTGCTGTAGTTGGAAACGTACTGAACGGAAACGTATTGAAATAAATGTTAATAAGATTTTAAACTTTTTAATTTACTAATTTTTGAGGTTCGTGTTAAATATACGTTAAACAATAAATGATTATGTATTATTAAATATAATGACATTGATTATTAATATTAATATCGATACGGAAATTAGTTTAATATAAATAAATAAAAGTATTTTTATTAAAACTTATTCTACATTATTGAATAAATAAAACAGTTTAGCGATAAAAGTAAGATTTACGCAATCCGATTAAGAACAATAAATTGATCTTAATATTAATTTATTATATATGTACAGAGACAAAAAATTATTTTGAAATTTATTAATAAGTGTTTTTCGTTCGTATATTCTTATATAATTATTAAATGAAAAACTGTTATGTATATTACAATAATTTATAATTTATTAAACTTTTGCACCAAGAATTTAATATAAATATACGTCCAGTGAAAATATAATTTAATAAATATAGATTTAACAGTAAACTATTACTTCGGTAAAAGAAAAATAATTACATTAAATAGTTAAGTCTAGTCATTCAAGAGGCAAACGCAAACCTGTGTTTGTCAATTAATCTTTGTTAGAACATATTTGCTCAAATTTAGATTGTTATTGTACCCATCATTGTAATTTCTCTAATCTATTAGGAGTTTTGCGTTTTAAAGATGTACATCGGAATCTAATAAAATGTATTTATGAAGTAAAATTTGTACATTTCTTCTTTAAAAATCATAATTAGCAAATCATTTTTACGTTTTAATAATTATCTTTACGTGAAAACATATCTTAACAATTTCATGTACATAACATTAATAATAAAGATTTTTTATCTCGTACTTGTACCTTAAATATTTAAAACTTGAAATTGTTAATAATTCAAAGTTTTATCAATAATGCGTAATATTCAATAATAATTATTAGCTCAATAAGAAGAAGCTCACGAAGTAGGCTTTATTTTTTTATTAATTATATCTGCAAAAAGAGCTCTTGTTCTGTCTTCTTTTCCTAGAGATTCTGACCAATTCTTTTTATTCCTTGCAAATAATGGTACATTTAATTTTGCTGCAATTAGTCGACCGGTATGCGTAGAACGTAGGGATTCTCCAACATCTGCCAACTCTTCCATAATTATATATTTCTGCTTTTGTTTTGCTGATGCCCATACTTTATCCAAACACCTGGAACCGTGAGCACTGCAAGCAAGTTTCACCCAAGTGCCTTGAAGATTCTTAGCAAGTTTTTCTCGACTTTTTTCACCAATATACTGGCTATCCATAAAAGCATCCATGATTCGGCTCCCCTTTGGATCATCAAATAATTGAGATAATTCTTCAGCAGTCATGCCCAATAATGAATTTACTATTTTTATTGGTTTATTAAAGTTCAACATTGCTTGTACTGTTAAACTTCCATGTAAGTTTGTTGGTAATTTAATGTCTGACTGACTTTTGCTTTTTAAATCTTGATATTGTTCATAAGTTTTTAATGTAGTAATTAGTGGAACAATTTGTATCTGTCTTTCATTCTGCTCGCAATTTAAAAGTTTACACATTATGTTTACGAATGGTCCTTGTTTTGCATGAAGTCTACCGCAAGCTTTAGCTAAGCTGGAAAAAATACCAGTATGTCCCTTTTCAAGGATATCTTTTAAATGTTCGGATATTTCATCAAACAACTTTTCCATGTGTTCTTTTATATGACAATGTTCGAACAACCTTTGCACACAGAAATTGGCACCTTTCATTAATGATAATTGGCCTAATCGATTTTCGAAATATCTTTCATAAATAGCGGTATAATCTTTTAGACTCGAAACAGCGAGACAGACCTCTAACAATCTCATTGAGCACTCGTTAGTAAAAATATTTGAAAGGTTGTTTTTGTCATTACAAGTAAAGCAATCTGTATATATTCTTTTAATGATAGAGCTGTTTGCATCCGAATCGATATCTTTAAGGGAGTATAAAACTGACTGTATCAAACCGGAAGTCAAATCATCGTGGTTAAATGATTGAAACTGCGGTAATTTATGTAGTCTTTCACACGTTGTAATGAGTAAATCTGTATACTCATTTATTACTTTTCTTCTAGCATCAAGATTAGGACACAATTTCTTTTTATTGTTATCTTCACTAAGATCAATCAAGCCTCCAAGACATTCTATAGCAGTTCTAAGAACATGGTTGGCGTATGTGTCCCAGATGAATTCTTCAATATTATTTATTACATATTTACATAACTTTAAAGTAATTTCATTATACTTTGGAACTTCTGAATCCTTGACTTTTACAGTATCATCAAGATTCGATTTAGTCAAATTTCCTCTATGTGCACAAACACATATCAATTTTTGCAGAACGTGAGATGCAAATCTGTCGCTGCAGCAGGGTCTTAACATGCTGCTTAAAGATTCGACAAACCTCACTATTGTTTCAAAAC
This sequence comes from Wiebesia pumilae, assembly GCA_018907045.1. NCBI lineage: Eukaryota > Metazoa > Arthropoda > Insecta > Hymenoptera > Agaonidae > Wiebesia > Wiebesia pumilae. The sequence goes on along the minus strand of JACCHZ010000162.1, from coordinate 189,835 downwards.
CAGCAAATTTAATTAGGGTATCGAGAACTCTTGAACCAACCTATGATGTAAAAAATTTTAATTTTAATATACATTGCACAAAAAAATTTTAAACACTAACATTTCTAAATACCTGATTCTTTGCAAACTCAATTTCTCTACCCCTAGTTTGTTCGTATACATTATCTACAAATATTTGTTTATCACTCATGGTTGGAAAATCACTGCGAATCATCGCCAAAACATGAACCATATATTCATACGTTTCAGAGTCGAGTTCACCATTTGAATTACGACGCCTCGCAAATTTCTTTGCCATTTGCATTTGTGACCTTTTCTTCTTACGTTTATAATTTTTCGGCTGATATTCTTTTTCATCTTCCATAATTAAGAAACGCAGTATTTACTCAAAATAATGATTCTAAATTACTAGCATTCTTTGTCAACTTAACCTTAAAATCAAAATTATCTAGCCAAATCTGTTATTGAAACGTGTTTTCAACTAACTGTTTTATCGATAGAAACATTTGGATTTTGTAAAAAAAACTTAATTTGATAAATTATAAGCTCTAAAGTGATTTCAAATATTTTATTCAGGTATTAATAAACTTATATACAACTTTTATTTCATTACTTTAAACTAAGGAACGAGATCTTGTTATAATTATTACAAACCCCCAATATAATACATATTAAATTAATAAGCATAAAATAATTACAAATCAAGCTCATTAACTAATTTTAATATTTTTTTTTAAAGTTGTGTACTAACGTAATAAATAACTTTGTGAATAGATCTATGCAATGAAACATGTACCTTTATATAAATCATTTAAATGTCTTTAAAATTACGATAAATGTAATAATTCTTAAATTATTTTGGAGCTAATTATTTTTATTATTTTATTTTTGTTTTAATGATGACATTTTTTAAATAAAAAATTAAATCACTAAGTTAATTTGAAGTGGTTAAAAAAATCACAGAAACTATAATTACGATATTATATTTTTGCTTTAAATCGCAAATAGTTTATTACTTATCAAGCTTCCAATGTACAGTTATGTATCACTTGAATGGAGCGACATCATTTTGTTCAACTCCAAAACACTATTCATTTATAGGAAACACACGATTACCGCTTATAACTCATTTCTTACAAAAAGGCAGAAGAACTCTCTTCTAAAGGACAATCCTCTTAAAAACTTTTTTATTAATAAGAATTCATTTTATAACAATTTTGTATGTATTGTAAAGAAACACGGTAAATGAATATTTAAAGCCAAAGGAATTATGTCGCAATATCTTTGTATCATCAAAAATTAAAAGAAACAATTTATTATGAAAAATCTGTTTGGTAATTAAAATATTATTGTCAAGTAAGAATTTCTTTTCTTTCATTATAAATAGAAGAATAAAATATTATTCTAATTTCACAAGTATATTCACAATATCTTAAGAAAACTGTCCTTCTAAAAGCGCTTCTTTGGAACTCACTAGCCGTCACAATAACTCGCGCGATTAGAGTGATCGTAGGAAATAAATTTTTCTTTAATCTTATGCACTATATGTAACTGTAAAAGCTCAGTTTCAAAGCAACTAGAACAAGGACCTCTGCTCTTTAGAGTATCACGAATCAATTTTATAAATCACGAAACTCTCAGTCAGCTACGCGTTAAGAGTCTAATTTTCTTTAACTACAAATACAATGTCTTACAAATTACAAGTTAAATAAAGACAAATAAAAAATCAAACACACTTTTTAAATATGTTGAAGTACCAATTTACTTTCTCTTTCTTCAGTATTTATTTCTTATTTTTAGTTAAAGGGATTTTTCTCGTTTTATATCAAAGAGACAAAAATTCCACTTTTGTCAATTAATAAAATAATTAATATAAATTGTTTCGTATTCCACGAGTATTTTATCCTTTTCTTATTACACATCAAACACTGCTGAGATACTTTTGTACTTTTGTACAATTTTTAAATACGATTATAAATATGACATTTTTATGTCATATGAATAAAACATGTACGTTAAATTTCAAAGAATATTTATAGAAACATTTCATGAACATCAATTAATCATTTAAACAATGATTAACATGGAAAAAAATCATATGTTACTTAATTTTCATGAAACTGAATCAATAAGCTTTGGATTTTAACATTGAGCTTAATATTATATAAATCGAACAAGCGTTTTATCGGTCTAATTTCTTAAATATTTGTTTCAATGTTTACAATCTTGTATATTTAGTACTGAAAATTCAATACCTTACAATCTCTTTGCGAAATGTTACAAAGACTAGACGCGCGAAAGAAAACACAAATGATAAATTTCGAAAACTAAATCAGTGAAGAAAGATCGTTAGCCATACGAATAAATCGTGTTCCGCATAAAGAAGCTCACAGCAGTGTTTGTAATCAAAAGAAAATCTTTGAATTTCAACGAGGTTCTCCGTGTTCTTCCCACATATTGTCTGTACAGTTTCGGGGGCGGGAAAAATGGCGAAGCACAGTGGCAACTCAAACAGCGCCGTACTCTTCGCTGGACGGAGACTCGTCGCTCGGCGACAGTTTCGAGTTTCTCAAGGACCTCGTGGATCTGTGGTGATGATGATGCTGATGGTGGTGGGGTGTCGTGAGGCCGGGACGCCGCGGTGGTGGCGGCGGCTGGTTCGAGCCACTATACGAGGTGTCGTCGCCCTCTTCGCTGCTCGGCGATGGCGAGGGTGCGCGGTCTTCCTGTTCCTGCAGGAGCTGCCGAAACTCCTGGATCGACTCGTTCAACGACCAGAGTTGCGACAGCAGAGAAAGATCCAACTGACGAAGTCCAAACTGAAAGAACGTTAGATAAGTGGTTTTGCTCGATATACATTCGCAAGCGTAATCTTTGTTTCGCGCTTTCAAATCTCGAGAATGTTAAGCTCCCATTTCTTGAATAATAAGCCTTAGAAATAATTCGGGGTGTGGAAAAGTCTCTTAGAAATACAGTTCTATTTATTTAAGCACTGCAAAATTCCAAGAGAAATACATTGGTGTACATTTGAAAACATATATTTTGTAATTAACAGTCATTCTTCCCACGAATGGGAATTTTAAATGACATATAATAGTTTTAACATTATAGATATTATTGATTGTAAAGGATCCGAGTGGTCAAAAAAGGGGGACCTAAATCTAATCCTATGATTCACAAGGACCTTGCTCTGTCCTACCTAGGCCATTCAATTTCTGATTCCAAGAGGCGATAAAAAAAATCAAGATTTTTAATACAAAAGTAGTCATGAATCGCTAATGTTCAAAGTTATTAAACATTGATAATACACTCAAATGAGCCATTTTTCTACCAGAAATTCTCTTTTATTCTTCGTTCAATAATATTTGCAACGATGAAACTTAGCCTGACTGTACTTGATTGTATTCGGCTAGAAGTACTGATGTACGTCTACCCAGTTTTTGAAACCACTGATAGATCGAAAGATGAATTACAAATTTAGAATCGGTTATTTCGTATTTATTCCAGATTAGATAATCCGTCGGTCTACTTACAGTTCATGATATCGAATCATGTACTCGCATCACCATGGCCGCTTGTTGCTAGATAATGTAGCAATTGGGCACTCGAAAATCAATCACAATTTGAAAAAATCGTTCACCGCTGTAATAATTGCCTTGCAATCCGAATATAAGCAGACGTTACGATCAATTCCATGCACCAATTGCCTGGAGGCATTTCCTATGATGGCCATTAGCTAATTTTGTTAAATAGAAATACGAGTCCCCATTTGTACATTAAAGCCTCTACTTGTATTCGTAGAAAACATTCGATCCATTGCCTTGAGGCACTTCCAAACTATTAGTGAGCTAATTTTCACTGTCCTTTGGTATACAAACTGCGCATAAAATGAATTTTCTTCTAAAAATAAATCTCTCCAATATAATATGCATAGAGTGAACGAAATAAGACTTCATGAATTACAGAAAAAACGTAGTCGGATAATAAACTGGTTTACCGTTATCCTCAATAAGTTGTAAACGCTTTTCACGATTAAGTAAAAGGATAAACAGAGATATTATATCATTCATAAAAATATATTTTTATTTTTCGAAAGTTCTGCACCTATAGCTGTTACATCTTGAATATAGAGCCCTAAATAATTGTAAATTTACATAAACGTCAAATGGAAATCATTTCTATTTATTTCTATTACGAGTAATTATTCTATTCGTTAATTTTCATTAGTAAACCGAGGCTCATGAACATGAAATTTATGACTTTTAGATCGATCGGAGAAAAATGTAACGATCGTAAAAAAAATGTTTACGTTTTCCATACAGTTTCAATTATTATTACGCCAAAGTTAAGTGCAGGTCTTAAAACTTTGTTCGAGCTCATCGTCACAGCGAGGTAAATCCATAAAATTGTACACGTATTTTTTATTTAACATATTTCCGAAAGATCGCGTAGTCAAAGATGAGGTGAATAAAAGTCAAGTCGCCATCCAATCATACGCGACTCCGCCGAAATACTACTTCATTGACAACATCGCCTTCGCTTGTCAAACAACCAAATGAAATACAACGTTCCAGCTGCTCGGGTCACTCGCACGCGAACATCACCAAGAGCTGGAAAAACGAGTACGGAGCAAAGATGAAGAAGAAAGAAGACGAAGTGTAACTTGGCCGTACACTAGCTTATAAGCATGCCCCCACCCCCCTCGCTCAGTCGTTTTAAAATTACAGCGCAATCCTCGTCGGCGTCCTCGTGGGCGCGAGTTAGCGTTCGTGGGAAAGGATGTGGAAGTGCAGGCGTAAAATAAACAACTCGTAAGGGTTACGGGTGTAGAAGGCAATGGGAGGGGGGTGATGGCGGTCTTAATCAAAAGAAAACGAGAACGAAACAAAGCGAGTAGAAAAAACAATTGAAGCGCATTTTTAAAAAGAGACGTAATCCAGTCTAGACTGCAAGTCTGGTAGCACAACATTATACTACAAAATCAAAAATTTTACATACTTCGTATTGTTACACTAATTGTTGTACGACCATGCGAGCTGTACTTATGTCAGCCATTAGTCTTCAGAAACTCTGTATAAAATAAATCCTTCGTTTATTAAGGATATTATTGTTAACAAACTCAATGTATAACTTTTGGGTATAAATAAACAACTTAGTTAATCAATAATCAATGAAATGGTTTCTATATTCATAAAGATTCCTGCAAAAGTATTAAAGTCGTTTTTTTTATTGCCTTATTAAATGGAAACATTGTCAAACTTTTCGTATCACTGTTGTGAACTAGGAAATATTATGTACTTAAAAGAGTTGAAAAAACAAAATAAATTTTTTTACTCGTGGAAGAAAGTAAATATTTTTAAACTCTTATTAAATCGTGATATTAAGCAACAGAGGAAAAAATAAATAGAATATATATTTTATCGTAGCAAATTTTTAAAGCATATTTTTAAGTTACAAATACAGGTAATAAATTTGAATCGATAACGTTATCAATTTTCTAAAACGTAGTATATTGATTAATGTGTTAAACCATTTAAATTGATTTACTGATAAACTTCTTATATTTCTGAAAGAATAAGTAAAAATATTCAAATTTATTATTTTCACTATTATTTTCACTACTTTCTGGAAAAGATAACAAGAAACATTATCAACAATTAAAACAAGATCGACCGATTTCGAAATTTTACACTCTTAATTAATAATTGAGAAATATTATTGTATCGGAACGAAAATGGTACCTGTTGCACCGAACAACGTTTTTAATTAATAAAAATAAAATTTAATAACGAAATTTGGCTTATGAAAAATATTCAAATAAGAAATATTAAAAACGGTTCTTACAATTGTTTTAGATTAATAAGAAAAATAATTAAATCTCAGGTGAAAAAAAGTAAAGATCTAAAATACCCATGATATTCTGATAACACGATGCAAAGGGTCAATTAAAACATAATAAGATTGCTTTACAAATTTCCATAATTTCTATCCATAATTTGTATAATATAGCGAAAATATTATTTTAAATAAATTTCTAAAATTATTCAATACGAACGTGAAAAGATAAATCTATACTTAAAGTACTTAAACACAAATTCCTAGTTAAGGATGTAAAGGAGAACGTAGATAAATGCCATTACACCGAGAAATGAGGGTTTAAAAGACAGGAAAAGGCAAAGAAAAAACAATAAGACCATGAAAAAATGAAGAAGCGATAGTCGAAGGAACAGACGGATAAACGACGGACGAAGATAGACAGAGTAAAAACTTGTAAAGAATAAGACAAAAAACAAAGTGCTTAAGAAAAAGGAGAAAAAGGAAAAGAAGGGGAGGAGAAGAACACGAACTGGCTTAATGCTAGCGGAATCGCGAAGGCCTAAGGAATAAATAAGCAGTACGTGGAAAGCAAACGAAGAAGGATATAAAGGACGAACGTCCTCTTTCTATACCCTAGAAAAAGTGTACAGAGATAAGAAAATTCAGCCGGGAGGAAAAATTTGAAAAGGGAAAGATGTAGTCGCGTGAAAGTGTAATCGTGTCCTTTTGATGCGACAAAACCTGGAAATATTTTTCAAAATTAATAACGTGTACAAAATCAAAGGGAAAAGATGAAGTAAGCTTTCGCCTCTATGAGAAATTTCTTTTATAAAAGCACAGGTATAATAAAATGATAATTATAAATCTTACAAATTTGAGCATTAATGTTTAAATTAACTTTGTTTCAATAATAAAATCAGAAATTGAATGTTTCCGTGACTGCAAATCATACTTTGCTGAAATCGTTTTTGCTTTCCGATAAAAAATGCTTTGTACCGTATATTTCATATATTTCATGCATTGCATACAAGTATATTGAAATTATTTATCTTACAGTACGCATACTCGTAAGTCAATAAAATAACATGTAAATCCTCAATAAATGGTTCAACTCTGAGTCTGTATTCAGGGCAAACAAAACGGTACAAAGCAAGTTTAGAAAGTCGATTAAATCAGATGTGCAATCGTTTGTTTTTGTGCGAACATTTCTGACTATCAAAATTCTCCTAACCTAAAGCTAATTATTGCTCTAGAAACGTGAACTATAAAATTATAATTCTTATTTTGACAATAAAATACGTTTGTATCGATGACTTGGATTCGATATACAAGATCGATTCACAATTTCGACACTCAATTTTGACACTTCCTACACCTTTTTCGGGATTTATTACGTTCAAGATCAAAGATTACTTTTATCTAGGTACGGAGAACATCAGGCTAATCGAGTATTCTTATACGTAGATAATAGAAAATTCTTGTTTAGAAAACACTTTGAGGTTTGACATTTAAGAATTAAGATAAGAAAAGATTGATTAAAGAATTACAATCTTCTTGATTATTATTAATGGTGAAAAAATTGCATTTGTATCTCTTGAGATAAAGCGTTACATATGCTTGAGACATTAATAAATGAGTAGCAAATTTTCAATATACACATTTCAATTTCCAACATATAACAGACATGATATCGAAATATGTAAGTTATTTAGAACAGATGAATTTGATTGCATTAATCAATAGTAGACGTTATTAGACTTTAGATAAAAATCACAACAAAAGGTAAAGAAATTGTTTACAATGTGTACAAAGTTATAGCGCGAAGCAAATAATTAATTTACTTGGCATTATATAAAAATGAACAAAAACGGCTAAGTTCGCAATAGATAGCAGTTATTAGAAGGAAACTAATTATTATCGGATAACAAACACATTTTCAAGTTTGTAACAATTGTATGATAAATTATTTATCGAGCATTTGTTCCAGCGTAAAAGTTAAGGGTGAGAGGAACTTAATGTGCGTTGTAAAAGGAAAATGAAAGAGGGGAGGGAGAGAGATAGAGAGAGAGAGAGAGAGAGAGGATAGCGAGTAAAGGAACAAAGAGAGTGAAGAAAGATATAGTAAAAGAGAGCAAAATATGAAGTAAGAGAGATAGACATCGTAGAGGGTCACGCTTGAGAGAATGCAGCGTGGGAGCGACTAATTTCTCTCTCTGTCCCTCAGTCTCTCTCTCGCTCTCTCGCTGCCTACTTCTCGAACGCTCGAGGCCTCGTAGTAGTAGCGGCACATCGTTGTAGTTTTCCATCGCTCGTGCCTGTATCGCATGGCCGATCGCGCAGAGGATCGGGGCTCGATATCGCGGAGATTCTGTCAAGTTTGCTCACGCGTACGTGCACCGGCCGAGGGGAAGCCGAGGGGAAGCCGAGGGGAAGCCGAGGGGAAGCCGCAGATTCGCTCATCCGCCAAAACCTCTGGCTCGTGACGCCGCGTACGTCTACTGCGCAAGGACTCCCCTTGATCCTCTCGAAGCCAACGTCCGTGGATGCCACGTATTTCTTTTTCTTCCCCACTTCCACCGCGTTTCTGCGCGCTCCAGGCCCCGCTTCCTCATCCTATAATCGTCCGCACTCGTCCTTTTGTCTTTGCTCGGCGTAGGGTGTTATTATTGCGATTATCCGGCGATATCGGGCTCGGAGATTTTTCCGTTCCGCGCATCTCGTGGACGGAGCTTATCTCTCTCTCTCTCGCTCTCTCTCGCTCTCTCTCTCGCTCTCTCTCTCGCTCTCTCTCTCTCTCTCTCACTTCGCCGGATGCAGATGACTGCCGCGATGAAATTAATATTCTTTACGACTCCTCGCGCTCCTTTTTCTCGCGTTTCCCCACATCGTCCGTCGAAGACTAATGACCGCGTCTTGATCGCAGCCACGGTGGTTGACGCCGAACGGAGTGGCCTTTATTACGCAAGCTTTAATAAGGCGGCAACAAACTTTTTAGAAAGCCATCATCGTCGATACCATCGAGCGCTGTTTTTTGGAAATTCGCGCACGAGCGTTTCCCGTGTATCGGGTTTTTGTTCGATCCTTTTTTTCCACGGATCGATAAGAAAATATTTCTACTGGGCACGAAGTTTTATAAATTGACTCGATACGAGTTACCAATTTCAGCATCTCGCTGTTTTCGTGGTTGCGATTTTCAGTCGAGCATATAAATCATGAAATAATCGAGATATTGACGCTTGCAACCACTTAATATATACAATTTTTACCTTCTAACTTTCACGCTTACATTTACCGCTGTATTGCGTTAAAAAGCTGAAATTACTAAAAGTACTTTACGATAATCTTATCTGCGTATAAGTAACTGATATATAAATAACATTTTATCTTGTAAACCTTTTTTATCGATGTTTTCAACCATAAGAGCAATAAATGACGTTTAAGCCGATCAAAACTTCAATTTCAACCGTATGAAATAATTAATTTGTCATTATTACAGATAACTGTGATAAAACGTATATTTCTATTGTACAAGAGGTAATTGATTATCACAAAGCACGAGTTTTTTAATCCTCTACGAAATAAGCTGCATTCTTAATATCGACTCTTATTACTTCATTATTTCGTGATACGTATGCGACATGTAACTAAAAGCGCTTACAAGTTCAACGTTGCAAATAATTTTAAAAAGGATAAATCGATGAAAGGTATTTCTTTTACATGCTTAAATGAAATATGCGTAATAACTTTAAAAGCAGATTCTGTGCTTTTACATGAAACTGTTTCATCTATTACATAGTCATACGAATGACTGTTAAAAAATAATACTTATTTTAACAACCATAAATCTAACGCAACAATTTTACGATCTAAAGAAATGATCCGCAATTAACGAGCGCCGTCGTCTATTCAACAAATTGTTCTTTCAGCGTCCACCCATTTTAAATCCAACGCAACAGAAACGATATCGCGATCTTCATACTCCATATACGTACGACGTGCGCAAGTTAATAAATCTGAAATGAACAACGCTATACGAGCTCGTCGACCTACGCAAAATCCAATGATACTTCACCCTGAACTTATGATAATATCTGCAAATCTGCCTGCAAATTCTGGTTTACGAATCCACTTAACGTTTAGCGTTAGATGAACTTTAGTTTATTTTCTACGGAAGAAAATTATTTGATTTACATTTTCAATAAACAAATTTTCAGTTCGTAAATTACGATAAGTACTAAATATGGCAAATAACTCATTAGATAATCGTTGGATAATAACCGTGTAATTTTTTTCACATTCTCTCCTTGCACTTGCTTCACGTCGGTACCAATTTTGTTACGCGATTTACCGCATAACGTTGTTCTTGGTTTTAGAATAGTATTGAAATTTCATAAGAGAAATAAATTCTACAAAAAAATCTTTCCATTAACTGGATTCGCCTTGAAAATCTAATAAATAAAAAGTAAACAACAAAAATCGTTATTAATAATTAAAAAGATTTCTCTGATGAATTAAGCACTTATTATTGGCTCATTATAGCAAGTACTATTTTCATTTAAAACTTTTCTTCCCATTGTTACATCAAGTGCAATATATTTGATTTAACGTTATTTCCGGGTTCGCACGTACCTACGCATGCATAATGCTCTTGCGCTAAAATACAAAGAAGACAACGAAGAGGCTCAATTAAACGAGCGTGCAAATTAATCAATTTCTTAGTAAACTAGAATTTTTTAACACTGCCTCGCGATATAAGATACAGATATCGTAATTCAAACTAGCATTTATTACTTAGCATTTATTACAAGCTAAAAGGGTATTATTCTTTCGTAGAAGAGTGGAAGAGGACGAAAGTACGCGTCGAGTGTCCGAACTCATTGCTCGAACACGTCGCTTCAAAGTAAATCGAGAAAATCCATAAACAGCCGATAAAGAATTGCGCGATACAGGAAGATCGAAGATGCGTTCGTCTCGCTTTTCGTTTATTCGCTGTACCTCGTGAGCGAGTGCAGCTCTTGTATCGATAGCAGGGGGGAAAAGTACTCGTCGCGCGCGTTAAGCGAACGCGTGCGCGTCTGTTTTTCCCGCTTGGATTCGGTGCGAGTCCAAGGCGTAGGACGATCGCTCCCCATCCTCGACCATTCCTGTGCCACAACGTAACGGCTTACTAGCGCTCAAGAGGATAAAGAGGATGGATATCGACGCCGACGAGCGCAGACACGCGGAAGCGATGCGAGCGCGCGAATCTGCGGAGGAGTCGGGACTCGTTGCTTCCTCTTGCATCCTTGCATCCTCTTGCATCCTCTTGCTTCCTCTAGCTTCCTCTTGCTTCCTCTTGCTTCTTCGACTCACGCCGTCGTCGTTTTAGCGCGAAGCGCGCACTTTCGAGGAAACTATTAGCCTCTCCCTCTTCTCCTTTTTCTTTACGAGCGCAATTGATGCCGCGCGTTCGAAAACATTCTGGAGTTCTGTGCATGAGTTATTTTAATGAGTCTTGGAGCTGCGCGTAATTAGAAACTCGTACAGGCGTCCTTTTTCCTTCTTGCTTTCTTCTAGGGCTGTCGCTAGGACGAGAGCGGAATCACGGCCGTGAGCGTGAGTTACTCCTTTTTCGTGTCGACGTTCGGTAATATTTACAGATTTCGAACGTAAATTTATAGTACATGTCAATAGTGGATTGTCGAATGCTAAGCGAAGAGAATTTTTATAAAGATAATTAGAATAATTAGTGTCGATTTGGCGACTTACGCGATTTTCCAAGGAAAAGGATATATATAATTTTAACGTCATTTTAACGTCAAATGTCATGTACAGTTAAAATTATTCCACAGCGTGCTTGCTTTTACTAATAATGTAGTACTTTTCCAAACGAAAACCATTTCCCTTTCGTAAGAAACGGGAAAATCCCCGGGATGATAAGCGATATTAATATTGTACATCTCTCTATGCATATACACGCACGCATTGCCATTACACAGGCCAATTTAGCTGCATTATTATTTTGGTATTTAATGGTATAATATGCATAATTTAAAAAAATAGAACGTATGTTTCTTTAATTAATATTAGTGGTAAAAATATATACAGGACTGAATGACGATAATAAATTATTGCAATAAAGTAACATGCTTATTTGATTTTTTTATTCTTTTGTTAAAACGGGAAAATAAATTATTTTCCGTTGTCTTTAAGCAGATAAGCGTACGTAAAGCACATTAAATTACAACTGCTAAATGCACTGCATTAAAATGTAATACTTTCAATTACAAAAGTTCATTTACGACTGCAATCCAACGATTTAATAAAACGAAAACTAATTAAGATGTATAATTTAATCGATAAACCATTACGGTGGCTGAACACGATAAAAAATATGTGATATTATGGAAAGTTTCTAAATTATATCTAAGTAACAATTTGCAATAAGACAATTTATTTTATCGATCTAAGAAAGAAACTAAAATGTAGACCTCTATGTAAATAATCAATTAAATTAAACAAAAAATCATCCGAGGTAAAAGTGGCAAATATAATTTCTTACAATTTTAATTCTTGTAAAACATAATGCAATGATATTGTAAAAAAATTATCGTAAATTATTTTAAAGTGATTACATAAACAAAATTAAAGTGCAATTCAGTCTTAGAAGAAAAACTAAAGAGTAATTAAGACATTTTGAAACAACAATGAATATTTGATTAATCATCCGCAGCAGATCCGAATAAAAATTTTAAAATGTTCGATATCTGCTCTTAGAATAATCAAAATATTTATACTCGATGTTACTTAGGTATTTTGTACTTGTAATAACAATAAGATTTATTAAAGCGCGCTCAAGATTGTTCAATAAACTACATAATTAGGAGTACTAAGTTTGAGGACCATTAAAATTTATCAAGGCTTAAGTAATAATTGCAATGAATGTATTTATTTTGAAAATTCACAATGTATCTAAGAGCACAGAAGGCGTTATAAAAAATCTGTGGCCATTTACAAGAATTGACAGATGTTAACACACTTTATTGTCTACAAGTGTTACGGTGCTCGAACGGTCTATTATAATATAGACGTGCTACAAAAACGACCATCTCCAACTCAACAACTAGTCTATATTATAATCGATAGCGTCAAATCACGATCGACAATGATGTACAAAACGAATCATTCAAACTTTCTAGCTGAACGAACGACGCCGATGAGAAAAAAATGTGATACACAGACACAGAATGCCTTCTATAATCGTAAAACGTTCCTGTTAAATATCTGCAGAAGCGTGTAAAAAATTTAACAGGATGCATTAGAATTACTTACAAAAGAGCGCACGAATTGAATTTAAGAAGTTGTTAATTTACACTACTACTTGGCTACATTAATCGAATAATTATTTATGCAGGGACTCAGAGCGTCGATGAATCGAGCTTTAAAAAATGAATGACTTGAAAGTGCTGACTCAGCGGAATTTATAAATTCGTTATATTTAGAAATACGAAAGTGACAAAAGCGTAAAAGTAAGGAGAGAGAAATAATATTTGAGGTCAAAAAAAAAAAAAAAAACATTTTGCAGCGGATAATCATAATTTTCAGCGACGACTCGTAACCGAGGAACGCCTTCGTAGCTCCAGGGTCCGGTTTCGGCATCTGCCATTTCATCCGAGAACTGTTTATAATCGAATTATCCACGGCATCCGACAAGACGGAAGTAGCACGGAGTTGAGCTGCTCGTGTTCGTCAAAACTTGCCCCCGCTGAAGTTGGACTGGACCTTTTGCGCGCGTCTGGATACGCGTGCCCAGCGGTAAAGAGTAAAATCGGTAAAGAGCGGACGTGTACTTACGTCATAATGTGCTCGTGGCCGCGATTATCATCACCGACGGCCCTCCGCCATTGCGAACTCGCTTATACATCGAGAGGAGAGGAGAGGAGAGGAGAGGAGCAATAACGCTGACTCAAAAAAGCAAATCATTAGAAGGGATTTTGGAATTAAAGTAGGATAAACGATTTCTGCCAACGATTATAAAATTACTTCAAGTCTTTCTCTATCTAATAGAAACCTTATAATTCTAGTACGATTTTATTCGCGCGTTGATAAACTGATCCGCTGTTTGCTTGCCCTGCCACTGGAAAAAGCAGTCAATCGAGCTCTCTTATCAAGGGAAGTTTATCATCTAATACACTTCTAAGAAACAGAAAGAATAATACTGTATATTAGACTATACTAGAAATACTAATCAATCGTTTGTAACTTTACAATTGATCAGGGTATTCCAGAAGGTACTGCAGAATTTAACAACGAAGTCTCATCGCTGACATAAAGACTAGCACAAAATGTACCATAAAATTCATTTTCAATGAACAATGCAAGATTATTTTTCTCGTTTTTCTGTTTTTTTTGTAGCAAACAAAGTCGTAAAGAACGTTTTTCATGCACGGAAAAACTTTATGGAGTAGTGCTCACATTTTTAATTTACTCCTAATCTCATTCGAACACTATTGCTTATCAACAACAAAAATATTGGTCCAAATATCAATTACTTCAATGAGTTTATAATTATAAAAATAAACTATAAAATGTATGATTTGACTATATTCTTAGAATAGTTCTGAATATCGTTTCTAATGTAATAGCGGCATAAAATTACACAATCACGCTTTACAACTTTTTTGCATAAAACGTCTTGCCGTGCTTAGTAATTCAACACTCAAAATGAAAGTACTTTGGTAAAAATATCATTTCTTTGTTATCTTTTTAAAACTACAACTTCGTGTTACAACTACACGTACATCTATGCATTTAAATCATGTCTGTTCGTAAACGTAATTACTTTTTACCATTGAACTAGTAATCGTAACGAGAATCACGAATACTGATTAACTTTGTAATCAAAGAACTCATAATTCTTAATTTATACATATTTTTAAAACAAATAACCTTGAACCTACATTAAAATTACATTAGAAAAAGGTCATTCGCATCTAATTCAGTTTTATAAATCTTGGGGCTTAGAATAATCTTCTTATTATTTCTTCCAAAGAAGAAATTATCTCATTTAGTCTTTAAAGCGAATAGGAACTTTCACCTCAAGTGCAGAAAAATTCGGCAAAATTGCAAGCCTTTTCATTGCACGATTTTTATCTCACAGTAATAAAGATAAATGTTCTCGTTTTCATAGTTAAGTATTGCACTTCCTGAAAAATTTAAGCAAATAAATAGTTGTTTTTTCCTTCGGTGAGTTTAAAGAATCATCAATTAACTAGTGTAAGTGAAAGTAGGCTAAAAGGGTACAGTCATTGTGAATGTTTTCTAAAGCCGTACACATCGGTATAAATTCTTCAATAATCCTAGTAGTAAATTTATTTTTTCTTTTATTTTTAAGCGACGCATCGATCGCTCAAACAGAAATAATTATAATTTATTAATTTAACACAGTCGTACATAAATTAATGATTGCGTAACTAATGTACACTAAAATCTTTTCTCTAGTTTTAATGATTTATTCAATTTTATTATTCCGGCTATTCATAATTAATAAGGATTTTATCTTGAAAACCACTAAATCTAATGAAACTTTTCTATAAGCGTAATAGAGAAGTCTCGCGTTTGTTTAGTTTGACATTATAATAGGCACATTATGCATGAATTTCAATATTCGAGACAAATAATTTCAAAATTTGTACAAAGCCATTTAGGGTAAACTAAATTACAATCATTGCAGTACAGTTTTTCTTCAACTTCTCAATATTCTAAATATTTAGCGAATATTTGGCGACTATTTCAACAAGTTAACTTGAATTACAAATCACTTTATTATTGATCATAACATCTTATAAGTAAAAATAATTGAATTTTAAAAAATGTTAATTGCACGTCAATAAAACTAAATTAATGAAACCACCGAGTCAAATTTGTACCAATAAGATAACGCATTGACTACTTGTTGATTGATCAGAATTGGAGGAACACGAATAAATGAGTTAAATAAATAAATAAATTAAAAACTATCAGCTTAGCTTTTGTTTGCTTACATGACCTCGTTCTACTCAAACGAGAAATACTTCCTACTGCTCGATGAATCTCCATTTGAGTTAAATAACTTTTAAATGCTCATTCAAGTGCGTTTTCAGGGCTTTAGCAAGAGATGCGCGCACGCGCGAACATAAAAAAAAAAACATTTCAGCCACCCTGGCGACCAGTGAAGTCACCGAGGTGCTTACCATCTCTCGCCTGAGTATCGCCAGTTGGGTATCGAGGGTCGTCAGCTGTCGGCCCTGGGGCGAGGGTCTCGAGCCCTGGCTCGAGAGCGACGTCGTCGACGTCGGCGTCGGCGTCTTCGGCGTCCGCTGGGACCTGCTGGAGGACCTCGCGGGCGGCGGGGGCGGCGGCTCCACGATGAGGCCCGCACCATTCAGGTTGAAGCCGCTGAGGCTGCGTGGCAACGGCGGCAAACCCTGGAGCGACGACATCGCTATCCTCTCTATGATACTACGGGCGAACGTCAAAGAGACAAAGAAAAAGAAAAGAACGTGACGTTAGTCTATTGCGATTATGCCATATCTGAGTTGCGCGATTAGTGGCGCCGATTCCTTCTCTAGCGTCTAGAGAGTCTTGGATTGCACTATTAATAATATATCGGATTATAATATCGGAATTGCCGTACCGGTGAAATCAGTTGGTGCGGGGGAGGAGGATGGGAACAATTATACGGGTGATTGGCAAAATGAATCCGGAGAACTTATTTTCTGAAAGACGATAAAACTGTGAATTTTATTTTCGAAGAACAATTCGGAATGTACTTGACCTCGAAATTTCAAAAACGAGATCCTTATAGCTTAATACAAGTGTTTTTGCTCTCAAAATCTTCAGTCGGGAATCAGAGCAATAAAATTTTTTTCAAGCTAGCGATGATTCACTGTTTTTCGAGGATAACTAAATTTAGTTTTACGTTCCATGGATATATTTAAGTAACTCTTAAACGTCGAATTTATTAATCTGAACTTTTGATCTTATTTTCATTTAGCGTGTCAGGTCGTAAATGTAAAATATAACACTTTTTTACGCGTTAAACGTAAAATGCTTGTTTAAGATGCATTCGTTTAAGATCATTTCCAATTGTAGTTGGATAGTTTCGATAAAAGATATTTGTACTGTTTTGTTGATCCGAGTATTGATTACAAAGTCACTGAATATTATATCACATAGGTAAGTAACCCGATCTCATTGCCAATCATTCGTTTAATTCTTTTATATTTGAACAATATTATATTTAGATATTAATATATTCAAATTCACATAATTATTAGTGTTCTAATGATAAATGATTTAAAATAAATATGTGCTGGAATATTAAAGATTCCCACAAGCTCGCATATTCGTGATTTATATTTAAAATAACATTACTTTATAATTGCATGAAAGAATATTTATTTAATTGGCTTATTAGCCGAAAATAAATTAAATATACCCATTTAATTTTCGTGTGAAAAAATGTTGTTAACAAAATCATATACGTGATTTCGTATATTTGTAATAAGGTTAATTATTTTAATAAGAATTTTTTGGATAAGACGTTTCGCTCCGATGTGAATTGCAACAGGAGCTTAATATATTTTATCCAAAGAAAAAAAATTGATGTTTATCTTAAGAATAAACTGATACAAAATCAAGAACATCTTCCTACAGATTTTTTAATTCTTAGTGTAACGTCTGAAAGTTTAAAAATTCTGCATCTGTTTTACGTATGACAAGGATCTACAGAATATATTGAACATTATGATTTATGAACGTTACAATGATATTGATTTACTCATATAAATATTATGACTTCGGAATGGGGAGAATATTAAATGTCGATGGTTATTTTATTTTCTGACGTTATGGATTTCATAAAAGTACATTTTCTTCCACAAAACTTTCTATTAATCTCTTCTTTTTTTTTAATATACGTATTACCAGTAACCTGTAGGAACGAAATTAACAAAGCATATTCAACAATTTACAACTCGAGTTAAACCATTTGTGAAATCGTTTGAAAGGAAAATGCCATTACCGATAATTGATCATGACATTTTATTTGTCTTGAAGTGAATTTGTCTAATTTGAATATTTATGCAGATCATGTGGAAATTATAACCCATTTCCTTATTTTAAAGAAAAGTACATTCAAGGATAGAGATTTGAATAATTAACATAGAAATTGATTTAGAAAACTACTTTCTCAATAAACAAAAGCACTCTTTTAATTTTTATTGGATCAGGCATTTCTCGTTACTAAAAATAATTCACGTTTCATATTAATACCAACATATTGATACGCAGTTTTATTATAAATTTCATAGAGTCGCAATGAGTCTAGGATAGAATAAGTATTACTGATAAAAATTTTGATTAAATACCTAATGTAATAAGAAGATAAACGTACAGGTATTTCACGCGGTGATAATCACTTTGAATTCATGTACAAAAATTCTTTCGACAGTGCATGTAAGTTTCTTGAGGCGCGACGACAGTTATTAATTACACTGTCGGGGAAAAAGTACTTTGTTGAAGTAGTACGTTGAATTAGATTGAAAGTGAAATTATGCATAATATTTGTGAGACATTTTGTTTGTTCTAGATGAAATAATACAATACAGATCCTTTTGATCATAGAAAGGCAATTGATTCGAAACAAGTTCTAAAATTCAAATTTACAATACATAATTATATTGATTTAAATAAACGAATAATTCAACGTTTAGATTCACGAGTTTATTTTTTAACATTTTATTAATATTAACATTAGTTATTGTTAGCACGCTTAAAACTTTATGAATTTGACACAACTTTCTACCGCAAATAAAATTACTACAAAAAATATGTAATAACTAGATACTGAAATAAAGCAACGTTTTATTATTCAAATATATCATTTCTATTATCTGTCATTGGAAACAATACTTTATAAAATTCTTATACTACTCTGACAAAAATACTTTCCAGGAATATCATAAAATGCAGAATGCATATTTCGACATATACTGAAACAGAATTAGTTTGTTTAATTAAAAATTAATAATTAACTTACATGGATTAATTCTGAAAATATGTGATAAGATAATATACCGTTCGTTCGGATTTGATAATGAAACAAAACAAAAACTTAAAAAAAATCATATAATATCGAGACATTATCGAGACGTAGTTTTCAAGTTTCACGCGATTTGAATTTGAAATTTGCCGCGCAATTACAATTCCAATTTGCCGACATTAAACATGTAATTATCTATTTTCGTTACTCTAAATTTTCTAGAAAAGATCAGAATGTAAACTGTGTATCTTTTATTACATGCATTATTTTCATTGAGGAAAATATGCGCGATTGGAGACACAGGTTTCGAAGAATCTGTTAAATCTCACGTTCAAGAGCATAAAAACAACGCCAGGTAACACGTAATCGACCGCTACTGTTTTACTGTCCATACTTTTCGCGGTAATTTAAACAAGCAAAAAAAAAGGAAATACTGCCCATCGAAAGACTAGTATTTCCTTCTAATGAGATGCAGAAGCTGTATTTTCCTTCACAAAAAAGACTTTCTGGAGGAAATAAAGATTACTACAGGTTGTATTGAAATATTTTACAATCGATTTCTTTACTCATAAGTTTACCAATAGTCTTATGTTAATTTTAATACCTATTTGTTACCATAAAACATGTACTCACGATGCTGATATTATTTTGTTATAATGCGAAAACAGTTTAAAATGCCACGCAACATTCCACCGACGCGAGAGTTAGACCTTGGGGTATATATAGAAATCGGCAAAACGATTTAGTTTTTACAGCTCAAACGATTGATATCGGAGAAATGAAGAATCGAGGCTAAATTTAATTCAAAGCTTTTATGTTGAAACATTATATCAGTTCTAAATAACAGTTTATCGCAAGCATTTTAGCCAACTCAATTTATAAAGAAATCTATATAAATAACTTCTCGCCTAGAATATTTCCTCCGATTGGTGTCAGAAAATAATTGTTTTTGAAAATACAAAAAATACAGAAAGTACAAAATACAAATGGTCTATCTCTTCAGAAACGATATGACCTGTTATATTCAAGTGTTACATTCTAGTAATTTATTCTTGTAAATAATAATAGAATAAATATACGCCTCAATTACAAATCAATATTTCATAAAAACGTATAAAATAATTAAATTGACAGGTAATTTTATGTAATATTGTGCGTTTTATTTCAATGTGCATAATGCTGTTGCTCATTTGAAACCGATAACGTAAAAATGAAAAATATTTTTATTTCGTCGTTATAAACCTTCATTCGTAGCCCAAAACTTCTATTTCTTTAACGAAATTTTTTAAGAATTATTAAATATTTAGCGATATGTTGAATAATGATTTTGTTTAATTACCATAAAATGGATTAAGTTTCAAAGTAAAAATGCAAGTGATCGTAGACATTAAAAAATGTGAGTTACGCATACTTCCAATTAATATTTCATATGCTCATCTTCGAAATTATTATGTTATTAAAAAATACAAGTAAATCATTCTACCGCTAAATTGCTACTTCCGCGAAAAGTAAAAGAAAAAATTTCAACTCCTTATTATTTACCTCGAAGCTTATATAAAACTCAACCACACGGCTGTTACTTCTCTATACGCGTGCGTACTCGGTTACTCGTAAAAGAGCGAAACAGCTGAAGCACGACTCGTTGCGGCAAAAAATAATTAAAAAATTTTTTCCATCTCATTTTAACCTTGTCTGATAATAGAATCTTGTTTTCTCTATCGCATAAATTTCATTTTAATTTTACGAATGATGAATCACAACGCCAAGACAACTGTGCAATGAACCTCAAGTTTATGCAAGTTTTACGTATCATTTACAAAAATTAGGAAATACTCGTAACCTTTGCAACTTTCGACAGCGGACAACAGTTATTTATCCTCCGCGCAAGCGCATCGACTTACAACTTTGAAAAATCGAAAATATAGTTTTCTGCACGAAAAATTAAACGATGCAACAATTACCTACGCTTGCTTCGAAAAAGTGCATTGTACGCGTAATAATATTGCGCAAAGTAATCAATGTGAAATTTCACAAGCATTTCGAAGGACAATTTTCTGAAAAGCCTGCCCGAGCGATAAACGAGATGAAATTGCAACAAATCCCCCGCGTCGGGTTCCCACGCGACATAAACAAAGGGACCCGCAACCGCTGTCATTTCCCTGCTACACGTGCTCGCTTTAATCGCTCTCGGGCGAAAGTACCCCGAGCTCAACGACGCGAGGGCACGGAGAAGCCCTAGGTGTGCGCCACCTCCCTCCCCTCCTACTCCTCGTACCTGGAAAAATCGAGGTCGCCGAACTCCAGCTGGTTCTCCAGGTCCCCCTCTACCAGCGCCGACTCTTCCAACTTCTCCGCGTGCGTCCTTTGCTGCTGGCGTTGCTGCTCTTGGTCCTGTCTGGCGAACCCGTTGACGACGACCACCTCCTCTGCCGGCAGGGTTATCTTCGTCGAGGAATACCTGACCCCGGCCTCGAGCCAGTCCTGCCTCTGGATGTTATCGTGCTCCTCTTGGCTGGCGGCCCGCGCGCCCTCAACCTCGTCGATCACCACGACGGTCGCGCACCCCTCCAGGGCACCACCTCTGCTCTCCCCGTTTACGAGCACCGGGATCCGCTCCTCCTCCTTGAACGTCACGCAATGAGGCTTCCTCCTTTTCCGTTCCGCGCTACCGTCCGTCCCGCTTGTCTCCTTGATCTCGACGCGCAGCCCATCCCGATCGTTGGGCTCCTCGTCGCGCACCCTGTCAACGTTCTCGCAGTCGCTCTTGCGCGCCTTCGACGAGTCGCTGGACTCATCTTTCCTCCTGGAGGTGTCGTCGATGCAGGGCTCCCTGCGATGTCCGGTCGTCCCGTTAGGCGTCCTCCCGGCGACCTGGGGCACTTGGCCGACCTTGCTCAAGTCCCGTGGCGCGGGCCGCCTCCTCTCCTCCGCGGACAGTTTGCCGCCGATCCCGGAGGCCGCCCTGACCAAGTGGGCCGAGTCGTACACGATGGTCCGACCGCCCCCGCCGCTCTCCCGCGGCCTCTGCTGCTCCTCGAGGCGCCAGGGTCGCTGATTCGGGGGCGGCGGCGCCTGCCTCGTTGGGCACGGCGGTCTCGGGGACTTCTTCAGTGCCTCGGCGACGACCTGCCTGCTCGGCCGGGGTGGCACCGGCGGAGGATGCGCACGTTGCGGAGCCGCCAATTGCATGCTCCGGCGCTTCGACGACTCTTTCCTTTGCTAGTTTCGCGCGCCGTGACACTCGATACTCTTGCCCTCGGACTCTCGTCGCTAAATGACGGAGAATCGGGTTACGAAAGTACTTTGTGATTAAGCGCCGTATTCGCTAGTTATGAATTGATATCGTCGAGGATGGATGAGAGAATAAGCACTCATTATTGGGCTCGCGTTCGAGGTAATTCTTGAGTCTGTAACTAATGGGCGGCTGAACGGTGAAAGTTTCAGATCTTATTAGAGATCGATACGATAGCGCACGGATCATTCGGTTCGATCGATTTGTTCAACTTTTGGTACGCCTAAGTTTTTCGTTATATTGCCGTATCAACGATCGTTTCTTTGATGCAAACTTAGATGTAGATTATGTCTTCGGCTGATGAATTGGTTTCGTATTGTGAGATGCAAACAAACGTTGAATGTGCTTAAAAGCTTCTCTTATGATAATTACAGATCATTAGGTTCGATCTGGTTGTAGGCTGTTTTTCGTGTCGAACGATATCAATGAGGGGGAAAATTATTCATATGCGAAAAACCATTCGACCTGATGTTCTTTTTCGTGCGTTATGCGTTGTTTTGAACACTGCAAGTCAAACGAAAATTCAGACCTGATTCGTGCACTTATAATGTTTGCTTACGTTTTCGAATTAATAAATCTATTCTATATAAAACCAAAGTCTTAACAACTTCTGATCTCCTGTAGGAAACGTGTTATTAAAACTTTCCCTTTTTTAATCACTTTATTTTTTAAAAGCTTCTCGTAATGATTCTCTTCTTTTGATACTGAGTTTTATTACAGTAACGTTCCAGAAGCTTAAGTTTCGAATAATTACCGTACACGCATAATCATTTCTCAAGTGTTCATTTAGAGACAAAAGAAAGTAGACTGGATCCTCTTTCGGTGTATCGACCTTCTTTCTCACCGCTTAATTTAGATTTTTAGGATAACCAACAGAAGTTGAAGAAGCGACGGCGAAATTTGGAGGTCGTCGATTTAGATCAATCCATTTAAAATTGTATGCAAAATGAGAAGAGTGCGTGAGTTTTTTTTTTCTTTTTTTTCGCTTGTAGATGCCTCCTTATGAATGTTAACGAGGCACAAGCGTTTATTTGTTGGTTTTCGAGGTTGAGCCGTTGCCGAATTTGGTGAATACTTGTTCTCGTGCAACGACTTCGCTTCCGCTTACACCCACTTTTTTTAAGAGACCGAGAGAGAGAGAGAGAGAGAGAGAGAGAGAGAGAGAGAAATTAGCGCAGGCGAATTTTCAGTGCGCTTGCTCCTCTTTTACGAGGCTATTAGTTTCGCATTCGCCGGAGGAACTCAGAAGTATTACACGATGCGCTGCTCCGAGAAGAAGAAACAACTTTCGTTTACAAAGGAGCACAGTCGAAAATTAGATTTTTTCCACAATACGTGGAATTACGTATGCGTCGAAGCACGCTTTTAAATATATATCTCTTACAATGGGCTTCTGGTAGTCCCAAAAAAAAGCTGATCCG
This sequence comes from Wiebesia pumilae, assembly GCA_018907045.1. Lineage (NCBI taxonomy): Eukaryota > Metazoa > Arthropoda > Insecta > Hymenoptera > Agaonidae > Wiebesia > Wiebesia pumilae. Next base: position 166,242 of record JACCHZ010000162.1, on the reverse strand, counting down.
CAAATTTATTCCATTGCACAAAATAACTGTATTTTGTTAGCGTATCAGGCAGTTTTCCATACTTTATTTATTACCGATATCGAAAGAATTATCGATCATCAATGATCGAGCCAACTCACCGATGTGATCGTTTGTTTACGTTCGATCGACGCCCGCCAAATGCTCATTGAAGATGTGGAAACGTAATTTACGAGGCTCATTGCTCAATCGCGTAGAAAAGTCAAATGTTCTCTCTATACTATATTACGTAGCATCCGAATACGCTAATCAGCAACGACACAGAACTTAGAATTGCGCACATCCAAGAATCCCCGTAGCGTATCGATTATCTCTAGAAGCTTAAGCCGGCGATTCGATGAGCGTTCGTTTCGCAAGGCTCATCCTATTGGTACACGAGCCGCGGCGAAACGCCACTTTCCCATCAACTCTCGATTTTCCAAAAATGATTTTCCGAAGACGCGCACTCCACTTCCGCTCGAACGCTCGCCGCTCGCGACCTCCAGTTCGTTCCGCGAGTTGTTTTTGAAAAACCGGTTGGCGTCCTCGCTCCCGTGGAATCGATCTCCTCTCGACTTGCGGACCCGAGCGAGAGACAAGGAGAGAAACGAAGAACTCGTTACGTAAAACTTATCCTTGAGGACGTAGCAGCAGTTACAACGTCGGCGGACACACCCGCGCGCGTCCGCTTAGATCGTCGTTAAATGCACGAGAGCCCCGACAATGACGAATTCCGAGTCGTCGAGGAGGCGGTGGTGGCTCGCGTGACAAGCGCGACTCCTTCGGCTCTCCCCCGGTCAACGTCGCGCCGCACTTAGTCACCTCGTGCATCCAGCGAGATCTGATTTCCTCGCTCGCTTCCGAGGAATATTAATTCAGCGATGCGGCGCCTTCTTCCTTATCACACTTACGTAACTTCCCAAGAATTTACCGATAGCGCGCTCGAGCTCATCGCTCGTTCGTCCGGCCTCCCGAACGAGTCGCAAATTAATAACGACTCCCGTCGTCTCCTGAGCGGCGCGCGCACCGAGTCGCGCCTACCGCCGCAGCTCCTCCGGACTCTCCTCGGGCCCGTGCGCACGCCCGAAAATGCCCGCGGCTCGTCCGGTCCACGTGCGCGCATGTCGCGCTCCGCACCAGGTCGGCCGCGTCCCTGCCTGACTCTCCTCCGGGACGACGAGCGAGATCGAGCGGTCGATCGCCCGGTAAAGTACAAGAGCGTGGCACCGATCGCCAAGTGATCCAGAACACTTCACCGATGACTCGTGGGCCAAGTTTAGGTTATACCATCGCTTCACTGTCGTCAAAGCTACTCGAACGTGCCGCAGCGCTGCATTACCTTTTTGTCATCCGGAGGAGGCTCTTGGCGCGGACTCTTCCAACGCGCACGACGAGTCAACTTTGCTTTTACTTTTTCAACTACGACTTGGCTCAAGGCCCTTCATCGACCTCTTCCCGGGCTGTTGTCGGCGAACGAGCGTTGATTCTGTTGCTCGTTGACAAGGGACTATTATTTTCATTTCCTTGCCCGAGCTCCTCTCCTTTGTTTCTCGGCCTTTTTCCCTCCTTCCCGAGAGCGCTGGAGGCCAACGCGCGACCTTTGCGCTCCTCTACATCCTCTAAGTGGAGGTGTTAACGCAGCGTCCCCATCTCTCTCTCTCTCTCTCTCTCTCTCTCTCTCTCTGTCTCTGTCTGTCTCTCTGTCTGTCTCTCTGTCTCGTTCTCTCCTCCAGGGGGAATCTGCAGAAGGCAAGAAAACCGAAGCGGCGAATCCTTTGTTTCGACCTCGGACGAATTCCCCTCGTTCGTGGCGCTCCGCCGCCGAGACAAAGAGGCTGGACGCGAGGGAAAAACGGGATCGTTCGCGGCCGGGGACCAGCGGGAACAAGCGCTGCGCTCTCGTCGGGTCTCGTTCGACGAGGCGAGAGACTCGGACTAAACTCGCCCTCTCGCTCCCGCGACCGCGGAGCCCGTCATCCTCCGTGAGAGGCAGGGGACCACGTGACGCCGGGACTCCCTGCCACGAAGAGATCGCGGTAGCTCGCCTCACTCCCCCACCCCGCCCCACCGCCTGCTCCGAAGGCAGGGCTTCGTGGGTGTAGCCGGTGTGCCGAGGGGAAGACGCGCGCGTTTGCGTGTGTCAGCCGTGGCGGTATCGCGGTCGGGAGAGTCGCCGGACGAGCTGAGAGAGACGGCGAGCGCCGGGACCGTGGGGTAGGGGGAGGAGTGCGGCGACTGGAGATGGATCGAGTACCTGTGCGCGTACGCGCGAGGGCAAGAGTTTCGCGGCTGTTAGCGACGCTTCCCGTGGATGCGTTCGCCGCTGGAACGACGACCGCGGGCGTTCCGCGATGATCCTGCCCAGCGATCCGATCGAGAGGAACTTTTTTTCAGCGAGGGGAGAAGATGTCGCACCCCGCGAGTCCGGAGGATCTCGCTGATGTCTAGCACCCAAACTCGGGTGCAACTCTCTCAACGCGCCGATTCACCAACGAAACGAACGCTAATTGTCCTTATACTTTTCCAACGATAACGTGCCGTCCCATGACCCTGGGCACAATATCCATTGCATTTAAACGATTATTCGCATATTCGTGTTCCGTTTCAGACCTGCCAATTTTACGCGTATTTATCATTTTCTTAAGCCGTCCTGCTAAGTTCTTTAAAGAAGAACTCGTTCCCAAAGTATGTAATCTTTGCCTGGCACTGAACCTCGATGAATATTATTAAGCCATTAAAGACTGTTTGCTTTGTAAATTAATTAATCATAAGAAATAATGCATTTTAAAAGAGTTGTACGAGTTATTTCGTTATGGAAAGGCAGGAAAAATGAAATACCGTTTTAAAAACTAATTAAAACTGGGAGATGATTGAGTAACGAAATAAGTGAAAAAGAATTATAAGAATGAGCCGACAGAGAAATGAAGAAGTATAAGATGATAAAGAAAAAAATATTTGAATTTTGAATGAAAGAAAAAATGTGAATAAATATGCATAAGCGACTGATGGAAAGCGGAAAAAGTAAAAGGAGCAAGCGAATCTTCATAAAGAACGAAATAAATAGATGAAGACGTGCATAAAAGTTAAAAATGCACGGTCAAAACTAATAATACGGTATCGCACTTTGCATACTTTCTAATAGATGCACGCGAAATAGAGTACAGTACAAGCATTTATCCAATAACATTATTTTATTGTAATAACCTTACTTTCACGCGATAATCCTTTATTCTGTAATAATAATAGTTATTATAATAAACTTGAGATTATCTTAAAATACAAAAGCCCACAATATTGGAGATTTTATGTAAATGCTCCTAAATGTGAGATTTTACAAATGCAGATATAAGATTTTTCACAAACCTCTACAATGAGGAGATTACAACATGTTGTAATGTAGACATACGACAAAAATGTTTAAACTTTCGAAAGATCGGAACCAGAATTACAAAACTCAATGTCAGATATTGTACACCAGAAATATGTTTTAATTTCGGTAACTCATCTGTACTTTTAAAACAAAAGTCCTAACTTAAGTTCCAGTCGTATTCGACAATTTTAAAGTCACGCATACATCATTTTGTGAAAATTAGATTTTACGCGAAAACCAGTTCGTAACGTTACAGTCGCTATTGTAAAATACAAGAAACCAATACAAAATCTTTTCGCGCATACACACATTTATTTTTATTCATTCGACAATAAATTAAAATGATTACGATACTTTTTGAACTGAATTTAAATTTGTTTCTTAGACTCTTAAACGCCTGAGAAATTACGACTCAAACGAACGTAGTATTATCATGTGTAAAGTAAGTAGACGCAGTTTTTTCAACGTCGCATACAATCTTATTACATTTGCAAATCTATCCCATTGTATTTTTAAAGCAGACGTACACGGGTAGTATTGCCAAATAAAGAAATGAATAATGTAAGTACGTATTACACTCCCCGATAACTACGTGCGAAGAAAGGTGAAAATTCATTATTTATTCATTGGTAATTTTTACGAGCCATTTCCTCTCTGAGATTAATAATTGACTACTATGAATTAAATAAATTATGATATCCATGATATTCAGCTTCGTTCCACATCGTACACGCTTAAGCAACTATTTTTCCGCACTGATCACAAGATATTATCGTTAAAATCGACCTCATTCCTTTTCAGATTACTCTTTTTTATTAATTATTTTATTTAATAATATAAATTAAAATACTTCTTATATTTTCCACCGCGCGTGATAATTTAATCGATCACAGAGAGTGATGGATACTTTAAGCAGATTTAAAAGTACTTGGATATTGGATAAAATGTGTATTATTTACGTGCACGTCTAGCAATTGTCATCGCCTATTCAATTTCTCTCGGTGTACTCAAAGATGCTCTCACTTTTTGAAGTATAATCAAGAATACCGAACAGCAACTTAATGCAAAATTAACTAGCAAACTGTAAACGAATACATTGATAAATAAAAAATTGACTTGAACAAATTAAAAATATTAACTGGATAGGTAATGGTATATTTAATAGTATATCTTTCAAAATCATTATCAACAGTTGCAAATTTCCTAAAAATAGGCTGCTGTTTATTTTCAGAGAAGGATTATATATATAAAGAGTATATTCAAAGGAGACTGACTGGCACATATGTACGTAATGTAATAAATCCTCAATTTAATTTCATAAAAATTTTAATTCGGAACACGGTACTGTTATCAGTTTTAAAAATAACGCTTTTCGCGTTTATCTCACGCATGCCCTGCAAAAAAGCGTTAGTAAATAATTGAATTAGATATTTATTGTAAATGTCACTGTCGAAATATACAACAATAATTATAATTATTCACTTGTGCTGCTTACAAAACATTTTAAGTAATGAGAAACATGAAAATGCACATTAAATCACGCTCATGTAAATATGAAAACTATTTGAAGAATTAATATTTATTCTACCTCTTACATGTAAGTATTCGTAACTGAAAGTACTGAAAATAAGTGCAAGACTTTTTCAGTGTCTTTCAATGATGTAATATATATAATAGTCATACATGTGACCGTTAGCACGTGTTCATGGTTGTATGCGAGTATTCACTTCATTATTAATGAAGTATCTCTCGTTCCGCTTAGGGAACAATAACCTAAAAATGCTTTTCGGGTTAAGTAAAATTGTACTTTGACGCAGACTTGCCCCTTTCGCAAAATAATAATTCCACCGTTAAAGCTTTCGCCAACTCAATATATAAAGAGAACGAGGTACTAAAAAATATCGTAAGATCAAGGTTCCTAGGAGTTTAACAAGTTATCTCACGAGACAGTCATTTCAAAATTTGTCGCAAGCGCGCACATTATTCCTCTACTTGACTACCCACATTCGTATCATTCCTACATCTGTTCGCGCTTTTGCCTCGACGAAAATAACGTGTAAACAACAACAAAAAAGAAGAGAATGCGCGTAAAAACCGCGTTAAACTCGCTCTACCCTCATCTAACCCCGCGCCTAACCAACTTCTTACGTTAACACATACACACAAGTATGCGGAACGTTTATTCGCGGCTTACTTTTTCTCCTCCTCTGAATGCCTTGTTGTGCTCGTCTAGTGTGCGAGAGGATGCGACGGTGCCCGTCGACGAATAAGTATAAGGTCCGCCGAGTCCTAGCACTCCGGATGTCTTTATTATCGGAATGCCTCGACTCTTTGCGCTGCAAAATCAATTTGATTATTGTAATTACGGGTGAGAGGGTATTATTTGAGGCCTAGATTGATGGCTCTCGAGCAGCGCTCGTTACTTATTGTCTAGTGATTCGCGTGAAAAGTACTATACCGAAAGTCATCGGCAGCTGGTCCTCGTGCGCGTATCATAGAAACTAATTTCTATTTGCCATTTACCGCACAGCGACGCGCATAACTTTCGGTTTTGTTCAATGTTTGTGCACCGATAGGGGCCGTAATTTCTCTGATGACTTTATTTGCTGCTCGTAATACCGTGCAGTTGCAAAATCTGATTAAAAATGCACATTCTTTGAGGCGGAAAAAATGCAAGCTCGTTGATTATATCAGAGAAACGGATAGAGCAACTTCAATTAAAATAAATTATAATTTCCGTGAGAAATTCCAATTCGCACGGCCTAATGTACTTTCATTTACCGCAGGGCTTCCAAAAGGAAAATAAATCAGCAAGGCAGGGCTTTTATGCTCAAAAATTAAAAGAACAGTGGCACTTGACGTGTAGGATCATTGTGATCGCTTATACAACTGGTTTAACGGACAAAGAGCAGGTATTTCCTTTTGCGATATGCACTTTTAATGCCTGATAATAATTAATTTGTTCGAAACCGGGAAAGTTGTATCCAGCGAATAATCAACGCAGTCCCTGCTTAATACGTGGAGCGCATTCGACCGAAAGGTAATTGATAATTTATACGCAAATCGTGACTCCATTTTCGAAGCGCTCGCACATACGCGAAGCCTTTGTGCGCGTCGATCCTCGATTGCGGCATCCTCGCAACCAAACTACGACGATCCGCGTATTGTAAAAACAAATGGACAAACCCTGAGGCCCTGAATCGGTCGCACTCACGCGACTCTCCCGAGATTCGACGCATGAAAGACTTTCGTTGCGCCAGATTGCGGTCTAAGGTTATAATAACGTCGTTGCCGTTGTCTCCCGGTGCCGCGGGTCACGCAGCCTCTTAAACTCTGTCAACGTCAGTCGACGACGACGTCGATCTCCCAGGCAAAATCCAACGTACGTTGCGCAAGCGCAAGTGCGAGCTTTTTCCCCATTCTCGTTGTTGCTCAATGAAGACTCGCCTATCCGTTATTAAATAATTCGAATCGCTCGTGTTTTCGGATACCGTGAGCCCGTTATTAACTTTTATATCGAATTTATTTTATTTTTATATCTTTGGCTCTGACGCAATGCTTTTTAAATTAACTTAACTATTTATGCGTTACTTTTATCTGTGCATTGCCATTAGCTTCAGGCCTTCAAAGTGAAAAACGTCTATCTTAACTGGTTTGTCGATCAATTTAAAGTTAAATACTCATTATTGGCAATGATTTTTGCGAGAGGCTAATTAAAAGAAATTTGTCGACAACTATAAAAGCTAAATTAAGTTGCTATTTTAGACTCGCACGAGTGTCAGAATCATCCGACTAAAACAACGCAAATTCGACGATTAAGACGATAGCAAATTCCTAGATACTACGAGAATAATAACGACGGTAAGCAATGCTGGGTAGTATTTATTTAATAGAGAAGGTATATCACAATGATTATGAATAATGCCCAAAGATTTCGTTTTAATTTATGCAGTAACATAAATAAAAATTAATGATTAAATAAGTCGAAGCTCATAAAGTAATCAAAGATCGTATCATATAAAAGCCTACGGTTTACGTAAATTATTTAATACACTTGAAAGTTTGTGATCACATTACGAAGTCATAAAAGAAAGAAATAACACTTGGATAAATAAACTTTTCATCCTTAACTTTTCTATGATGTTTATGTATTCTATCAACACTAACCTCGTTTATGTACGCTTGGTTAATAAAATTGAATTCTCAAAAATGTACTAGATGCTACATAATTACCGTAGTAAAACAGATTTTTATTTAATTTTAAATTCATAACTTTTACTCGAGTGAGACGCATTTACTCAAGGCAGTTTCAATTTTTTAAATATTTGTTTGTTACATATACTTACAGAATACATAAAAAATAAGCCGTGATACTTGTAATTGCATTTCAAAAATATATTTTCAATTTTAAAAATTGTATTACATTCGTGCGTTTTAAACATTTTTCAATTAAATATCGGGCTTACAAAGTCTATTCGTGCTTAGACCTAATAAACGTATTGTTTATTAAATTTTTCAAAATAATAAGCATAATTATCAAAAGTATATTCAATGTAAATACATAATTTAGATACATATACTTAATGAAGCATATTATTAAATCTACGCGTGCGCGCGCGCGCACGCGCACCCACGCACACACACATGTACTTTAGATATTACTTTCCCCAGCATACAGAAGGCTTGCAAGTAAAAAATCTCATCATAAAGATAGTCGATATCTTTTCTAACGAAGACTGTTACTTTCTCAGAAATCAATGAATAATGAAATGAAATTAATCAGTCAATGGCATATTCACATGCACACTTTCCCTCTCTCTCTCTCTCTGCTCTCGCTCGTACACACACACAGAGAGAGAGAGAGAGAGAGAGAGAGAGAGAGAGAGACGTATAAAAGGCTGTTTTTTTTAAGTAAAAATAATGTCTGTTATAAGATATCACACATGGCTTCACCGAACAAAAATTACTTAAAAAAACATATGTACTCAGAGGAAAGAACAACACATAAACAAATATATACACTTTCAAACTTTTTACATTCGATTCTAGATAACATTTAAAAAACTAATTGAAAACTAATTGCTTGTTCAAAAGCATAATCTATATAGAAATGTATCGATACCCTGATTATCGAACCTATTCGAATAAAAATTATTGAGATTAGTGAACATATTTAAATAAAAATAAGACCGGAGATGAAAACTGCGACTGAATATTAGCTGCTTAATGAACTACAAAGATGTCACTAAAGATAGGAGGAAACTAGTTTGAACGTATTCTTAAAAAAAAAATCTAAAAGTTAATTTTACCGTATCATATAACGGCATGAAATGCTAACTGAAGCTGCATCTATTTTTCATTGACGTAATTTAAATATCACGCTTGTTGCGAGTATTCACGATATCTACCAAAGTGTATAAATTCCCCTACGAATTTCATTGGAATTTTTCGTCCCTTTTCCAACGGAGTACGTACGCCGTGCAACGAGCGGTCATACAATTTTCCGCGATACAAAGAAATTAAATTCATAACTATCCTTGTGAACACGAATACTTTGAAAAATGCACGCTCGCGCCTTTACAGGACACATACACGCTACGATCTAATAAAATAATTGGCGATAGGAACGAATTGAAATTTCTTTGTGTCGCAACAAAGGAGACGAGTTCTTGCCTATACTCGTGCTCCTCGATTGTTTAACCACGGGCATTACAATAAGCTCCCACTCGTTACAAAAAAAAGGACGGTCCCCTACTCCGCTAAGAGCGATTATCTCACTTTAAAATAGTGTTATCGCCGTGCCGTTGCGTACGCAGCATCAGAAAAAGAGTACGAGAAAAAAGTTCGATTCCCGTGAAAATCGCTTACATAAATAATTTTACACCCGCAGATAAAGCTTCGAATGAATTCTCATTACGCGCGCATTTCACGCTTTCACACCGACACCACTTCATGGGTACGGCCTCTCCCACCCACCCATCGATTCATTATCCCTCTTACGACGAGATTTTCCACTCGATCCGGTTCGATTTGAATTCTCACAGTGCGGGAAGTCCCCTCCTCGTTCACGGTCAGGAGTCGAAAACTTCTCCCCGCCTCTCGCGTCGGGGACGATCGGAGTACTGTGTGTGTACGTACGTATCTCCCTTAGCCAAAATACCGACTAATACTCGGATGAATTGCGCAAGGTATTGCAGTGGCGATGAGCCGGAGCCGAGGGGATCCAGCCAAACGAACGTAGCGTATTTTAACGAGCCTCTCTCTCTCTCTCTCTCTCTCTCTCTCTCTCTCTCTCTCTCTCTCTCTCTCTCTCTCTCTCTCTCTGTCGATTGCGCCTGTTCGCGCACGCGGCGCTCACCCGCCAATTTAAGCAGGCGTCGGCCGCGCGCCAGAGTTCACCAAGTGAACGTCGGCGTACGAAGTGAGTGTACGTACCGGTCGGCGCGCGCTGAAAATCATGAGGATCGGGCACGACTCCGAGGGACCGCTTCTTGTCCTCGACAAGACCTGCCACCGCCGACACTCCCGCACGTACTGCTCGGTGTTTCGGAGATGGAACCAACTCTTTTGCTCCTCACGAGGAGCACAATTTTGACGAAAATACTCTTTATCTCGGGGTGCTTCGTACAGATCGTACAACTAATGACCTTTTATCACTTTTTATAAAGAACTTACCCAATTAGACGAAAACTCTATCGGATTAAATCTCACGTACGATTGCTGCGATGGTACTTCTGTCTCTCGATGAGACGCGGTCAACGATTCGACGTTAAAAAGAAAAGGAAAGAGTGACCAGGAATGGTTCAAAAAGCATGGAAAAGTACCGTTGGACCGGTTGTCTCGAAAAAGTAGCAATTTCGAGGGAATAGATTTATGAATAATAATATTAAAGCTGAGGAAAATTAAAAGTCGCGCGAGCTCAAGATCGGAAATTGTGGAGTTTGTAAGAAAATGGGGGGCGGGGCGGTGAGGGGAGGGGATAAAACAACGGATAACGCGCATCGTGCACGTTTCCGCAAAGAATGTAAAGCAAAAATTTCACGAATACACTAATAGGTACAAGCTTGAAATTACAAGTTAAAGGTGCAAGACACGATCGAGGTAGTCGATCAATTATTGAACGATAAATCGTAGACTCGATTGCTTATTTCGTTATTGTATAATAATTGTCTCGTTAGACGGTAAGTTTCCGCAGAAACAATTACGCAATTATTCTGAATTGTTCTACTCGCCGTTATTAGTGGATCGTGATAAAAACGCAGCCGGTCATTTACCTTCGTTAAAAAGAAAATGCATTTCGAGACACACGCACCAGCAAGCGCAGGCTCGCGTACTTATTATAAATTACATTGGGAAAAGCTCAAACGTGCGCGCGACTATCTTCCATCGGCTGCACAGACAGAAAATGTCCGAGACAGCGCTTGGGAGAAAAACGCAAAATCCTTCGTGTGCCAGCGTGCGTTCGCCCACCGGGAAAAAGTGTCGGTACGAAAGTAATCGGAGGTTTTTCCAGGTCTTTCGAAAACACGCATCTACATTGCAATACCTGAGCGCGCATGCGCGCGTGCCAGCGATGACTGGACCGAGCGCGAGTCGCCTTTGAAGATTCGTCTCTCGCTCGCGCGAATTCTCGACCCCTCGGGTGACCTTTGCTGCCTAGAGACAATGAATTTTGACGTCGAGCCCGTAAGTAACGTCTCGAATGACTAAACGCGCCCCTAATTACGAGATAATGGCACCGCCGTGTGTCCCGAGACGACACGTCCGTTGCGCAAAGCACCGAGAGGGATTCGTTTTACGCAGCTCGGTGGCAATGTTTATCAACTGCGGTAATAAACGGTTATGCGAGGCTTCGAATATACGAGCAGCACTTAAGTGCGTGGAAAAGAATTATGCGAAAAGTTATGCTTCCTGAGAAACTCTACGTAGCTATTGATGGCTCCCTAATGATTAGAGGAGTTTCGGTGCGTTCGCGTGTAAAAAGTTCATTGTGAACAAAGGAGCTCGTTATCGTTCGACGTGTCTTCAATTCGCCATTGCAGTTCTTGGTGTGATGTCGAAAAAAATTATTTTCTAAATTGCCGAGGGCATGGGAGCGCTTTCGTTCAAAGTGCACTGTAACAAAATGAACATCGATAGTACCGTCGTATTCGCAATTGGTGGAAGCATTTATGTGCCCGTTTTCGAAGCAAAAGTTCACTTGGAACGTTGATTAATCGGGTGTTTGAGAAATTTCACATAACTATCTTCAACAAATGCATTTGCTTGCTTATTTACAAGCTGCCACGCTAAACTGGCGTAGCTTTAATAACATTGCAATCGGTACGCATTTGAAGAAATTGCATTACTTGAAACGTGCCCATTAATAGAGACAAATATTTTTATCAATTCTAAATATCTGACCGTTGCTCGTTCACTCGGCGAATTTTCTTTTCAAACCGATAGTTTGACTTGGTTAAACTTTGTTAGCTGCAAGTTTCTTAATTGGTTAGTCCTTCTTGCATAGATGATTATCTGATTTGTATTACCAATTTCGAGTAAATGCGTATTTGATTTGAAATCAATCATTTATTACAAATCAAGATGCTTGCGTACTTTACTCGTATTTAAAGTAAACTAACCCATTTAAAGTAAAACAGTTGATTCGCATCGAACGTGTATTTGGCTGTCAAGATGTATTAAGAATTCTTACAACACGTGTCGTTTCGTGCTCCCATTAGTCAACCAACGTGCACCATAAGCTATACGAAAGTAACCATTGGTTAAAAAGCTTATGTAATCTCATGCTCTTACAATTATCGAATATACATTAATAACTTGGATTTGAAAGTGGTCATACCTCTTTCCTACGTGCAATTCAAATTATCTGTTACAGTGCATTAGTAGTAAGTAGATCACGTTACGGTGTACCGAAAGTAGTTGCGAGTTAAAATTCAGGTTAGGCATTCGATTACGGCATGAATCTCTCTTTCTTATTTTTTTTTTAATGAAAGTATGGAGAATAATGTTTGAATAGTGCAGCTTACAATTTCATTTCTTATATTATCTGAATATTTTTTTATACGCTACGAAATGCATTGCAATGAGCAACCTCATACTTATTACTTACCAATTAATATTTGTTTTTGCAATTGAAATACTTCATAATCTTTAAGCTTTACGAAATGACAATTTTTCGTATTCAAACACAACTTCTTTTCACCATTCGTGTATGAATCGTTTAATTATTTTTATAAAAAGCATACGTACAGCTGGTAATACCTATTGCGATGTCAATAAAAATATCACGAAAAAGTATTTACGTTTGTAATTTTTTAACGTGTGTGTAGTAAAATGTAATAGAAAGTCTTCGAGCACTTGTTCACTGTAAATGAAGGAAAGACTGAATTTTATTCAAGTATTTATTGCAAAACTACATACGTGCACGTAATTCTTAAACATACGTTTGGATTACGCAACAAACTATAGAAATGCGTTGAAATTTAGAAAAATATTTTATACATCTATACAAAATTAACACCTTTAAAATATAATATCAATTACATTATTACAAATCAACTTACGTAACGCGATAATTAACAAAATATACTTCCAGACGATATTAAAAATTAAAAGTTTTCCGTATCAGTTGAAGGAAAAATCAAAGAATTTTCATTTTAAGCATTAATGTCAATTAACGACAGTTGAACGTACGAGTCCTAAAAGCCGTTCTTAAGCTTTTAATGGGTAATGTAATGAAGATGCACGTAATCAAAGATTTCGTGCTTGTATCATGTCTAAGAAAACTAATATTTACCAATTAATGCAACTTGTATTCGAAACTTTGACCGTGACGCAATTAAGTCTTATGTTATAAAAACAGAATTAATAAACAGTAAAATAAGAAAAAAATAATAATAAACATTCGATTCATTCCTTTTTATGGATTAATTCAAACGGCAAGAAAAACAGTAGCAGAAATGCCTCAAGCGATAGTTAATAAAGTTGTAGCGTAGTAAAGCCAAGGCAAATTTCATATCCACGTTTCATAAGGATGACAATAGTCGGGAAATCAGTCAGCCGTCGGAAAATGTTTCCGATTACTTTTGCTCTCGAATGCCTCAATTATTTATAAATAGAAAATGAACGCCAATCAAATTAAAGTACGAGAAAGTTAGCTATCATAAAATGACGCTGAATTTACGAGGCGATTCCCAGCATAGAACTTCTCTAAGAAGTTTATGTACGCGGAAAGTAAGCAGGTAATAATATGGCAATTGAGCAAATACCGCTTTCACGAAAAAAGATTACATCTTTCGTAAATCACCTACGAATTTCCACTACCATTATACCACAACTACTTCCTCCATCATGCCGCATATCCGATTATTACGTCTCGACGCGAGAAACAAACAAATTCTTAAAAGCTCATAAACTTCTTATCCCTCCGGCTCGAATTGGCCGAGTGAGCCTTGTCGAATGCACTCGGTTACATGGCAAGTAACAGGTAGAAGGCACAAGCGCAACGTGCAACGAGGCTCGTTACGCGGACCGATGACGACCTCGTGGGTCGCGACGGTGCCGGTCCCAAGAGTTCGAAGGGGCGCCGCGCATGCGCCACCAATCGCGCACGTGCGCTATCGATCCCGGCGCGATCCACATTACTTACCCCTGAGTCCCGACGCTTCTGGGACCGAGCGCCGGCCGCTGGAGGCGCTGTCGAGCCACGGGCCGAGCTACTCCTTGAACTTCCACTCCTGGCGACACATCGGGCAGAGGAGGCTCGTCTGCTGGGAGTTCAGCCACTTCATGATGCAGTGGATGTGGAAGCAGTGCGAGCACTGGCCCCAGACTGCACACGACAAGAGTGACGATCAGCCGAATGCGGCGACCTTGTTTCCCTGTTCCTCGACGAGAGCGCGCAGCCTCGCCCCGGTCTCGGGGAGCGAACGGAACTGCCCGTCGTCTACGGGCGCTCGCGGGGTGAGGGCAAAACAATTCGTGCGCCGATCGATAACCACCACTCACGCGACCCCCTAACGACGATGCGATACCTACGTACGCATTGCGCAGATGCGGAGCGCGTCCACCTCGATCGCAACCGCTGTCAATGAAACTCTCCTTCGAGAGCTTTCCGTTTCCGAGTCCTTAAACGTCGACAATACCCGCGATCGCGCGCGCGTCTTGTCTTGGTCGAGGACACCCCAAGTACCGCGAGTAATTTATCAACTGCCGATAAGTGCACCATACGACCTTCGTTCGCGTTCGTTTGAATCGTCGTTTTAAGCTTAACGAAAACGACGCTTTGCCTCGAGCACAGCAGAACGTGACATTCTAGCACTCGTTACCCTACATAAGCATTCTCTACTTCACTTGTAAATCAAATGCACAGAGAGATAATATTTGAATTAGTAGCAACTCGAGGGGCTCGAGCTACTTTTTTCTTTTTATTTTATTAAATCGAGTGAATTTTCTATTGTTTTTTCTCTGGTTTTATCGACGCACGTCAACGATCGTACATTTCCAGTTTTAAGTCTATTAAACGTAATTATTTACACGTGCTTGTCTCGATGTGTTAAAAAAAAAAACACAATTGAAACATTTGAACTTGTTGAAAGAATAAGATCGACTTTTGATAGAGACGCCTGAAGAAATATCAGTTCCTTATAATTTTTCTCAAATATGAATTCTCAAAGTGTACAGCATTTTCTTATTTATATTCCGTTATGTGCCTATAACTCGAGGTAACGTCGTAACGTCGTTAAATGTGTAATAATTATTTAATATGAAATCATTGTATATAAAAGAAGAGTTGCGTTCAAGAATTACTCAAAATTACTCGTAATTAAATAATTTAAAAAAAAAAAACTACAATCATCCGTATGTGTAATTTCTTTGTACTAAAAAGTTAACTAGCGACACTCCTATAACTTTCTAAAAGTATTATTTAAAAAGCACACAATTGATTCATACTTACACAAATTCTTTCGTTAGTTTCATGCATTAATAATATTGTAGGCGATAAAAGAACAAGAAACATGCCTTAATTCATAATACGTTAAAGTTGCTAAAATCGCACATTTTGTATCACGATGCGTTAAAACAAAAGATAAACATGATGAATCTAACGTCGTTTAGTCATAAAGAGTTTAAACTTTTTAGAAATATAAATAAGCGACCGTTTCTCAATGAGAATTGATATTACAGTTGAATTTTACAATGATTAACACCCAAAATATGCAAAGACTTCACAAAAATGTTACGAATCTAATTAAATATTCCGAATGTTAATTTTACGTTTTTAATTTAAAAAGTTATAAAGAAAACGGAATTCAGCTATTGTTGCAGTGTTGTGAATTGTAAATTTTTTACGTGTGTGACCGTAAGAGAATTAAATAAAAAACTACGATATGCTTTGTCGTATTTGTAAAGATTGATTTTATAAAAAAAAAAAAAAAAAAAAAAAAAAAAAAAAAATTATAACTTTACGTAGTTTAATTGTACTTTTCTTGAGATAATTGATTTTCACTTGAATGCTAATAATTAGTACGTCTTCTTACTTAGCACTTAACATAACAGATATCGAGAATGCAAACGTTAAATTACATATGAAAAATTTCAAACTAATCGTTCGTGTCCGCTGCAGCGTACGAGAAAAAAAATGTAAAAAATAAAGAAACCAACGCATTGCGCGCATTTATGTCCGAAGATACTTGATTATGTAGAATTCGTGCATTACTTAAAGCTCATTAGTTAAAAATACATGAGCGACAAGTAGAAAAGGAATAAAAAATATAAATCAACTTAACAAACCATACGAACAAATGCAAAGTAAATTTAATAAATAATGGCGAATAAAATTAATTTTATTCTCGCGAATTTTAGAATACCAATTCTACAAAACGCATATCCGCGTACCAGTTCATGCACCGCATACATAAATTAACGTATCTATTTTGAATAATTCGATCAATAAGCGCAATTGAAGCTTCGTGACGGCGACGCTTCCTGCGCGTCCTGTACGCCCATCTGTCGCGCTCACCGGCTCCTACGTTGTTTTAGAAAATATAAAATACAGCTCATACCTAATGGGCAATCATCGCCGGGTATTTTGCAGTCAGGGCAGCTCGCGTCGAACGGCATCCGGCAAATACCACAGTTGTCGTCGTTGGCGACCCAACGCCAGGTGGCGACGCCTCTCCAACCTACGGTAACGAAAAAGCGCGACTTTTACTTTACCAACTAAGCTAATCGCATAATCTGCGTCATAGTAATATCCACCATCTAGACGAATATTAATCCGGTAATCAAGCCCATTGATAATGACGCGAGCGTTTTAGGCTCCCTTTTAACTCCCGACAAGCAACTCGTGTCTGTTCCATTACTGCATTACTTATTGATGCTTTGGCCTGTTAATTAACCCTTTACTTTTAATTCATCCATCTTTCTTTCTTTCTTTCTTTCTTTCCTTCATTGAAATGCATTTTCTAATATCATTATCGGATAGATAATGGGAATTCAATCTTTTTAAATAACGCGTTGTCAAATTACCAGCTACAATTGTTCTCGACATTTAGCATTCGAACGGATAAATTCGTAATGTAGGAAATTCTAACCTCGCCGCGTTATCTTCAAGCATTAAAAATAAATCGTCCGTAATGAAAGCTTATGCTTGATTAATCGGTAAAAATTTCAACACTTTGTTGAAATACTTTATATTGTAAATTATATGAAAACAAATTAAACAAGTAGGATGCACATACGATAATGAAAATCGCAACATAACCAACAGAACGTTTCTCTGAAATGATCCGTTGTTATATTTATAAAAGAACGAATGGTATGCTGCTTGTACTTCGGTGTTTTTATTAGCATGGTTGATTATAAACCGCTATTAAATTTTAATGTATAAAAATTAAAAAGAAAAAGTTAATGATGAATTTTAAGACAAAGTTAACAAACTTACTATTTATTGTAACTTTCATGTCTTTTTTTAATCCCTTAGTGCCTGAAAACTTGTGTTATTTGAAATGTCCTTGAAAGAGAAACTTTTTTCTTTTATTAGAACTAAATAATTAAGTTACCGGAACGAAAACACAATGTACTCCTTCTACCAATTACGCCATATTGAAATTTCTTGAAAAAGTTTACAAAGTGCCGCACGTGAGAGCGCGTGCGCACTGCTAAGTATGGCGCTACTCGACTTAAAAAGGTTATTATTTCTACTAAGCTATTTAAAAATCCATCTATTACCAAGGGTAATATTTGCTTACGCGAATGAAGTATGCTGTAAAAATTAACTTGTTTAACTCCTTAAGTTTTTCCACTTTATTGTGCTTTAGTTTTTCATAAATATAGAAATCCATTCGTGTGGAATGATCTGAATTCTTCCTTCAAATATTATTCAGTATGAATTCAATCAATTTAACACAATATGTATTTTCTTTTCGATATATACATGTACATATGTCTTTCATAGTCTTTTATATACAAAAATGTATTACTATCGACAATTTGTACACCGTTTAGTTATACGCATCATAAAATGTTTCCAAGCTTATAAACACCAAAGAGTAACATATCAAATAAATACTGAATATGTAAAAGAAACTAATTCATTATGTCGTTTCTGAAGTTCATTCCACTAACTTAAGTTTTCAGGTGTTTATTGGCTCTGTTCATTTGATAGAATACATTGCGCACAGCGTGCGTTTGCACGTAGGCATATGCACACATGTTCCTTATTGGAACACATTATGCCATATAAACTCAAATCAATAATAATGATGACTAATAATGATGACACATATTAAATGGTAAGAATTAACAAGCTTCAGTTGTAAATCGAACAAATACATTAATTTCCCGATTTAAACATCTAATAGAATTAGTGTTTTTTTAAATTAAATGAAAAATAAAAGTAAAGTAATTACAATGCTATTTATTATTGAAATTCTTACTTTCAATACATGCAACGTACATTAAAATTATATTTGAAGTATCATTATTAAATAATTTTCTATATAATTAATCATTTATATTCCGAATAGAAAATCAATTCAACGTTAAATTCAAAAATTAAGAATGCAAAGAAAAAGTACTGTAAGTACATTTAAGTATCTATCAAATATAATTATATAGAAACTTTTATACTTTGCATATCTATCGTTGTTGTTTTAATATAGCCTGTCGAAACGACATTATTTAAATACGTATTTCAAAGTTCGAGGTTCGAGGTTTTATCTGGAGCAACTTTTGTCTTTCTTAGTGATTACATTACAGTTACTGTAGCGTAAATTTACTACAGGATTCATTTGTATGTACTATATGTAATACTATACGTACAACCTTCTGTATTTTACTTGACGGAGGACTTAAGCGTCTTTTCGTAAGCCATTATAACAAGGACATTAGGATTCGACGTGATATCGTGTACGAGCTTGGGATCCTCTTGTGCAATACAGCTCTATTATAGGAAAAAAATCTACGCGAATGTTTGAAATCAGGTTTCAGAAAGCTTTTATAGAAAGACATATATTTTTTATGACCTTAGAAGTCACTTAAATTAAATTAACAATTACCTATCGTGAGTAAACTTAAACTTAATCTTTAATCTTTAATCTTAGATTAAATTTGAGTCTTTACGAATAAAATATGTCTAGGAAACCGCATGAATACTTCAGCTTTTCAGCGGTTTTCCCCGGAACTTTGTTCCAAACGCAAACATTATTCCAAGGGTTAATCCCACTCCTACTTGGAAAACAATCGAACGCGGTATTATATATAGAAGGAAATTCTCTCTCTCTCTCTCTCTCTTTATCCCTCTGGCTATCTCTGTTGTAACATAAATCAATAATCCACTCTCATAAATGCAAACAAACAAAAAACATTTGCCGCGACCAGCGCCAGTACATTTCTCCCTCTATTAAAAAGTCCAGAGAAAAAAAAAAAAACGATCCCATTATAGTCGTCGTATACACGCTCATTCGGATTCTAGAAATGTCGGCGCAGAAAGAGACGCCGTCATCCGGTATACGTATTACCTACTTTCTTTAAAAAGGGCGAAAACAGGACAAAACACACGTACCACTGAGTATAAACGTATTCTCGAGCAGCTGCATCGCGCAACTCCCAGTCTCGCGAAAAATTTGCCCGTCGCTCCGTGAAAATCGAGTCTTGTACGAGACCCTTTTACACTGATAATTCCTCCTTTCACGGACTCTTCTCGCGACTCCTTAAACCTATTGAATACCCGAATTATTTATTATCAATGAAATTTTTATCACAACGCTTATACAGTCATCCATGCAAATTCCAATAGCTTAGTTATTGTAATAGCTCTCTAAATGCCCGCTTTATTATTTATCATTCGAGTAATTAGGTAGGCTTTATACGTTTTAATGAATGCATCGTAGGTCTAGACGTGCTTACTTGTTAAACAATAAATAAACACGAATAGTAGAGAGCAAATTGAAGCTAATTTATTTGAATTCTACGATCGAAATATAGCTTGATTCAATTGAATATATTCAAAAACTAAAGGGGAAAAAAATCAGTGTCATTACCATTAATGCAATCGATGTAATAAAATAATAAAATATTAAAATGTAATACCCCGTTTATGTGTATCGTTTCAATATGTCTTCAAGCGCTCGATAATTACAAGTCTCCAAGCTTATTTAAAAAATCATCCAATCCATTTGCACACAACGATTGGTGTTTTTTAGTTCGAAATAATGTGTACTTCAAATGTACATCTAGCGTTAAATTACCATGAATTAACGATAAATTAACGACTACAGTACGTAAATATTAGAATGCATTATTGCAAGACTTACAACTTCGTCAATTTTTTATGCGAAGCAAAGGATCGATGTTGCGTCTTTGCCGTCTTTGCCGTCTTTGTAAAGAAACAAAATTTGTTGAATATTCCTGCAAATACGCCGAGAGGCAATAAATAATCCACGGCTGTTATAACGCGGGAGACTTTAATAACCGCGGAGAAGGTAGAACTCATCAATAATTTACACGGTCTACCGAGAAATAGAAGGGCGTTTTAAAAGTTGGCGGTGAACCAGCTGGTAATGACACATGGTTCCTTTCATCGCCTACGATCCCTTTGTAATATCTGCCTAGCGTACCATGCGCTACTGTACGCCCTTAGCCCCCGAGACAAAAGCGTACGAGGGGCGTCGTGCGCGCGCGCGCGCGGGCCCACGAACTCCGGGGTGTTCGCCAGTTGCAAATGCACAGACACATGTGCAACTGAGTTCGTGCACAAGGCGCACTTTGGTGCGTTCAAATGCGACACATGGAAAAAGCGCGCTGACACGGTCGAGGGAAGCTATCAGGGTGAAACTCGACGTAGACGGCGCGTCGGTCGTTCATCCTTCCTATGCGTGGAGAGCAAATAGAGCTTCGCGAAAGAAATCTCGAGTCGGTGGCGATCCACGTGGGCATGTTGCTGCTGGGTTAGCGAACGATAAGGACGTTTTGCATGATCGAAGAAAGGGCCTCCAATGGAGGAGCGATCGGTCATAAAGGTCGGCGCGAGAACCATGAACGAGGTTGGCGTCGACGACGCTTAGCGGATGCCTACGCGAGAAAACTACGTGGCGCCGCCGTACAACTTGGCGCAGATGTCGCGTTGGTCGCCGAGCTCACCTACGAGCTGCTCACGAATGCACACGCGCTTATCGCGCACCGATATGGCGACGCGCCATCCGCTTCGCGTTTAGCTGCGATGTATTCTCTTTGCGTGGCTGGTGTTGGTGTGTGCGCGCACCGGTCGCAATAGCCAGTGAGAGAGATAAGACGAGAGGGACAGAAGGTGCATAGAACGTAGTAAAAAAGAGAGCGGGATCTCGCGCAGTCATATATGATATAGTGGCGCGCCGCGAGCCGCCGAGCGACGGATTCGAGAGTATATGTATATATTGTGATAAAGTGTGGGGTACGCAGCAGCATCGCAACGAGGAGGAAAAATACAAAGGAAGATTCTCTGTATTTAAGGCATTGTTCGCGAATGTCCTCGATACAGACGAGAAACGCGACGAGCGGCCGTGGAGATGTCCGACGAGCTGCTCCTCGGGCTGCTGATTTAGGCCGAGAGTAAAGGCGCATCCGAGTAAGTCCTGGACAAGTTGGAACGGTGCAAGAGGTGCGAGGGAGAGAGGAGAGGCTTTGCGAGGCCGGCGTCTAAAGATCTGATGCGGAGCGCTACGCCGACGTGAAGATCGGCCGCGACGACCTTCAGCGGCGCGAAAATAAGAAAAATAAGAAAAAAGGAGTGAGAGAGAGAGAGAGAGAGCGCGCGCGTTGGTAGAGTGCGAGGCCAAGGTAACCTTTCGTCGCTCCGCTTTTTTAATATCAAAATACTATTCTCGACGTATCTCGCCGTCTTTCTGTCTGTCTGTCTGTCTGTCTGTCTGTCTGTCCGTCTGTCTCTATCTCCCTGCCCTCGCGCGCGCACTCCTCTCTCTCTCTCCCTCTCTGTCTCTCTCATTATCTCTCTACTCCTTACTCACTTTATCGTGCATCTTATATACGTTTTGTCGTCGGCGGCCCTTCGCGCGCGCACATAACTATAGTTACTTGGCGGTTTGCCTTTTCGAAAAGTCGAGAAAGGTTCGAGCTTCGACGCCCTTACCACGCTGTTTTCGAGTGAGATGTGGTTTTGTCCCGTTTTAATCCGATATAATAGCTTGTATCTATTGCTAATTTAAAACAATATCAAAATATAAATGTTTTTTTTGTTATTTTTTTAATAAACTATATAACTATGGTTCAAAAATTCCATAAAATTTATAAGTATTTGTGTTAATAATTACGGGGTAAACAATAGTAATATTAGTTTTTACATTTTAGTTCATTTTTTATTTATTTATTTTACAAAACAATTTTTGCCCGTACTTTATAAATAATCAATAATTTTGTTGTGATCAAATTATTCTTTAGTATGAATGTATCAAAATAATATAATATTCGAAACATTAAAGTAATTTTGAAACAAACCGGTTAAATATATAAATCTTACGGAGAACGTTAAATATTTTGTTTTTATTTTCATAGTTTTATCGTTTCAAAAATTTATTAAATTTATTAAAGTAATTACAAATATACTGTACCAAATATTAAAAATGACACTTTATGATTATCTAAATTTGAATTTTAAATAAAAGTAATAAAACTATTTTTATTTTGAAGTATATTATGTAATAACAGTTTTAGACTTTGGATAACTTAGTATTTTCCTTGTACATCTTAATTTTCCATGACTTGAATGCGTGCCAATTTTGTACAAATATATACTTTCTTAAAAATAATAAAGTACTAGTTTAAATAAATAACATATTGCTACTAGATTATTAAAAACTTGTTTTGGAAAATTATTTTTACATTTTATCATATTATACTTTTCACTCTAAATATATATTTGTACTTAAAACTGAAAATTTCTAATATTTCAATAATATTTTCAAAAAGTTAAATTGGTTATGAACAAAAAATACTTTATTAAGTGACATTTAATTATTTAAAGCAACATTTTATTAAAATTTATAGTAATATATAATTATACTTAATGTAAATAAAGTGAATTCTACACGATAAAATAGAAAATTTATTTAGTATTTTGTATATTTTAGAACACTCTGGAGGGTGCATGTTTGTCTCTACTTGTCTTACCTAATCCAACATTATGGTTGGTTTTCTTGAGGAGGATAAGGGACTTTTTCCCATCCAAAGTATTTCTTCCATTGTGCAGATCTTCCAGAATCAGCTGGAAAATAGTGCTGAACCAGATCTTGCTCTGCTTTCGATTCTTGTTGGAGCCATAGAAAATTCTTTGACGTGTAATCGGAATTTTGTGTTAGATGAAGCAGCTGCTTATGATGAACCAAAACTTCCACCTGTGGAGTTCCACATGACCGAAGCAATGTATACAAAGTTTAATTCAATTATTAAAGGTGCAGTGGATCTTTCGGTGTACAATACTAAATATGCAACGAGGGAATTGGTGAAACGTGTATCAGATGTCATTTGGAATTCATTGACAAGAAGTTATTACAAAGATCGTGCACATCTACAAAGTTTATATAGTTATTTGACATCTAATAAGCTAGATTGCTTTGGAGTAGCCTTTGCCGTTGTTGCTGGGTGTCAAGTGTTAGGTTTTAATGATGTGCATCTTGCAATGTCCGAAGATCATGCATGGGTTGTTTTTGGAAAAAATGGAGAAGAAACTGCAGAAGTAACTTGGCATGGTAAAATATTTCATTTGTTAAATTTCTAGGAATAAAAGTTTCGAATTAATTTATAAAAATAATATTAAACATTGAATAAAAGAAATTGAATATTCAAGGTGGACTAATCTAATATTTCAATAATGTAGTTTTAAATTGCCACAGTATAACTGCGTTCGTAAATAGTATCTGGTAAATCAAGAGTTAGAGGTCTTAACTTTGAATTTATCACTCATTGTTTCATCAGCATTAGTTTTCAATATTATAATTTTTCCTTTTATTTTGTTATTATGTAACACTAGTATTCTTTGATTCGATAATCTTAAGCTTATTTAAGGAAATAGAGAATAATCTAACAAATATTCAAGTCATCAATTCTTTATTTAAAATTAAATTGAAAAAAATTTTAAATAATAATAGACTTTATTATTATTAACTATTATAAAAATGGAACTAAGTAAAATATTGATTTTTTTCTTTTACTGATATTTGTTTATTTTTTGCAATAAGTACTTACTTATATAAGACAAAAAAGTTTTAAAATTGAACCGTAATTTTACGTGAACAAATAAAATTAATTCAAAAGAGTTATGAAATTAATTTTATTGAAAATTGATATACAAAAATTGAATTAATCCAAATGTTATTTATAGGAAAAGGAAATGAAGATAAACGTGGACAACCAGTTGACTCTGGAATAGCATCAAGATCATGGTTGTATGTTAATGGACAAGCAGTTGTGTGCAACCGAGCAATGGAAGTAGCAACAATAGTTTCTGCTATAAATCCTAGTTTTAGTGCAACAGCAGATGCTGTAGAAGTTGCTCTGTTACAACAAGAATTACTTTGGTTACTGTATGATCTAGGACATTTAACAAAGTATCCTATGGCTCTTGGTAATCTTGGGGAGCTGGAAGAGGCTGCGCCTACTCCAGGAAGGCCTCCAGC
The DNA here is from genome assembly GCA_018907045.1 of Wiebesia pumilae. NCBI lineage: Eukaryota > Metazoa > Arthropoda > Insecta > Hymenoptera > Agaonidae > Wiebesia > Wiebesia pumilae. The sequence continues at coordinate 141,705 of JACCHZ010000162.1, read as the reverse complement.
GATTAATCTCTTTCAGGTATGAATAATATTATTACAAGAAACTTAACCTGCAATTAACATTTTTACTTAATTTGATTAATAGGAAGCTGTTCAATCGGCTAGAAAATATTATGATAATGCACATGTATATCCTTACACATATCAAGGAGGATATCTTTATCGACACAGCTTGCATGCAAATGCTCTTGCTTCTTGGGCTGATGCTGCCGATTCTTTAAGAAAGTAAATGATTTTTGTAATTAATAAAAATAATATGTATACATAAAATTATGTTAATTAACGTTTTTTAATATTTGAGATTTAAAGACATTTTATTTATAAAATTATTAAAAAGTAAATTCTTAACAGGTATGATTACTCGCGAGATGATGGAGAAATATATAAAGAACTGCTTGAAATTGCCAATGAACTTATACCGCATACAGTGAGAGCAGACGAACACTTATTGCGTCAGCCTCGCTGTTTTGCTTATTTATTGCGCTTTTACGACGGTATTTGTCAATGGGAAGAAGGGGCCAACACACCAGTTTTGCACATTGGTTGGGCAAGGCCACTCGTTAATACTATTTCTAAATTTGATGCAAGTATTCGTGCTCAAGTAGTAATCGATTGCTATGAAGACGAGGCTAAGCTCTTAGAAGGAAGTTCTGAAGAAACTTTGAACAACAACAATAATAACAACAATAATTACTACAAAACAAAGGTTTCTTAATACAACATTTATACATATGAATAAAATAATAAAAAATATTAATAGTTATAAATATCTGTTTAATTGTGCATAACTCGATTATAATATTAATTTTCCATAACCAAATCATTTGTAAGGTTTGATAAATATATGGTATGGCTTTTCATAAAAGTTATAAAAGATCCTCTGATACGCTAATAGAATAACTGTACGAATAAATTATTAATAATAATTAACTATTACTGTTAAAAAGGTATTCCTTATGGATATTTATCTTTGAGTGATATTTATATTCTATTACATATATGTGAAAAAAAACTTTAGTAAAGTTTTGAAAAATTAAATTACTAATCAAGTTTTTTTTTTCATTAGGAGAGATGCAGTACAACACGCGAGCTTATAAAGAGTCTTGAATCGAAAGTACCTGAGAATCCGGAGCCTATGCATCCGGGTATCCAAGCTCTGGCAGCTGCCTGTGGCGAAAAGATCCTGAACAGGGATTATCTGCTGCAGGGCGACGGTGAGCCATTCGTTGCTCCGGCCGATGGCACAATGCTCGAGCTGCCAATGTCGACGTCCTCTGTCTGTGGCATCTCGACGCCTTCGACTTCACAGGACAGTCTCGACGACGGTTTGAGCGAGTTAGAGCTGGAGCTAGACTCGGATGAAAGCGAGAGTCCACGCATAACACTTTACAGCCAAAAAATGAAGGGTCTAAAGGATCTGCTACTCGCGGAGAAGCTCAACACGCACGCGGTTTCGCTGCAGTTAACTGCGCAAAGTCAGGTACAGATAGGTAAAAAAACGAGAGGCGGCGAAGAAGTGGTCAGCGGTCTTGGACACCGACCCAAAAGAACGAGAAGAGAATAATCGCCAGTCGAGGCTCTTATGGTGATTAAACTTCTCTTTGGTGGCCGGCGATCGGCGCTTCGATGAAGCGTCACGCTGGAGTCGCGATTCTATGCGTTGAAAGACTTGCTTTTAAAATGGGATAGACTTTTCTAGGTTTACATATATTTATATGGATAACTTTACAATACTTTTTACTTGTAAAGCATAGAAACAAGTTATTATTTCAGTCAGTATTAATTTTAGTACACATACAGAGGAAATAATCATTAAGCGACATGTTATTCCATACCAGTTTCGTTCGGAAAAGATGTTATAAAGATCGTCTTTATAAAAACACTATTGTACAAAAACATTTGTACAATTAACATTAATGATTTTGTTTATTTCACGTTTAAAGTTTAATGCAAAAATGTGTATGACTTATTTTAAAAGCATGTCATTTAACTGTGTTATTGATTTCCCTATTGTGAATGTCAATAACGTCACGCGAGAATGACTACATAACGAGAACGATGTTTTGATGTAAAATAGAAAATGACCAAGATGAACGACCCGCCCACCAGTATGATGGTATGAACTTCATTAATATATATATTAAATCCGACTCAGATATTATGGACGGATCATAAGGTATAGCTGTCCAGAATTCATTGATAATAGTTCCGTAAAATATGCAGTTCTTTTGATCTTTATCATCTAGATAAGGACTAGCCAGAAGGTAGTCGGCGCCTCTTAATATATCACAAAAGCTAAATAGCGTGGTAGCCATAACTTTGAAAGGGTAATTCTTCTTAAAGTCAAATGTTAGGTCGACCCAATATAATACGTCGTTGTCTTTTCTGGGTGAATCTCCCTGGTACTCGAGCAACAAACGGATATTTGGATTCTCGATTTCAAAAGCATCTTTTACTCCTGGATAACATAGGAGTAACCCCTTCAAAAATGGAACGATGTTGATTCAGCTGTTGTTAGATGTGCCTACGTATGTGAGCAGAAATTGTACCGATAAAATGCCTGCACAAAATTCCTTTAGCAATTGGAGTAGAGTATCGTTAGCAGCGTCTTTGTTATTCATTCTGAGTATCAATGTTTGCGCTGTGGCGTTCCATCTTGGATTTTGAGCGGACTCGGTCTGATGTAAAGTTGTTTTATCGGGGACTATACGTATGGGTACATGACTAACATATCCGTGCACAGGCACCGGCATAGGAGTCTTTATTTGAGATGGTTCATTCGTAGGATCCCCAATTTCACAAGTTCTTATATCTTTGAATGACTTGGATCATTTCTGTTATAACTACTTAGGTCGAACGTTATCCTCAGTCATTATTACTCCTTCTCTTTTAACCTTCTCGATGATATTAGGTTTCTCTGTATTGGATAACACGCTGACTGTGCGTTCTCTGAAGCAATGTGCATACAAAATGATGTGTACAAGTGTATACAAGTATGGTACCCATTATCGTTTTATTATTATCGAATAGATTTAAAAAGTCGAATAACCACAGGGCAACAAAAATTCGTAGAAGAGTACAAAACAAAACAAAAATCTTATTTTATATTGTAGTCAAACGCTGCGGGTTTTCGAGGTTTTTTTTTTTTTTTTTTTTTTTTTTTTTTTTTTTTTTTTTTTTTTTTTTTTTTTTTTTTAATCACTTCATAAACATTGTAAAGGAAAGATTTCGGTTGAATTATGACGTGACAGAAAGATAAATGTGCCTAGTTAATAGGTTCCTTTTCATTCAAAATTTTATTTAAATCAAGGTACATACAAGTTTATTAAAACAATATATTTACATGTGTACTTTTGTGCCGTCAATTTTATATATTTTTAAATGGTTGTTTTACATTTATGTGTATTACAACAATATATTTTAGTCTTTTAATAAATATAAGACTGTTAACCTCCTTTTCCATGTATTGTGTTAAAATTAAAAAAAAAATCATTTTTTATTTCAATATATTTTTGAAAGTTAAGTGTATAATGAATTATCATAAAACTAAACTTAAAAATAAGATACGACAGAAAAATATTTTTTTTTATTTCAAATTTGCACGTGTTTTAAATATATTATTGTAAATATATTGAATATATCATTGTATCAACGTATTTTCACAACGATAATATAAATATTGTAACTGATACGTTAAGTTCGAGGATATAAAAATAATTCTGAAATCATGCATGCACCAGGGCGAAACGTGTTCTGAATTCCAATGAAAGCCCCAGTACATACTTGCATATGTGTTAATTCAAGAGTGTCTTATAAATTTTATTGTACCGTTATAATAAAAATTGAATTATATAGTGGTGCGTGAACGAAATGCGAAACAACGTTAAATAACACTTAAAAAAATTATAAAATTGAACAATACGAAATTACAAAATTAAGTGTATAGTTTTAATATACTTATCGTTGCAGTAATTGTAGCGCATGTTTGAAATTTTGAAAATTTGTACGTTCCCGCGAATATTTTTCTTTGTAAAAAGGAAAAAGAAAGTAAACGCTTTACTCGGATCTTCACTCAAAATTAAATTGACTTTGACTGGTGTGTTTGTATGTTTATTTTGCGATTTAGCGCAAATAAATATTTTCTTTTTCCTATTACATATGTGTGGATTATCTTGTTGCACTTACTTATTTATTAAAAAGAATATTCTATTTTCACTCTCTATGTAACTGTTTCTCTTGTAATAATGTCACGTCAAACTGTTTCTCGCTTGAGATAGTTAAATGAGATCATCGGTGATGCGTTAATATACGTTAATATTCTCTTCTTGATTTTAAAAAGGAAAAATTTCTTACTGTTGACTGTCTTGATAGCAGTCACTAAACAAATACTATTATTTTCGCGCCTATTAAATCCCCCGAAAAAAACATCGATTTTTCCGTCACTAATATCAGATTTTGATATTGAATAGATCAGGCACCAATTTTCATAATAAAAAATGTTGATCGTCATTCGATATATTTAAATTGTATGGGCATAATTAGTGCACCCGCCAAGTATTATCAATCTAGATATTTTTCCTCATAGGAATTCAGAATATTTCTCGTTATCTAATGATTGATTCATTGATTGCTAATCGCTAAACACGTTACAAAGTGTAAATAGAACATGTGTGGCTCGCACGGGTTTTATTCTTTTACTGAATTTAAGCATAAAGATATTAACTGTGAATATTTGTTAAAGACTCAGTTAAATTTCCTCACTGTACCTGTGCTGATACTGCAAAACAAGTAGTCATAAGTATAGTAAACTTACATGTGGAACCTATTTGGAAGTAATTATATTCGACAATTATTAAACTAAGGACTTCAGGTACAACGGCATTGTATAATTTAATTTAAATTATGCGAGATCGGCATATTAAAAATCTCGATCTATAAATTATCGGACCGAATCCCTAGATGCGAGCTTTTAAGATGTCACTAATGTAATGTAACGGTTCTCTCCTTATACTTATACTTAGTTTTCTTCCTGTTCTGTGTCGGTGGCGTTTCGATCTTTTCGCTTGCCTTGTCGCGGCCTGGAAAGTCATAAGGTCACATCCCCATGGTACCTAGATTACTGCAGACCGGGGAGCATCCACCAACTTACACATAACGTTTTCGGGCGATATATGAGCATTTAGATTCCTGCTTCTTTCTAGACGTCTTGGTTGACTGGGATTCTCACCAAACGTGGTCCCAACTTCAATGTACATCTCAAGGACCTCGATTTCAGGGTCCGTTGACCAGCAAGGAACAACCGTAGCTCGACCGACTACGTTATCGCAGTCGAGATCGGACCGACTTCGTTTTTCAGGACGAGGAACGAATAGAAGCGGGTAAAATAAGTTTAGTGACGCGTGATTATAAAAGAAAAAAAGAAGTTAGTTTATTCAAAAGAAAAGAAATGTTTAACCTAATCGCTAGTATTTAGCGGCTTATACATGAATTTACGGGCGTGAAACAGTGAAGGTAGTGGTGGTTCCTTTTTAACGAGTTTTTCCGGCGCGGCGAGAAACGCGGGTAGTTGAACGGGCAGTTTTATCGTCGGGAGGAAAGAATACGGCCAATTGAAAGACTGCACAGGCAAGGACGAACACCTAGAAGCGGCTTCTGAATGTAGAGCCAAAAGGCTACGACACCGGTAAATTAAATAATTCACCGTCGGGACGAGCGTCGCTATGGCAGTCCGGGAACGGATGCATCAGAAGAACGCATCCGTTAGAGCGAGCGTTGTTAAGACAACCCGAGGAAAGGTGAGTCGAATGACTGCACCAGGAAGCGGTCCGAGAGAGTGAGTCGAAAGGCTACCCTTGATAGGCGACAGTCGAAAAACTGGTGCAGTCCTAAGCTGCCAGAAGTACCAAGAGGTTGCATTGGCGCGACGAGAGATTACCACCTACCAACTGTCCGGAAACGCATTTTCTGCCCTTTTTATGCACTCGCGAAGCCCGGTGGAGAAGCGATTTTTCCTCACCTTAGATGCTCTCCGAGCCCGGGTGTAGGGCCTTGGCCTAGTAACTCCTCTCCACGGTCTCCTCGCTCCTCTTTCTCCGCGCACAACTCGGCGCGCTTCCTTTCTTACGGCAAATATTCTCGCTCGCACACACACTGATCTTCGGTGGCCCGTTGCGCCACCTTCGCAACGCTTCTTCGCTCCGGATACTTCGTCCGTATCCGGAGCCGCAAAGAACCGCGTTTTACGTCACCTTGACGTAGACGGACGGCTGCCTTCCTCCTTCACTGCTCGCGACCTGCGATGTTGCGGATCATCGCAACGGCTGCTCTCGTCGCAGTATTTATTTTGAATCACGTTTAGTAATATTATAATTTAGAGCAAACATTTCAATTCACATTCAATTTAGTTTATTGAATCTATTGTGATTTATATCATGCTACTTTCAATTGATAAATTTCAGTTAAATTTTCATCAACACCAATTGGAATGAAACTCTCGTTTCAATATTTTCTAACGCTAAATGATAACCAAGCTTAACTTTACGAAATTGCTAAAAAAGAAGAAATTATATACCTACTATAAAATTATAAAGGCAGTACAGAAAATTATTCTATTTATTATTTGATATTCGGTGTAAAACTATAGATAATGAAAAAGATGCTTTAACATAATATTAATTTAATTTTTACTGCCAAGAGAGAACGCGAGGTTTTATTGTTTTCACGTTTTGCATATAACATTTTAGATTATTTATAATTTTTATAAAAATAATTACACAAATACTTTTTTCAAAAAAATATTAATAATATACTTTATATTCAGAATCATCTATTAATAATATAATCTGGTTATATATATATATATATGATTTTAACAAAATATAAGTTTTACATATTTTCAACAGATTCAGTACACGATTAAAAAATTAATAATGTATCATCAGTTTTAGTAGTAAATAAATTGAAAGTAACTCAACGTGTCGCAAGAATTAAAATATCAACGATTTCATTTAAAGTAATGGATAAAAGAAACCATTCTAAACCATAAATTGAACATTGAAGGAATTGAATAAGATATAATTCTATTATGTGAAAAATTATTATCATAAAATACGGTTTGATATAAAATTCAGTCGTCTAATTAAACTGAAACTGATATTGACATGTAAATAAAACTTGTAAAATTAGGCACTCGTAAGTGAAGAATATATTTACATACTTTGTGAAGGCTATTAAAGCAGTATCGGTAACATAATTTGAAGAACCCGTTTAAAATTACACGTACAGGAATAGTAGTAATATGCTTTTTATACACATGCAAACATTATTTTAAATTTTCATAAAACTTATTCTAAAATTATTCTAAATTTATGACGCAACGTACTTGAAAAGGGCAAAATATTTATAATCTTGTATTTATTGTACATAATGAATTATAAGTTATTTATTCAAACATTTAGCGTTAGGGAGCACCTTTTAAGGTTAAATTAAAATACGTAGCTCAAGTGGTTTGATAATCATCATTTAAGGGCCTCTACATAAATATATAGGCCTAATATACATAGGAAATATGATGATTAGGAAGCTGAATGAGTCAATCGCGTACTAGTTGCTAATAACCATCTGCATGGTGGGTCGGCTTTTCATTGACTTTACGAAGACTGGCGTGGTCGCAGGATCCTTAATTTTGCGTGAAACGTTAATGATTAATTATTATCGCATATTATCTGTGTCTATTATCTTGTTGCACTTTTTGCTTATTTATTAACACAAAGATGTTTACCTCTTGACTCTTTATATACTTACATAATCTTTTGCACTATCGGTTGCGATTGACAAGTTTCCGTTAATTAATGTTTTTATATTTATGGTATAGTGAGACGTTGAGGAATTTCTAGTAGAAAAACGCTTTTATAATTTAGTTAGCCAACCACAACATTCCGCTCTTTGTTTCAGGTGGTATAGAATTAATTAAAATTTACTCCTAGAAATTAAATCTTAGGCATGAAATGCTCGCTTATTTTTGTAATTATTTATTTTCATTTAAATTTAAGTGCGTAAATGTAGTGTAACTATTTTAATAAATCGAACTGTGGATGTTTAGAGCAGCAATTGCAAATTGATAGCATTCAAAGGATGTTCTATTAAGTCTAGATATATGTGCACCAATCGATACTTTGAGTCACACATTTTTCATTTATGCCACATTTTTTATTCTATAAATTCGGAAAATCTTATGGAATATTTTATGAAATATTTTGTAATTAAAAATCATTTAGTTTTTAAATTATTTATTACCAAAAGTACGAAATCATAGACTAGAAACCATTTTTATGAAAAAAATTACTTTAAAAAAGTTGGCATAATTGATTATTGATTTAATCATAAATTTGTTCATTATAATAATTTTAAGCATTCTTTCAGTATATATTATTGATAAGTACATATTTTATATAAATACTTCGCTTACGATCGATCAATTTGGAAGATCAACATCTTTTTCTCCATTTGTAGAACTTGCCACCTATTCTTGTAATTTTTAAATCCTTGCATTACTTTACAAAGTGTTACATTTTTTCTCTCCTGAGTACCTCGAACAATCATGATGAATACGTAAACGCACCTGGTAATTAAAAGGGTCACGGCTAATAATTCGCGAGAGACGTCGTCAATATTTTGATGGATTGTTATTTTAGAATAGGTTTGTTGAAGGTAAAAATATGAATGATTGAAATGATTTAAGGTTAGAAAGGGAGAAAAATAGTAATGAAAGGGTTTGCATTGTTGAATTTGAAAAAAGCAAATTTTAACGACAATTAAAGATTTTTAGTGTTAAAATTAAATTTATAATGATTTATTGAACAGTAAATTTAATTTTATCGAAACACGAAATATTATCATAATCTATCACATATATATATACACATCTTAACCACTTCATCCTTAATATTAATTTACGTAAGAGCTTCTTCCAACAAAGAAGTCAGTTTCAATTCAGTCATGAATAAACTTAGTATTCTGAAAATGTATATATATATAATTCAACTTTTTGATATCCTTAATATGGTCGACACGATCATCCTGCAATATAATTCATAAATGGTAAAACGAATGACTACAGCTAAAGAAAAAATAGCCAGCTTGCGCTATCAGGCAAGTAAACTAGATCTTGAGATTAGTAATAGTTTTTAATCTGTTCCAAACGTGATTGATAAAATGACCGTAATAATCGTAGCACGATATTGTCCCTATAGTTAACCTATAATTAAAACACGTAAGCCTTTGGATCTCTAGTTAAATCGTTGGGTCGTCAACCCCATTAAATCTAAATGTTCTTTTTCTATTCACAAGTACACAAGAGAAATTTTACCGCTCGTTGAATATCAGTAATATTTATCGAATTCTTAACTTCAAATTTATTCTATAAATCTACTCGATTTTCTTGAAATGACACATAATAATGTCATTACGCTGTTATTATTGCAAATAAGTCGACTGCAATCGTTAATTAACTAGAGACTATGAAATTGCTACCAAGCATTTAGGAATAACTTGAACGTTTTCTAAATAACAGCCAATAATACCGTACCTTCCTTTACATTAGGCAAGAATATTTTAAGTAAATATCATTGTCGGCAAAATAACGTTTGATGTTATTTAAAACACACGTGGCAACACCTAAATATTTTTCACAATTTTTTATCACTATCAATTTTCTTAAGAATAAATATAAGAATGAACATTTAAAATTTCATTAACTATTACAATTTTATTTCAATAAACAAGTATAAGTTACGAGAGAAGTTTTAAATTTACTGTTTATAAATATGGTGGATTTTTTCAGATTTAACCTTGCGCATAAAAACCCCATAGAATGAAACAGGACTCGAGTGTATCTTTAACGATAACATAAAAGAAAATAAGGGCGCTATCATACTGTGATGCTGAATATATAATATATATATATGTGTGTGCTGTGTGTATATATATATATATATATATATGTATATATATATGCATACGTATAATTTGATATAGTAAACTATTGATAATTATAGTTATAATTAATTGATATCGGACGCGACGCGGTAAGCGATTAGGACTTACATTGTGTAAATTAAAGTATTTGTACTGGGGTTGGGTATGTAATCTGAATCAAAAGCATTTGAACAATATTGATTATATAAAATATCGACACATAATTATGACATTATGACAAAAAAGTATATAAAAAGAGAAACAATACTAATGTATGAAAAGTATCTATTGAATTAATAAGAACTATTTTCGTATTAAAACAAAAAATTACTTATCTATTTAAAAAATATCGATAAACACATCACATTTGTTTTTATCGAAAGAATAATTTTAATTATTAACTTATGCTATATAGTAATATTAATAATTTTCTTTCGCAAAATCTCAACAATGTTGAAATTCAACAAATTGCATATAAACGAAAATAAGTGAGTTTATACCAAAAGAATATAACGTAAAAATTCAGGATACCATTAACAAAAGAATTATGGAAGAAAATTTTATTGCTGACCTTGAAAGCAGATTTTAAACTTTTTCTAATATATTTGCGCACTCCACATTAAATTCGTCCTTTTCGTGAAAGACACGAAGTCTTGTTCCGCGTAACGTCAAGGCCATAAAATAATTATTGTATTTGATAAAGTATATTAAATCGGAAGATAATGTTTAGAAGCACATAAAACTTAATTATTTTTTAGGCTTGCTTGTATTTTTTATCAGCGACGTGAACAGTGATATAAGCATACACCGAAAACCAAAATTATGATGAATTATCGCTTTTAATTTGGTAGTATCATCAGCAGCATATTCAGCGGCTTTCTTATTCGTTATTAATAATTTATATTGATGATGTAAAAATTAGAACACGTAGATTAGTTGAACCGAAGGTATATAAAAAGCATATTATATGAGATTATATATTAAGATTTCTGATATAATTTAAAAAAGTTGAAAAGTAATTATAAAACATTTTGTTTTTATTTCATATTTTACAGCCACTGTAAAAAATCTTGTATATAATTTCAAGTAAATAACAAATTTATTAGACTATTTCAGTGTAAATGTACGTACAATTATACTGCAAGTCTAATGGTCAGTATTGCTTATGCTAAAATCTTATAAGTCATTTAATATAACGCTATAAGTCATTATATATAGCTAGATATAGTTTTGATGCCTAATTACTTCTAAATATCTCTCTCTCTCTCTCTCTCTCTCTCTCTCTTTCTCTCGTTTAATGATAATATTTTACTGTAATTACTCATTTTGAACTATGTAATTCTAAATATTACATTACAGGCAGTCAACTATTTTCGTTTGCATTCAAAACACAGTAATAATATTCTAATTTCAAAGCATAAGCTTATAAATTATCAGGCTGTATATAAAATAAATGTTGTAAAGTGTATTCGCTATTTTTAAATTAAACAATATTTTATATACTAGATTTTTTACAGTAAGACCGTAGGGAGACAAGAAAGTTTTTAGAATTTTTACTTTTAAATTAAATTATGAATAAGTCAATATTACTTATAGTATTCAAATACAATTATAAAATATTTTGTGAATTAAGCAAGATAATGTATAACTTATAAACGACCTTGAAATTTAACCATTTTAATGGTTTCACGCAGTGCGTGACATAGTCATTTGACGTTGTAAAAGATATTATAGGACACCTAGTTGAGTACAGTTATGCGTACAGATTATTATATTGCGATTCGTTACGTATAATGAAATTTAAAGGAATAAAAAGCAACTATTTTTTAGATGATCAAGAGTTGACCACTTGAAAAATTGTCTAAAATTACGGTACAGAATTTCTTTAAATTAAAAAGTATTTATTACATCCTTAATCTCTAATCCTCGCACAAAATTTTTATTCTTAAACATTATATTGCTTTATTAAATTAATGTAATGGAGCATCTTTGAGAGACTAAATTAGTCGTTGTTTATCATTAAACTCGTAAGCATAATCGGAGGCGTTTAATTATATCGAAAAATTAATTTACGAGTATGCCTATTTATTGTGAAACATTAATTTATTAATTATGAAATGAGAAAAGCACGCCTTAAGAAAGTTTTTTGTTTGTGTGCTTCGAACATTATAATGCGTGTTTCTACACGTGTTTTCATCGTGCGTTAAGATCCACGCGTGCCCGATTAATTATGTTGTAATTTGCGATTGTTTCCTCTATTCAAAGATTTGTTTTAAATTCCAATGCCTTGCCATAATTATTGTCATCTATGAAAAAAAAAACTTTTTTTCTCAGACTATACTTCGCTCCTCATGATAATAATTTTTTTTTTCTTTTTTCCCCTTTAATTTTAGATTTAACGAACATCACAAAACAGATTAAAACTATAATTATTTCGATAATTAGATATTAGTAGTTTCCTGTAATTATTTAGGTTACTGAATTAACTAGTGCTAATATAAGTATTTAAGGACTGCATATTTTTCCTAATTATGAATTATAAATAAAAATATAATATTTGATTAAAAAAATTTAAGTTATTAATTAGTCAGTAAAATTATAATATTTATTATTGTAAAAACGAAATTCTGATAGTTCAAAATTAGTGGTAATCAGATGAAATTTTAATTTATTAAAAAATTGTTTTCTTCTATATTAGTTTTAAATGTTGAACTTAATATAAAATTTTATTCAACGGTATTTAAGAGAATGTGATTGGACACGTGTCCCCTATTTTATGGACATTACACGAGAAAATAAAAAGAAAATTGGTGTGACTAAAAGCTGATATGTACTTGGTTTAGCAATTTTTGTTTTAATATTTTTTAGTTTAATTTTCAGATGATCACAAAAGATTTTTGTAATGGATCTGTAAATTAAAACTAAGAGGTTGTAAATTAAAACACAGTTTTAATTTTCGTTCGAAAAATTAATGGCATAATATATGTATAAAGTAAATTAGTTTAATTTTATTTATAAAAATCAGTATTAAATGTGTGGTGTCAATAAAATATGATGCACCTGATCCTTTCACACTTTCTTAATTTAATTTATTTAAAATATTTTATTTACAAAGAATATCGATATCAAAATTATTCTTTTCATTTTATACAAGTCTAAACACACGCGTACACTAATACGAACACACACAATGCATTCGATTATACTTACAAAGAAAAAAGAAGCATAATAATATATTCATAATTCTTTAGTAACGTAATTTCCAAATTTTTCATAGTGATGTATTTGGCGTCGCGATCAGAACAGGGGCTTTAGTATAGTGATTAAAATGAAACCGATTATCGTAGAAAAATCAGTATTTTTATATTGTCGTTCTCGTTTGAGTGAAGAATCTAGCGGCTGTCGCATAGATCTCAACTTTTTGTTCTCGATCAATGAGAACGGTATAATTAATGGTTAAATAAAGAATATTATAGATAAGGAATTTAATAAGGAACCAAGTGAAGTTTGAAATATCTACTAATATTTATTTTTACAAACTATAATTAAATTATTTGAGTCATCATTTATCGTTAAATGATATTTTGTACGTTTATAAGATATGTATCTTGCTAAAAAGTATTTGTACAATTATAATGTTATATTGACAACAGTGGTCGATACTAGTTATATGTACAATATCAAATCTCATCGTTCCTATGAAATTAAAAATAAAAGGATTTTCAATTCCACTTGGTTCTAAAAATGTGGGCATCTTGGTAAGAATAAATGTACAATAACAACAGTAATAAAAGATTAAAAAGAAGATAATGTACTCGCCATAGTTAATCTTCGTCTGTATCTTGCTCTCGTTCTTTTTATAAACTTCTCTTCATTAGCTTGTTCGCATAAACTTAAAGAAATTTTTTTCGAACTAGCGTTGACAATGTTAATAAAGAGAAAAAAATATATATATACGTATGTATATATTTATGTATATGTATGTATGTATGTATGTATGTATGTATGTATGTATGTATATGTATATACATACATATATATATATATATATATATATAACTACTGTACTATTAACCCCACTTTTATTAAAAAAATAACCGATTTTACTTAAATATAAAACATTAATCCAGTGTCTTTTCTTAGTAAAATAGATGACGATGAAGTGCACTAATTTTTAATTTAACTTACTTATTATGTACCCAAATTTATTTCTGTATTTCAGAGATACTTTTCCGATTTATAACTGCGTTAAAACATTTGCTTGAAACTTTATCTAAGTGATAGATAGTGTACATATATAAAAGTCAGTGATACCTGAATTTTGCAGAAATTTAAGTTTATAATTAGATTCGTTTATTAATACGCAGTAAGTATGGCAGAGTGTATAAAGGTTGATATTGCACACCATTTTAATCTGTCTCAATGAATTCGTGCCATCTGGCTTTATTTTTCAAATAATACCGAAAAAGTAAGCTCTTTTCAATATATGTATGAAGCTTTTCAAATCCAAACGACACTGGCTACATTGGTAATTAAACATAATGTGTGGTTCTTGGCGCATAAGGAGTTTTTCATTGTTTGTTGTATGATGTCGAAAATAAATCGATCCTTTTTATGTACACTCTAACGTAGTTGTGTCAAGCGCGAAGATTGATTCTTCACTTCTAGAGTACAGTACATCAATTTTGAAAGAAAAATCTTTTTGGTTGTCAAGCTTGAAAATTTTGTAAAGTAATTTATTTTGAGCAATAAACTCTGAATATGAATTTTGCACTTGGGAAATAATTTATTATTAAATTTTATAATTGAAGTACATTATACGAAATAATGTGATGTTTCTTTTAGACTTAAAGTTTTAAACGATAATTAAAAACTATCTGGCTTTAGGCTATTGAAAACATCATAAAAACGACGCGTGGACATTAATCAATATATATGTATTTATATATAAATGAAATAGTTTTGAGCTGTTGTCAACCTCACGTTAGATATTTTATCAACAGACATTAAAAAAAAACATACTAAAAACACTGGCGTGAGTGCATATTAAATTACGTAAGTAAAACACTACTAGGCCTGTAAGATGGGATTAAAGGAATTCATGCATGTATGATTACAAAGAAATATATTTATTTCATGTTGGTATACCGTCTGAATGTACTTAAGCAAGGAAACGGATGGATAAATGTACAAAACTGAAAATAATACGTATAATGCACCAAGAATGTGTTTAATTCCACTTGTAGTGAAGAATTTTTCATTTAATAATCGACCAAAATTTTTAAAAGTATACCTTAGTGCAAACAATTTATTATGGATTTGTAAAAACTAAAAATTAAAATTTATCATTCTTTTGATATATTAAATAAAAATTCAGTCACTATTAATCATTAATTAAAGTTTCGTATTGTCAATCAGAATGTAGAAAAGCGACTTTTCTTCCGTCCCCTTATATGTTTTAATCGTGTAAATTGTCATCGTGTACAACTGGACTCATTTTCATTGCATCTAGTCTGCAATCTACTTCATTTTCTTACAAAATCCTGTATAAAAAGTAATATATTCTTGCATATCGAGCAATGGAAAAGAGTCCATTTGAATCGTATAAATTAAGAATCTAATGATGTAATTGTAATTTTGCTCCAATTGTAATAATTCATAGAGCAAGTGCATCGATTTATTTAAATTTTGTAATTTTTCGTTTTTCAAATACTTGTAAAAGAAAGACAAATTGAGTAAGAGAGTATAAGGGACCGAGAGATTTTCAGAGACATTTAGAAAATATATAATAAAAGAATCCCCAAGTTGCTTCCCCGTACAAGATAAAGAGCCATGAGTTTATTAAATACTACATGGGCATATTTCTATTTGTAGGGAAAGACCCAAAATAAATTTGAATGAGCTCGAGTAGAGTGTAAACGCAGTTATATTGTTGACTGACAGAACAGTGATTTGTAAAGACATGAATATGTCTTGTTTTTTTGTGGATTATAATAAACTATTTTATTCTATGTTCTTTTACTTTTTTTCCTTGCCTGCTTTTTTAATGATATATATTATTTTCAATTTTGTATCGATACATTTATTTATTACATAGCCGTTGAATTATACGTTAATATAATTATTTAATAGATAGCTACTAAATCTAAATCAATTCCTAAGTTATTAATTAAACATGCTGATACTAGAATAACATTTTTTTGCTCCTCGTAATAATTTTTATTTAGAAAAAATCTTGTCTACAAAATTATTATCATAAAGTAAACTTTTTTTAATTTCCAAACGAAAAAGCTACTTATTGAATACAGAAATGTGAGAATCTAATTATAGCTATCTATATCTACACTATCATTGCAAATAAAACGATAAAAGCATCGATCAAGCATTACTCATTACATATGACGTACTTTAAATATTTCTATTACTTAGCCTAATGTTCAGATGTTGTATGATGCAATAAATAACTAGGAAATGAGAGCAAAGTCAACGTCGCAATTCCCAATGGATCACAACATATTGACGCAAGTAGAAAATACAATACAATCTTTATTTATTAATTTTAAGCATAATAAGTAATATTTGCGTTTATGAATTTTTTCCTCCACAGGTAATGTCATTAGAGTAAATTATATTCAGATTAGAGGGAATTATATTCAGATCCAAATTCTCGAGTAAATTATTCCTTACTCGTTGATAAAAAGTAATAACGCTGATACGTCCACGTCTGTTTTAGGAACAAAACTCATTTACGCGTCAATGTCAACATATTCACGTTCGCCATCCATATCTTCCCGTGATAAACTTGCTATCCTGATTTTATACACTAACAGACTGGTAATCTTTGTTCAATCTATCGGACGTAGCTGCCTCGTTTTTCAGGAGATCGGCTTCCGGTAGCGTATAATAGAAGTGTGCGTTTCTTTTTTTTACCTTGTTTATCGAATATTTTTTTCGCCTGTACATTTACGTAAATATTTTCGCACGTATTCGCAATTAATTAATTCAAGCCTTTCCTCGCGACTAAAAGGTCTGCTATTGTTATTCGGATTTTTTGCTCGAGAAAAGAGACAAATTTGAAATTATCTAGCTTGTAGCCAACGTAAACGACTAGACGTGATTAACGATTAGACGAATCGCGTCTATTTTTTATTAAAGAATATACATCATGCTTGGAGCCTACGCGATTATGCAAATTAAGGGACTATTACGGGACTATTTGGATAGCAAAGTGGAAAAATCGTAGATATGCGACTAAACTCCAACCAATCAGCATCAAGGCTAATCCTTTAATCTAACATTCCAATAAGTAATACTAACTCTGGATACATTAATCGCTGGGGAATATAAGCCGTGAAATTGCATACGCCGTATATACCGATATTCCAGTGATGATAAATCTTCGTAAGGGAATTTGACCTGTCGACCAACGTACGAGGAATGCCGCGTGTAGAGATCGAACAATAACGAGAAATTCCACCGTAAGTACCAGAGGACCGATAGGAAGAGGGACGCCGAGAGCCATCGGTAATTGCGGAGAGGGAAGAGAAACAAGAAAGAAGCTGCAAACAAAAGAATGGCTCATACTTTAACTCATACGTAGCGTTTCATCGCCGGCTTATTTAAGGGCTTATGTAAGTGAAATCTTCTAGCGAACGGCAAACTGGTAGAGCCAGGAAAAAAAATAATGATAAGATGCATCTTGAACGAGCCCGAAAGGATCACACGTATGACTTAAATGCCTACTAGAAGAACGTAGACAGAAAGCTGACATTATATAATAATGTACGGCGAGAAAAGGAATATTTGTGCATAATGAAGTAAATAAAAGCAATAAATACCCAAACAATAAATAAAAAGAAAGGAACCAAAATTAAAAAGGACAAAAGATAGGGAAAGGAAAGTACATATGTATGTATCCGTGCATTAGCGAACATATGTATACACGTATTATGTACCAATTATATGATAATTCGTCACGTGCATCATAATAAACGATCAAAGAGTAGAATACTTAAGTTAAAGTCTTTATTATTGAAAACTTACACCCTTGGATAATAATAACAATATCTGAAATAATATTAATTTAGTGTAATTAACATTATAAACTCGGACGGCAAATATCCTACCAAAATACGACATATCCTTAAAATCCATTGTCTACCGTAACTCGTCATTAGTATTACTATTAAGTGTGTGATTATACTCGCTTATGCCCGAAACAAGGTAAACAGGAAATAGAACAACACGTGTCGCACGCATGTATACAGGTATTATTTAATATGTTTTATAATAAGGAATACAAAGAGAAATATACACGTGTGTGTGTTTCTATAGATTCGGCATATAACAGGATTATTTAATAATTCACGGAAAGACGCTAAAGGAATAAATGTGTTTTAATATTATTTTACATGACTTAACTTGCCTTTCTATAATTTATACTCATTGATCACCCAAATTTGTGCTATAATTTGCTCGACAGACGTCATATGCATACTTCCACTTAGGGGCCTATTATAGTTTACCTTCCGATTGCAATTATTATTCCTTTAAACGATCTTACCTTTGTCCTTGACAAAGATTGAACAAGCGAAAGAACCCATTCTTAATAGTATTGTAAAATTTTACTTTTGATAATGATAACATAGAGATAATGATACAGATATGAAGAATGGATTAAATAAAAAGATAAATTTTTTTCATTCGGGATACTTTATTCTTTCATGTTGATAATAACTTTTATATTCTAAATTCAAGAAAAGTAGACGCGTTTGTAAATTGTTTTATTTTATTGATTAATTTTGGAGAAAATTCAGCTATTAATTTTCTTTTTGTTAACAGTCAATTTGCTTGTATTTTCACGATTAATTCAGATCACTTGAGCTTTTCAAAATAAAAATTTCATAACGATACGTAGTCAAGAGAGTAATGCATTTGTTTAGTTTTAATTTTTAATAATTACACAAAAATAACTGATTATGACAAAATGATAAATAGAAATTGCCAAAAGCAATAAAATCAATAAAGAAATGAAAATAATATATAAATTAGCGAACAATAAAAAATATTAAAAATATTCCTGCAAAACACTTATATCTGTGTTTTTTAATTACTTAATAACTTGGAACTCTTGGATAAAAGACAGACATTCAACTGTTAAACGCGTATTACACGGACTTGATAAAAGATTCCTAAGATGGTCTAATAAATGTTACGTTGTACCATGATGAACTCATTTAAAATAAAGGAACTCGTGAAATATTACATCTATAAATTTTTTTTATTGGAGTGTTGTACAGTTTCATTTTTCGTTACGACGCACTTATAATATAAAATGTGTAATAAATTACTGAACCGTTATATTTTATATAAAGTAATAATAATGCTTAAGAAATAAAAGTAATATTTGGTCATTTTTGCTTTTGTGGAATAACGTAAATATATATACACATGTATATATTTATACATATATATACGTATAATCAAATACAGCTAACAATTAGTTTTTGTCTCTTTTCGTTACAATAATGCGCTCTTCTCTTTTCGTAGAAAAAATTACCTACGATGGTAACGCTCTAAATTAAAATATTGTTTCTTACACTGTTTCATTGTCTACGTGTTCGACTCGATGAACACCAGTGGTTCAGGAAAGATATTTTTCGTAAAATATATATGTATGTTATTATTTGTAGATACGAAGTCACGAATATAAACAGCAAAATTGATTTAGCTTTTATATATTAGAAATAACTTTAATTTTAATAATTACAATTTACTTATTAATTATATGTCACTACGGTTGAAATGACAAAAAAATTATTTTACAGAAACTTTTGGATTTAAGTTTCTAATTTCTCGGTTAAGTGATGTAGAGCAACTGGTAACAAGAGTAGATCAATATTAATGCTGCCGAGGTTTAACCGAGTGCTTTTTTTAAAATGTTTCGTAAGGTACAAAAACACTACTCACCGACTATAAAGATGCAAACAGAGAAATATTTTTTTATTTAATTTAGTTTCTTGATCTAACTAATTCTTTTTGTCTTGTCTTTTAAATTATCATCAATTTAAAATATCAAATCTTTAAAAGATCACCAATCGATGTCATTTCTTGAAGCGAGAAAGAGACCGACGAAGGTCAATCCGACTTTTTTTTAATTTATAAGCGACTTGAAAAGTTTTACGATGGCCTGGTACTCTTGGATATTTTATTACTCGCATTTCACACTTTCATAAGTTTACATCTAATTCTTATAAGTCAACTGAGACTTATCAAAAGTTTTATAGAGAATTTTGTGCATCGTAGAAATGTATTTGTCAAACATAACGGAAAACATTTTCTTGCATAATATTAATCTCGGAAAATATTCATTTGAGACCATCTTTAGTTGTAACTAACCTGATTAACGTAGGTACGAGATCGAGTCTTTCAAAGCTGTCGTAATAAGATTTGAATTTTCTAATATTAAATAACGTTGCTTTTAATCGTTTCGTTTCGTCAAAAGACGTGAACGTAAATTGATGTCTCAACAGGACAAATGCCCTTGCACCCTTCAAATTAAATTCGTTGCTCTACAATCACAATATTTTACAAGTACAATTACAGATATAATGGTTCAAGAACAAATGACATTAATACTGCATTTACCCGCGACAAATGAAGATTTAAAATAAGTGCTTGGCTTAAACATAAATCGACATGAAAGAAATGAAAACCAACTTCGTTAAGACAAGCGGTGATTAAAAAAAAACAAATGAGAAGGGGGGGATTTCATCCCGAGTAATTACAAAATTTACTTAGAATACTCGTTATAAGAGAGAAAAAAAAAAGAAAAAAAAATACAAGCCTATTTTATTCTTAACGTGCGCAAGACGAAGTTTGATTATAAAAATACTTGAATTATTTATTTAAATAAGTGTCGATTCCATTAGTTCAGAGCACTGACTTTCTTCTTTGTAAGTCGAAGATATAAAATAGTAGTAATAAGGTCATTTTACGGAAAGATTAATGATAGTAGATCATGAACCACTCGGTGAAACGTTTGATGTGTTGCGTCGCCGCGTGATTTTCATCTTGTAGTCGACGATTTTCGTCCCTTAGACGGCGAACTTCATCTTCCAATGAGAGTCTGCGGCGCGTTTCGCGCGCTACACGCATCTCGAGACTCGACAGGTGACTCTGTAGGTCTGAGACCGAAGTCCTACAGCATAAATAAGAATTTCTTTTTTTAATGGAAGTCATGCGTGTTCTTCAACATTTGTGCATCGCTCTTATAAGAATCGATCGTTTTTTCGTGAAAATTCGTTGAACGAAGCAAAAACAACATTCAAATAATTTAATTAATTTAATTCATTCGACAAGCCATATTGCCAATTATTTTAAACATTTTTTAAGTTAATTTTTATGTAGGATTTTTTCACGAATTACGGGTAATAGAAAAACTTACGGAATCGTATTTAATCCTTCGATAAGTCTATCTTCGGACCATTCTTGATTATGCTTAGACATTCTATTATTAGAGTCGTCGTGATGATTTGTTATCCAAGAATCAGCGTCTACTTCAGGTGAACTTTTTACATCTTTATTAGTCAAGTTATTCTGAGGCTTCATTTGTTGGGGTGTTTTTGTTACTCGCGGGGATAGTCTGTAATGTTTGTAATAGTTAGCAATGAGAATATCAATTAATTAGGAATTTAGAAAATGTTAAAAAATTAATATTGTTTTGTTCTCCTTGTATCGGACACAATTTGTCAGAGTTTCAATATTTTTTTATTTGTAAATGCGTTATTTAATTTAATAATAAAAATATGAAAATAAAACAATTCTTTTACGGTTATATCATTTAACTTTAAAATCTCTGAATTAATAATTAGGGAGAAATAGAAAGGAACAGTAAGGTAGGAAGGAGCAGTGATCTTTATGCCAATCAGGATTCTACGATCCGCAAGAGATCAATAAAATGCGTAATTATTGTACATGTCACCCTCTTTTTCAGTAAACTTTATTTAAAAATACAGATATTAAGTTGTACAACTAATTTTGCAAAAATCCGAAACATGAAACTTAAAAGTCATTTACTCTCAGAATTCTAGTGGCGCCATCTGGTCGAGAAATTCTCTTACAAAAAACCTATCTTGACCAGTTATAATAAAAAAAAAATGCGATATGTGCCATCGTTTATTCGTAAGAAATAAAACTTGATTTCAAAGTAAACATAAAAATCTTATAATTAAGTTAGTCGTGAAAACGCTTAAATTTTTAAACAACTCATATTTAAAAGTCATATAATAACCTATAATTATATTTGAACTTTATAACTAAAAACTACTTTTGTTATTTGCGATAGAATAGAAGATAAGAATAATCGAGATGAACAATTTGAGTTTATTTCAATGCAAGTTAAAATAATATAATCACATGTGAATATCACGAAATTTAATTTTCTGCATTTTATACGATACTATGTAAAAAAATTCGATACAGAGAGGAATACTTTTGATATATTTAGAAATTATTTCGTAAGAAGTATTATAAAGATCAATTACTTCAATCGACGTATCACGAATTGTCACAGTTTCAGCACTGGTAATCACTAAATGTGATTTTAATATTTGAATAAGCTGCAGGTATTATTATTAAAAAATACATTATTATACGAGTACTGAATTCCTAATTTATATCAAATTAATTTTATTGTCGTTTTCATTGTTTTAATAGATTCCATTTTAATAGATTCAGTTGAAATTGGTCAGAGTAATTTCTTTCCGAAATGTAAAATTCGACAAATGTTCCTCTATAGGCAAATGAATTCCTAGTATATATTGAATGAAGTTAAAGCCAACCTCGTGTTATACCAGCTTACATTCAAACCAAAACAAAAATTGTAGACGTAGAAAATTCGCTTCCACTAAAATCATATTAAAAATGTACAGCGTCCTAATGTTGAGTATGAAATAAAATTGATATCGAAAGATTTTTAACGGATATAATAATAAAAGAAAATAAATAAATGTCCAGCGCCGATTCCATTAAACGCGCTAAACGAAGATTAAAAAATATTGTGCATTTTTCCAGTGTACCTATGTACTGTCTTGAATGCAAACGAACTCTGAAGAAACTAATTTTACGTAATGGTAAATACATGTTTTATCCTAACAACGTCGTTCAAATGTACCAGTAATTTAATTTAATTTTTATTATTCCAAAACTAGATAGTTGCACACCAGCCTGTCTCTCCTTGTAATGGATCAAGTTTCGTAGTTACAGAAATCTCCCTGTAAGTTGTGCAAAATTACAAACTAAATAAGCCTACAATTAAAGAGAAAAAAAATTAAAATTTTTATAAAAATTATCGAATATGATAGTATAAAGTATTCCTCTCTATTTCAGTCTTTTTAAGATTAATAACGAATTAATTGTGTTTTTGATTGACTTATCATTTCGACTACAATTGCTTCAAAGGAATAATATTGTGAACACGCCAGATATATATATTGTACTCGATCGTATATTTCAATCGTTGAAGTATTATCTATGTTTCATAAATTATTTACCTTTCTTCTTTCGTCATTTTGTTTTCACTAGGCGCTGGACTCGACGCAGTGCTGGCATTTGAAATAACAGTTGCCGGCCTTGCCATTGTCAAGATTACTTCGGAGCCAGGATTTCCATTTTCCTGCGAGCCGTTCGGCAATACGCTTAAAGTGGAAGCGCTATTCCCGCAGAGGTTTTCGCGCGATCTACATCTGTTCTGAATTTCTAATAAATTATTATTTAATTTGTTCGAATTTTGTTTATTCTTTGTGTTCTGATTGTTTATTGGATGCCCATCGTCTGCTATGTAATCAGGATTAATGAGCTTCATAAGATCTTCTTGTAAAGTACTGGACGTTAAGTTTGCAGAATTTCTGTGGGAATTTCTAGCACCGGACTTTGGGCGTGGACTTTGATTACGCGATCCGGTACTCGAAGGAGTTAAATTACCAGCCCGGTGTTTGTTTGCTCTCCTAAGCCTGTAAACGTTACAATAAAACATTTATTTGTTTGTATTCCCAGTATAACAATGAATTTTCTATGAAATTATTACCCTTTTCTATCTTACAATAGATACTAATAATATTCTTTATTCGAAGCATTTATTTATGCAAAATATTAAAAGGTATTCTATTTTCTAATTTCTTAAATATACATAATTATAATTAATCAGTTATCGAAGCTTTCTAAAATTTAACTAAAATATATATACATACATATATATATATATATATATATATATATATATATATATATATGTATATGTATATGTATATATTTAAACTAATCTGTTTAATATAACGATGAATAAATTACAGAGGATCGGGCTTAACGGCTAAATATTTGCTTTTAAACTGAAGTTTTAATTATATTTTCCGATTTTAGATGTCAAAGCGTCTATTCAAAATAATAAATCGTCAATTTAATAAAAATAAGTGATATTTGTGTGTACCTGGGAGAAACACTTCCCGATCCATTAGACAACTCGTCCTCGCTCGGTAAAGTGGAAATATCAGTCACGTTACCATCAACAATTCTGACCTCCGGTGGCAAACTCGTTGTAAAATCCTTAGGTCTATACTCAATGCTAACTTTATGGGGCACCGGCCTTTCGGACATAGTCGTTTTGAGACATGTAACCTTTTCACCTACTTTGAATTCCTGAGGCTGTTGACCCTCGTGCTCCTCTTTTCGCTCGTTGCTTAATTCCATTTGCTGTAACAAGTCTGATTCATATTTGCTTCTTCGTCTCTCGTAAATTTCCTCGTTTTTTACTTTACTATCGTCGTAAATATCGTAGGATTTTGAGCCACGATCAGCTTTACTCTCGTTGTGAGCTATTGATAGCTGTTCGAATTCAGTATAACGGACGAGATTGTTGTTGCTACCCGATTTCGGAAGACTGTAAATGGCATTTTGTACAAGTGGAAGTGAATTCGAAACCGATAGCTTCTGATGACCTGTAAAATAATAAATAAATGAATACGATTATTCGCGTAACATCCAATACGAGTATTTATGTAAGTACAGTTATAAAAGTATAGATTATCATATTATTATAAATTCATATCAAACTCGAGTACCTGTTTAATTTAGAATATTATTCGATCAAAAAAAAAAAAAAAAAAAAAAAAAAAAAAAAAAAAATAATAATAATAATAATAATAATAATAATAATAATAATAATAATACCTTCATTTTTAAGCAACTCTCGCTGGGAAGCATAAATGTTCTCTTGTTTCGTTTCGTACTTTTCCTTCTGTAGTTTCACATAGCTGGTAGTTATGTGCTCTTGATTTCGATGAACGTTTTCAAGCCTCTGATAATTGTCGTGCCTAATGCTCTCTTGAATCGCTCTTGGCGAAACGTAATTGCTTTCTTTAAGATCGTGATTGTGTAGATTATTATGGTGCCTTATATTGTCGTATTTTTTTGCCGAAGCATAATGAGATTCTTTTTCCTTTTTCGGGGTACAAGAGGTAATTTTGTTGGGCGTACCGGCTTGATAATTTTGTCTCGCGGGTAGAGGCGGTGGTGTACCGTCTCTTCGATTCGTCGAATCCTGGTCTTGGGAGTCTACAAGTTCGTACCTATAAAATTGCCAGTGTCGTGAATTCATTCGAGAAGGGAAGCCTCCTAAATGTACAACATTTGATCAACCGTGAGTACACAACTTGAGAGCTCGAAACTTTTTCCACCATCAACGTTATTTACCGCTTGTACGAAAAATCAGTTTACTCGGTTACTCGAACTTCGTTCGAGTCTGCAATAAAGCAGTTCCTTGCGCGTTCGATCAAAAGATTTTAAAGCTTTAATGATAAAGAAAGTGAGACAGAAGAACGATTGAGTTCTCATAAAGACTCGTTCTTCTACGTCTCTTGATTCGTTATTGTTCATTGCGCGTTCGCCAAGAATTAATTCAGCAAAGTCGAAGCAGAAAATTGGATTAACGTAAGCAATGCGAAAAGGTTGAAATTTCAGTGCGTGTACCCACGTATGGCGCCGTCGTTCAACGATAAGCGGTTTCGTAAGCTATCGTCACGCACGCAACACTCACCATCGATCGTCAGTGCTACTGTGTCCACTGCTGCTGCTCGTCATGGTACCTTCTAAGGGAAACCGCGGATCGTTGAACGATCTGGAGCTTGAGCCCGTCCCATATCCGGAACTGTTACTGGATCGCGGAGGACTAAAAGAGCGATCGTACCTCCTTTGATGTGGCATGGCAGTCTGCTGACCCGGGGTATTATCCGGATTAGTTACATTTTCGTAGTCCCCCTCGTAGTTACTCGATAAATACTGGCAATTTTGGAGCGTACAACCTCTACAAAGGAAAAATACTATTATTATTATATTAACTACTAGGAGCGTGATCGCAGGCTACTCTACTACCGTTGCTTTTGTTGCTGACATTAGAGAAATGGAGAAAATTACACTAAATTTTGACGCTCGTTCGAAACGGTTAAAAAAATATATACGACCGTTAACATTGTTTGTACCTTTCGTAATTAATTACTCGAACGCTACATTCGTTAATAGTAGTCTTCGATAACGAAATAACGAATACAATAAAAGAATACCTTAGTTTAAAAAAAAAAACTCTATGCCGGTTCTTTTCATTTTTTTTTACGTTGAATGCGATAAAGCGGAACTGTCATTCTGGTACACTGAACTGCGTAAAAGCAGCAATGCAATTGTAAACGAAAGCGAACGAATCTCTCGAATTGGTAAGCAACGCAACAATGAAGGGGGAAAAGCTGAAGCTGAGCAAACGAGTGCGCGTTACCTTCTAGGAGTACCGTCGTTCGTGGGCGGAATGACCGTGACCGTGACCTGGGCGCTCGTTTTCAATAGGTCGACCATCTGGTCGTGGCTGAGCGTCGACACGGCCACCTTACAGATCTCGACGAGTCTCGAGCCTTGCCTGAGGCCCGCCTGCCACGACGAGCCCATGCTCTCGACCTGCGTCACGACTCCGTCCGGCTGCACGTGGAAGCCCAACTGTCCGAGGGCGTTCCTCTTGAGCGAGAGCTCCGAGGCGGGCGCGCCCTGGGTGACGGCGCGCAGCCGTGCGACGATCTCCATCAGCTCGTCCCGCTCGCCGTAGTCGCCCCGAACGTGGATCGTTATGCACTCGCCTTGGTGATGATAGAGCCGCAGACTAAAATATCATTCCCCTCAAATTATAAAGCTTCGAGTTTCTCCAACGAGTGCGTTCCGTTAAAGAGAGGAAGAGAGAGAGAGAGAGAGAGAGAGAGAGAACCCACAAGAGTTGGAAGATTCACTCCTCGTCTCCTGTACTTAACATGTGAATAACGTCAATAAGTTTCACGTATTCTGTACGAATGTCATGGACGCAATCGGAAATAGGGATGCGTTCACCGAAATGTAAATATAATTTTGTACATGACGGTATTCTATATCGTACAAACTTTATTACAGACGGTTTGAATTCACCTGTAATGTTACATATAAAATTTAACAGCACGTGAAACTATAGTTTAGCTGTGCTCTGGGAATTAAATCAATTTAAAGAGAAAACGTATGTAACGTTTTTTCTCGATCATCTTCAGATATGCAATTGAATGGCTGTAAATTTATTAAATCACGTACGGGAATTGAACTTTTTAGCGCAAAGCAAGATCCTTGAAGATGAATTCTTAAAGTTATACGTCTAAAGAGTAGCCTTTTCAACTACCAAAGGTTACTCTCAACTTCAGCGCGATTTCAGCGATAACAAAGTTTTCGACTTGTCTTTGAGGAGAAATAAAGCAACAAATCACTTTGGTCGAAGGAATGTTTTTATGGCTCCAACGATCTCTTATATAATTATCCCCTTATACATAATGTATCGAACTTGCATTACTCTAAATTGGATCCCCGTACCTGTTCGTCTGAGCGTGCCATCCCAAAACGCTGATACAGGGCGTGACGAAGACAATCTGCCTCGAATGCTCCTCGATCAAGACTATCGTGTCGATGCTTATGCCGAGATAGCAATCTGTATTTTGATTGCTGTCCTCGAGAATTACCTGCCAGCAAATTGCACCGCGCTGCGAGGCGTCGCACGATAGGCGCGGACGAGCCGCTGTTTTTTTCTTACTGCTGAATGACAACATCGCTGAAAGGCAATAGAAAGGAGCGGATTATTACACGGTCGCGCTTTATCGTAACGACCGATGGAAAAATCTCGAGGGATGCTTTGGGTCTGATCGGCGCGTGATCAAAAATTAGAAATAACGTGTCGTTATTACTGTTATATCGCCTTTTACATTGAGAAATTATATCAAGTACTTATTTATTAAGTTATTACTTAGCAAGTTTAAGTTTCTTAGGCTTTGACGAAATCAACCTTATCGATTGGCTTGGTTTTGAACATTTTCAAATTAAAATTTACCCTGCGACGTTCGGCAATTGTCAAATTACGTGTAACAAAAAAGTGCTATTTCACCAAGGTCTTACGAAGGCTGAAAACATTTCTATATTAAATTTTTAATCCACGTATTTTAGAGACAAAGTGAAAACGTTTTAAGAAACGGATCTTTTAAACATTTAAATGATACTTTAAACTAAGAATGTTGTTCGATCGAAAAGGCCGGTCGAAGATTCATAATCGTATCTCGCGGATAACTTTAACCTCCGTTGAAGACAACATCGAGCATGATTTTTATAAAATTATAAAATTATAAAATTATAAAAGCGAAGACGCTGGATACGCGTCTGCTATGAGAAACACTATGTGAATAATGATGATTCAACTTACAGAACTTCTGGCCAGTCTCCACGAGTGTCGTGGACGAGTAATTCGTGGCGAGGTCCTTGAGGTACTCCTGGCGGGTGCGCGTGGCCATCGTCGCGAACTTCTCCGAGCGATGCGCCGCGTTTTCCGCATTGATGACCTTGGCAAGGATGAAGTCGGCGAAGTGTTTGCCCTTGGGGAAGGTGGCACCAACCGGGACCGGGGGTCCGAACACCGGCACCTCCTTGCTCCGCGACACCGAGACGCTGTACTGCGTGTTGTCCGTGCACGGACTGATCGCACGCACGATTATGAACACGTGCTGGAACTGCGAACGTATCCTTCGAGGGCTGAAGGGCAGCGCTCCCGGTTCCTGTGTACAACGGGGCGAGGTTACGTAACGCTGGTCAATCCTCCTCTCGGTCGTGTTAAAATCGTTTCGTCGAGAACGCGATAAGCGACGCGATGATAACTCGTTGCATTACGGATATAAAAATTCATGGTACGAGTCTATAAAATGTGGGATTACGAAATAAAGTGAAAGAGTTATTTTCATTTGTAAATAAACTCGATGACGCTCTAACGTAAGGCTCGTGGTTGACGGTTTTCACGGTAACATATTTAAAAGCCTCGTAGAGAATATATGAGTTGACGCGGCCTTTTGTACGCGCTTACTCGAAACATATTTTCTCGTAAATGCAAAGACGAGCTTAAGGAGGAAAATTCTACCTGGAAGACAATAGTGACTATATCGTTGCCAATGTGCCGCTTTCTAAGTAACTGCTGGCGATTATTCGGTGTGAAAGGAAGCATCGTCGAGACGTGGAAGGTGACTTCCGCTCCTCTGTGAGTCGCGGCGACTGCGTGGGTACCCGTGGAGTCCGTTCTCGTGTCGAGACCAGCCTTGTATCCCTCGAATCCTCGTAGTCTTATTCTTTGGCCTATCGAATGCAAAGCGAAAGTATTAGCTAAGTTTGCGATTCGTTACGCTGCACATTCGTGCGAGCAGGAACATTCTTCAAAATTAGTGTTTCCTTTTTACGAAGAAATTCGTAAGCTACGAGGAATCAATACACCGATCGAATACTCCAGGATTTTTAATTGAAATTATTTTTCGTTACATTAATTAAGAGGAGCGTTAAATAAGTATAAGGTGTACCAATTGAATCTAAGAATTCGAGAAAAGCTGGACCAGCGTGTTGATTATTATACATTTCCTCTTCGGTTCTCTGACCTGCCCTGCAGTACAGCACGCCCACCTTGTACCTGGAAAGGAAAAAGAAGTCGTGAACAAAACGCTCATTGGAACTCGGTAAAACGCCGGTAAGACTAATTATCATTCAAATACAACATCGAAGTATCATTGCGAGAAGCATTTCATCCAAATTATGCGCCCACCATCGACGGTTGGGAACTTTCCGAACAGCAATGTAGTAAAAGCGCGCTTTACCTGTTGGAGAGGCCCTGCTCGTCCAGCTTGGCGACTGCCTCCTCCGCGGCCGAGGTGCCGAGTCTCAGGCAGTTCATCTGAACCTCGGGCGCGACCAGCTCGAGTATTTCCCTGGTGGGAATCCTGGCCTGTTGGGGCCTCGCACCTGGCAGCGCCTCCTCGGGCACCGAACCCCTCAGGGTCAGCAGTTCCGACGTCCTCACGACGATCCTGTACTGCTGAACGTCCTTGCGTATGCTGATCGCCACGGGCCCGAGTTGCTCGTCCATACCGAACCAGTTCTGGTGCTCGCGCCCGAGGAAGTAGCGCCGGTAGTAGTGGGCGCCTTCGTCGATGCTCTCGATCGGCAGGGGACGCTTCTGCAGGGGGCAGGTGTGCTTCCAGAGGCTCTCGCCGACCGCGGGCTCGAGGACGCTCACGCCGTAAGCGAGTCCGGGACGATGGAGCCCGTTACCCTGGGTGCGCCTGGTCAGACCGACCTCGCGCTCGCCCTCGCCGCCCGTCTCGTTGCGGAAAAACGGACAGGACTCGAGCAACTCGTTGCCTGGAGGAAGACAAGAGCGACATTTTACCGGGGCGGTCTTTTGTCAATTGTACGCAAAACGCGCGGCTAAATGTCGACGTTCCTACGGAATTTTGTTTCCAATGTCGTGTCGAACGTGAAAAATATTCACCAGACCAAATACAAAAAAACGGTATAAATTGTGCACACGAGGCAGAAGAGCATCTAAAACGACGAATGGTTTACCCTTAAATATTGAAAATAATATACTGTAACCGATTTTCAATAACACCGCATTTACGCGTTTAAGCGTGTGATATTCGCAAATATTTAATGTTGCGCGTAATATAATTTTATTTAATACCTTCATATATTTATAACTGCGTGCGTTGTCGCATTAATTTTTACATTCACTTAAATACCTTTCATAGTTATTATTTTTTAAATGTTTCAATGTTTTCAGCAGATATTTTTTATTGCCAGTTTAAATTATTCCTGCGTTTCATTAATCTATGCGGAAAGCGTTCTAAACTCTATATTAACATTAATCAACTACCTGTGCAAATTTTAATACAATTAAGTCAATAAATTTTTAAACGTTGAGTTTCCCTTTTATATAGTTCAATCAAAATTGTTCCGTAGAATTACACATGTAAAATCATTGCAAAAGACCTTTAAATCTTACCATAAAGATTTCAAGTATTATGCTTAATTTATCTTCGATATACGACTGGACATTTTTAATTTTTATAAAATAAAGTTTTAATTAAAGTTTGATCAAGAATAGTGCACGTCGTACTTGCTAGTTTAAATTTATTAACTTAAACTTTCTTACTAATCTAATAAAGGTATATTTACAGTACAGAGACCTGTGATACATATTTTTTTGTAACAGTTATTCCACTTTTAGCTTTCTTACGATAAAAAATATCTACATTCATGAGTAACCGTTCGTACAATTAATTGAACTTCATTCATTTTTACGAAGAGAAAAAGAACCATGTAATATTTTCAATTAATTAACTAAAATTTAATTATTATTAATTATAATACATGCAGATGAATCATCCAATTAAATCAACATTCTTTAGTAATCAAGTGAACAAAATGCATTCGATGCATAAAATGTACGCTTACCTAACATGATATAAGTATAAAAACGGTACATCAACAGGATTTATGAAAAATTTATTACTACAAGTGAAAAAAATATATATTTATTCTTTCGTCGAGGTTTGCACAATTCCTTCGTATATTATAAAATACTTGCAGATAAGTTTAAAAGTGAGTTCACATTATAATTCTGCCTGTCATAAGACTGATATTTTCTTACTTACTATAATTAAAACAATAATAATCCCTAATGAATATATATCACTTTCTCTTACAAAACGATGTATTTTTTGTTCATTTTAAAATATGTAAGAATGCAAGATAAAATAGTGTAGGAAATAATATAGTCGAGAAATTTTTTTAATTAATCACTTTTGAATAACCATTAAAAACGTGAACTCGTTCTTGGAGATGTGATATATAATTTTCTCTCAGTACTAATCGTTTTAAGGCTATTTTTATACTGCATTATGTTAGAAATTTTTTACATTCTTAACATAGTTACCTTTGGAGACATACACTAGCGACTTTTAGATTTATGAATTATCTGTAACTGAACGGGCGTCCTTATAACATTGAGAAATCCCCAAGTACACAATTATTTCATATTATGTAAATCCGAAGTAAATTTAAGTCTAGCCCAATAGAATCTCAATACTCTGCTTAACATTTACCGTATTTACCACAAAAATAAAAATTCTTTTTAATAAGATTGTAGGAAAACTACCGAACTTGGATTATATTTCAATACAAGTAAGAACACTTACTAAATAAGAAGCGCTTATCGATCTGTGCTTCGTAAAGGTGAAATTCAATTGAAATTCAACGTGGGAAAAATTAAGCGTTAGATTTCTTTCGTATTTAAAAACGAAAAAATTGATCCTTTCAGAACTGATCATCTTTAAACAAAGCGCATTCCAGTTAGAAAGTTGAATGCGTCTAAAAAAGTTGCCTCTTCAACGGTATAACCGATTCACCTAACGCGTGAATCTCTACGTAATAATTTTATGATTTTCGGGTCAGTTACATGAATCGACGATCTTCATCCTCCAAGGTGAAGAAAGCCTTTCGAGGGGAAAAGATGCGCGATCGGCTTGGCCAACGATACCGACCAATTTCCTCGAGCAGGTAAAGAACGAACGGTGCGACTCACCTTTGCCGTCACCGGCGTCATCTTCGGGTGCCTCGTCAGGAGTGGAGGCTCTGAAGGCGCTGGCGGCGGAGGCGCCGGTGGCCGTGTTCCGCCTCCTCGCCAGCAGGATGCCCCTGAGCTTGGCCGCGTAGCCGAGGTTCGCGGTGAGGGACTGGCAATCGTAGTGGGCGAAGGCGCGCCTCCTGTGGCGCTCCTCGACGTCGGCCGACACCACGGGGCTCGTGCACGGCTGCTGCTCTTCGACGGTGGGACTGACGCCCTGGCCGCGGGTCGGTTTACTGCTGCCCCAGAGCCGGTTGAGCTTGAGCCGAAGTTTGGGGCTGGAGCCGCTCGGACCGCAGACCTCGTCCACGTCCGGCGACTGCAGGCCCTCTTGCTGCTGGTGCTGGTGGGATTGGCGTCGCATCATCAGCTCCGAGCCGATCGGACTGCGCATCACAGACTCGCCCGGGCGGAAATCCTGGAGCATCGCCAACAGGTTGTCGTTCATCGAAACCGACTGCGCCACCACATCGATGCTGCCTGATCGTCAATCAGTAGTAGATTCATTCGTTAGAGACTCATCTGGACTTGGGTTTTAGGGGTACTTATAATAGTGATCATATAATATAATAGCTTCCATTTAATTACAATACGCGGATTTCTATAAATGCATTTTTATACATACACGTAAGCTAACATAGAACGTTACTCGCTACGTACGGCACAATTCAATTTATGCGAAAACTAGAATTACGATTAAAAGAAAAAAAAAAAAAAAAAAACAATACACAGATATTTAAAACGTTATCGATGACTCGTTTGATTTAATATTAACTGATGTTCGTCTAAGAAACGTACTAGAATAAGTCATAGTCAATTTCACAAAAACCCAAATATTTTTATTACGAGGAATACTTTAATTGTTTCAAATCTAGATTTGTCATAGTATTTGGCGATGCAGGCGGAAAAGCAGACGAGCAATAGCATCGACTCGTTAACCGATGGAAATATAACTCGGTAAG
The DNA here is from genome assembly GCA_018907045.1 of Wiebesia pumilae. Classification (NCBI taxonomy): domain Eukaryota; kingdom Metazoa; phylum Arthropoda; class Insecta; order Hymenoptera; family Agaonidae; genus Wiebesia; species Wiebesia pumilae. The sequence continues at coordinate 107,739 of JACCHZ010000162.1, read as the reverse complement.
AAGATTTTTTTTTGGGACGCAATGAAACAGATAATAAATGGAATTTAAAGACTTGAAGTTGTGAAAAATAATTTGCCCAAATTTCGAGAGAACACTTACGAATGTGTTGTGACAAGACAGAGAAGAATCCTTGTCTTATCGAGTATTTATTTAATATTAGCAATGAAAAAATAGTTCATATAGATCATATCTTTACGTTTTAATGCAAGCATAAGGAAGGATGCAAATTAATAATAATGATTATATAATTACAGAATTACTTAAAAACAATGAAATAATACTACTGCACAACAAAAAGTATACTTATTTTTTATACTTATTTTTTATACTTATTTTTATCAAAATACCGAAAATATAATGCATTTATATTTAAATATTATTTGTCTACAACTATATAGTTAATGCAGCAAAGAAAATAATGGTTTTTGGAATTTGAAGGCGCTAGAACTATTTACAATAAATAAAACTATTTTATTCATTTTCAGATGATAATAATAACAATTTAAATGTACACGAGAAAAACTTAATTCAGAAATTGTATTTCAAGATGTTTACTTTTGAATTATTTCAAACGTTTTTTTATTTGTTTTTTATTTACTATTCTTATTATATATATATATATATATATATATATATATATATATATATATTTATAAATACACTATTGGGATTTAATATAAGTGTAAATCTATGCAATAATAATTTAATTGTGATATTTTCATAGAGTATTGTGTTGCCTTATCTTACCAAATACCGCTCCTTCTGTCGCAGTAAGCAAGTTAATGATGCAAATAAAAAAATCATTCTGATTAAGACTAATTTGATGAATAATAATTGTAATATAAATATTCATAATAAATACATTTGTGTTAAATAAACAAAATATTATTGTACAATTTTAAAAAGAGGGAACAATACAATTGTAAACATTAAAATGAAATTTATTATTTATAAATAATTATTTGACAACGTACTTTTTAAGCTAATATTCATTTTTGCCAAAGACCTTAGCATTTCTCTTAATTTGAATTTGAATGAATTTTAATTTAATGTATACGGATTGTTAAGTGATAATAATACGACGATTATCGTTGATAATTTACTTTTAAATAACCTATAAAATGCATAAAAGTTTTCGACTTTATTAAATACATCGCGCTCGGTTACGTTATTGAAAAGTGACACGACAGCTAAAACCGTAACTCGTTTTAAAAATTTAATTAGTCACGATGAAAATGGTATGCAAATAAAAATTTGAGAAATAATCATTAGCTTTTATATAAAAGCATTGATTCGAAAATAGAATGGCAATTAGGTAAAAGGCCAATAAGAAGAAGAATCTGTGTTAAAGTAAGAAACAATGCGGCCTCGATATTTTTCAAAATTTTTTCTCACACACCATACAGATACCTCGCGTCTACAAAATACGAAATCGTTACACTATCTGAAATTAATTTAGAACACAAGTAATAGATTAAGAATACGTTTAATACGTGCTTTAACAAAAGCTCGCGATAACTTGAAAAGTTATTTATAAGTAATTTGTCGGTAGCAGAATTTCCTAATTAGTACAATAATTTATAATGTCCTGTATACAAAAAATATATTACCATTATACCACGTTGAATTTCCACGCTACGAAATAGTACAATCACGGAGCTTTAATTACCGAGATTATACGCGCATATAATTTCGAATGAACGCAGTTGAAAAAAGACATTGAAAAGGTATTCGAACGAGCCAGTTTATTCCGATGGTTATGGAAACGAGTATAAAACGCGTGGTTGTACATACAAGTCATCTCTTTTTTCTAGATATTAAACCTCTACTGTAATTCACAAGTTAATTTGAAATTTCGATATCACGACTTTTTTCCGATACCTATTCATTACATGTCCAACGGTCCATTGTGCATCCCACTCGTGGTTGTCCTCGCGAACATCAATAATTGCAAGCATAATGCGCCGGTTGAGCGCGTCAAACGGTTTCGCTTCGTTAGCAAATTATAAAGCTTGACATTTTTAAATCTTCATGTTACGTTACGACGAGGACAAATGTAATTACGATTAGCCTTTCACCGGAGTAGAGCGAGCCCCGGAACTTCCGAGGCTCGATGTACTAGCGGGATACGTACCGTGCGAGCCGTACTCCCGGCGTAGCGGTGTCTCCGGGACCCTGGAGCTCGGGTCCGGGCTGTGGGGCAGCTCAAGGCTCGAGTTTGAGCGGTGCAGGGCCAGGCTACGACCGACTCGACTGCCGCCCCCACCGCCCCCACCGCCGCCTGTGCCCCCGTTCGCCGGTAAGCTCGCGATCATTTCGTCATTCTGAAAACAAATGGGTTTATTGCTTAGTTATCTTCCTAGTGATTTTTGTACGTCGGTATAAATTGACGTAACGAAGAAGAGCTTCGGTTGCACACGAGTCTCGGATTCTTTAAAAGCGACTCGAATCTTGATGTTTGCTTACCATTGCATAGATAAAGAGTAGCTATGAAGAGAGTACACAAAACACAAAACTGTAATCAAGTTAATGGCGAAAACAATGGAATATTTCGATAGTGAAAAAAGTTTCCGCTGTTTATCTTCTCGCTACATTTACGAGTAATGAATTAACGCATCTACTGAAACAATAGCGTTGTTTGCAATTTTCACGGTTTCTCAAAATTAAGTCATAAGATACGCATTACGTTAGAGATATCGTAAGTTGTAGAACGTATTCGGGGTGTTCAAAGCGTTTAAGTGAGAAAAAGTAGTTTTACGTATACGATCTTTTCCGTGGAGGATGAATTTCATCGACGTGTTCGCGTTAACTGATTCTTTCACTTTGACTTTTCTCAGTTCTTAAAACGTGAAAAACTAAAGGCTATTTTTACCAATGCGTCAGCGAGAGAATCAATGTCTACGGAAACGTACTTGCATTTCCTTTATATACTTAAATATTTATATTTACTTCCAATCGCCGACACTTTAACTCACAAGTCTTGATTCCGATGCACCAAACGAAGTTGTAGTAATACAATAAATTAATTAACGTATCAAGATAATATTAAGGTTATCGCTGCAGTACTATTCATCAAGTGCAACGGAACGCAAAGTCAGTGGAATTTTTCAAAAGATTCGGTCTTTTTAGAAATACGAGGAAAAATTCTCTACTCGTAACATTTAAAACGTTGTCGTGACATCGAAACATAAAATAACGTAACGCGACACGTATCGCCACGGCTTTCGAGTAAAACGTTACATTTGTATTTATTCTCATCTGCCTGGTTCGAGAAATGGTCGACATTTTTGCACGGAGTTTAAGATCTTAGGATTTAAAATCCGAGATTAATGGATTGGATGATCGACGGATAATGGTCGGATATTTCTCGACTGAGACTTTCATGCATTTGAACCTCGTCAACCGTACGCAAGATACTTAACGCAACTGCGTACATTTGTATTAGAACACAAGCTGGGCTGTTTCAACGATAAGATAAAAATTGATTTTATCGACGACAATATCAAAGAAAAATGATGCATACCTTTCTCGGTTTCGGGATATCTGATTGAAATCGAAAAAAATAGAGAACGACAAATGTTTAAAAATCCTTATCGTTGGACTGATTCAAGACTCGAATACAAAAGACGAGGCAAACTGCTTTCGCGGTCAAATAATACCGATATTGAAATTTCATACTTAAGCCGATAGAAGCTAGAAAGCGGAAGAACCCGAGCTTTAAAATTTGAGCTCGATGCACAAACACATAAGTAGCTAGATAAAAGTGAAAGGTGAATCAGAGTCGGATTCCGAGTCATCCCCGCAATAAATATTTATTCGAGCGCGATGAATATTCAGAGGAAAAGGGGAGTCGAAAAAAGTGGCAAAGAAAGCGGAAATTCAAGAGTCGGGAATAGAAAGAAAAGTGCTCTCCTGCCTCGTCGTAAGCGTTCGACAAGTCTGCGCACTTAAGTGGATTTAATTAAGCAGGACATGTTCCTCCGCGCGTCTCGAATAATCACAGAAGCGAGAAATACAGAGGAAAAGAACGAGATGGAGAGCATCGAATAGCAGGTGCGCCTCGCTCGTATGCGAGCACGAAGGGGCGCGACGAAGAAAGAAGTAGGATAAACAAGAGAAAAGGAAAAACATCTCGGTGCGCGATGTCGAGTCCATTAGTTCCGACGGAATCTCTCTCTCTCTCTCTCTCTCTCCGCTTCTTTACCTCCTTCGTATCGCCACTTGGAATTTTCTTCCTCCCCCGCCTTTTCCTTTTTAATTACCACTGACTTTTCATTACGCCGGTCGAGGCGACGACCAAGTTCGACAACCGCGGCTACGCCCATCGCGCGAGTGCATTAAAGCCGGATATGCAGCTGAACGATATCAGGGGACTGCTGGTGTTTGCGTCATCTGTGAATTTAAAGGTGCGCACGAGATGTGCTTAATTGAATTACTTTCGGCGCTTCGACTAGAAGTTATGGATCTGCCTCCAACCGCGATGTCGTATTGTACATTAACGAGGGAGTCAAGTCCATTATTTTATTTCGCCTGCCTAGGTGCAATGGGAATGCGAGTTATCGTTTATCATGCGCGCGCGCATTAACGAGAGCTTTCTGCAAATTTTCATTCGACCAAGTACTTTGTTGCACCGCGTTTGACGTTACGTGCACTACTGCCTTTATGCTGAGAAAAAAAATTCTTATCCATTGCAAATAGTTGATTAAAAAATTCCGTTATTTCCTTATTTCGCGGTATAGTTAAGCTAGCGTAGCCGATCACCCTAATTAATAAGACTCTGACTTATCTTACATTTAAAAAGTTTTATCCTTTCACCGTGTGACAACGGATCGAACTTTGCTTTAGTACGCAATGTTACATCACAACCGTAACCATACATTTCCATAGGCCGTGGACTTACGCAATGCACAATGAGATTTTAATATAGAGAATTTTCAAAATATCGCGTTGAAACGGACAATACGATTCTGTACTTAAAAGTACGCCGTAGAAAGTGTAAGATCGAGCAATGAAGCGTTAAATTTGAAAGATTTGGCTAATTTTTCGAATACTTCGGTCCTTACGCACGAACGCGATTGTTAAACAAGCCTGATTTACTTGAATTTAGTCGTTTCCTCGGCATCGAGAAGAAAATTAAGCACACGCGATCACGCAGCGCGTCGAGATGACGCCAAATCCAAGAGAAAATTAATGCGCCGTTGGTCAAGCGAGAGTAAAAACGTGGAATCGAATATAAATAGCTTGTAAAATGGAGCAACTAGGAATGATAAACAGAGGAATCATGAAAATAGAATGTACACAAAATACGGAGCTATTATTGTGGCAGAAAGTAATTAATGAGAGAGAAAGGGCGGGAACGGGGGACACGACGCACACATCCGCATAGCGGACGATCGCGAGCTCATTGCCGGCATCCGATGTCGGCTTCGTCGACCGGGAAGGGGGTTAGGAGGGGCCGCACTGGCGCCGTCTGGCCTCGCTTCTGAGATCACGTTAATTAACTTCGCTCCACTCGCGCAGGGGCAGCCGCCGCCGCCACTGGACGAGCCTGTGTGCGTGTGCGTCGGATCGCGATAGCCGTCGGTATCCTCCGCCCCTTGGTATCGTACGAGCCACGGTAACGCTTTTCGCATGACCGCTGGAGGGACGAAACGCCGGGGACTCGCGCGACGATCCCCGACCTCCTCCATCTGGGCGATTATCGTTGTCGCGCGCACGGGGTATACCTTCTTGTCGTAATTCACACTTATACTGCGAAATTCATCCGTCGCGTAGCTTTGCGACAAAAAAAATGGCGATCTTTGAGCCGATCGATCATTAATTACGGTCGATTAGCCGAGGTGACGTTTTTTATTCAAAGGTAGCGTAAAACACCGCGAGAAAGGTTGCTATACCGTTAAGCTAAAAAATCTCATTTCCGCTACCGACTGTAAGAAATAGCGAATCAGGAATTTCGTTTTCAAATGATCACTTACACGCATATCCAATGAACCGACTGCAGTTGCAGAGATTACAAAAAATGTTGATATGGATTTTTGAGAAATAGGGCTTTCGAATGAGCTTTTCTCTTAAGCGTCCGATAAAAGTACTTAGATTTAGAGCTACTTGATGCGTACGCGTACATTAACTCCGCATGTATAACGGCGTTCAATGGTATTTAGCGAAGAGACGGCGATTCGGGTTTCGGGCAAATAAAAGCACATTATTTTTCATTACAGAGCGACGACTGAGCGCGCGCGCGCGCGTTCCTCCTAAAATAAGGTGTCGACATCGACAAGCAATGGTTATAAATTTCGGTCTTCGATATTTGCAATGGTGCAAACTTCTCGTTTGTAAGCTATAAACAATAAAGGGTCTAAATGTGATTTAAGCTCGTCGGAAGGGTTTGTCGGGTAATCGGCGAATGTCTAGCGCTCCCTTGTCCTCGATGGCCCTTCGGTACGAGAACCCATTGCAGAGGAATGTACAAAGCGATGAAAGCCTTTTCCAATAAGCCCTCGAGCCCGTCAGCGACACGCTGCCAATAAAGCGCCGACCAGAGGCCGGGTAAAGCCCGATCCCAATTAAAGCTCCCGGACATTCCCAGCCTCGGGGTCGTTCACTGTCGGCTGACTCACTTGGCTCGGGCTCCTGCGGCAACCCCGCCGTTCTCGGCGCACCGAGAAAAACTGTAACGAGCGCGAATTCCTCACCCCCGTCCCACCCACGGCAACACTCGGCCAGTCATTTCAGTCGGCAACATCGGCGACTGCGGGCCCCGACACGGGACCGCGCTATTATATACGCCTTTGCTCTCGGGGCCGCCTTGGTCGAGGGTCCGGTGCGATTCGTCGTGCAGCGTCGCGGCCACCGTAACTTTGACCCCATCGGAACCTCGGCGACGCGCGTCTGCTCGTCCAGGAAAAGCGACGCGGAGGTCTTTCACGGGGGAGGAGGGCCGGGGTAAATCAAGCGAACCCTAAGCTCATCTTCACTCGGGAATTTGCGTTGCGACTCTGTACGTAAAGCACGCGCGATACTCTCCGACTTGCCGACATCGAGGACCCCAGGAGCCTTATTTATCGCGAGTTCGCACGCGCATTTTCTCAAATAATAATGGCAAATGGGAAGCTGCCGATAATTAAATAAATCCGCGGGAATAAGGGTTCGTAAGGTAGCGGCGGGAGGTGTTACTTTAAATTACTTTAAAGTAATACTTCTCTCTATTAATAACTGCGACTTTAACAGTTTCGATTCTTTAGGCTCGCCGCACATTATTAAATAGCTACGACACTGTCCTTCGAGAGTTTTATTGCTCGTGTGAAATATTTTTTTGCTTCTAAAAGCTGATTCCTTTTCAGTATGTCGATTAATCCTCTGAAAATGCGATGAGGTTTTTAAACATTCGAACGACACGGTCAATTAAGAGGGAGAAGTATTCATGTTATTATACATTTTTAAGTGCATTCAATCTATGTTCTCGGATCTTTTATTCGTGTTGAAAGAAAATTGGAAAATCCGAGCGAAGGATTAAAAATGGATGAAAAATGAGTGGTGCGTTTAAATATCACAGAAAATACAAATATTATTCGCAGAAGTCGATCGTAAAAATTTTATCAACGATACCTTAGATTGTTGATAAAATGCAATAAATTAATTGCAAGTTCGAGCTTACACGTCAGATTAATAATAATATTTTTTAATCCAAGAAAAAATCTGCGTTTTATAAAATGATTCCTTTAATAATGCAGAGACAATTATTGTGAATATTCTAATCATAAAATGCATAAAATTTTAAAGACTCTGCTGTACCGAGTAAGCGTCCTCGGTATTGTTCATTGGAGGAGGGGAAAAAAAAAAAAAAAAAAAAAAAAAAAAACTAAGCATGGTCGTACATTTTTATGCAATAACTACGTATTATGTAATTTACCAAATTAATAATGTCGCATTGAAATTCGTCGCAATTGATAATTAGCATATTAATTACGGAACTTATGCAATAGATTTACGAAATCGGTAGTTAGATTTTCAAGCGAGTTTGCGAAGGTTAACCAATACACGTGTATTGGGCCAATATATATGGGTCTTTTTGGTAAGACAGCGCTTCATTGAAATAATAATCAGATAGGAAAGATTTAACGAGAGCGGACGATTTGCACGTTAAAATGTCAAAATCCGTTGGGTGTTTTCGCGATATAAAAATCTTACGAGACTCTTCCGGTGTGCAAATTGAACACTGACATTAATAAGTGTAAAAGGAAAATTTTCTTCCAAGTGAAAAAGGCTCACTCTAGATCGCGACGGAGAAAGAAGGAACGCTTCGGCTGCCCGATATGCGCCTACATTAACAAAAATGTAAGTGGAGTTCTCACTCCACAAGGGGAGTGCATTAATTAGACTAAGAGGCCGTTCTGCTCGCCCGAATAGCAATATTTATTAGAGAGCAGGACCAAGTGGATGAGTTGGGGAGTCCTAGGCAATTCTATTAGAGTTCGAGGATTATCGCAACCGACCTCGGATGAAGATTGTCTAAGATCGAAACTCATCCGGACAAGAACTGTTCGGTGGTAATTTATTTGCCGGTCCAAATGAAGTACTTTAGGTCGCAAATCGAACATCCGCAACGATTGCGATCGAAAGCAACGACATTCCGATGCTCGACGAGAATTCGCTCACGGGAATTCCGAGGAAAATCAAAGCGTCGGTCGTTTCTCGTGCTTCGGGGATTAACCGAGAAGGCATCGCTCTCGCTCCCAAGTACCTCGTCAATGCGAACGAATAAATAAAGGACGCCTCGTTCAACTTAATTATTTTCAATACAAGAGGGAATCATTACGAGCGACATTAAGTACGCGCGCAGCTCACTGAAAAGCCCTCGTACGCGCTCTAAAGAATGTGCTTGATAGATCGCTTCAAAATACAAAACGGATTATAAATCTTGGCGTAACGCGTTACAGATCCAGAGAAGGAGGTACGCCGATGAATAATTGCGTCGAGAGCCGCGTTACCGCGGGATGCCAGCGTCCGCGGTAAAGCACGATTCGAGTATATTGCTTAATGCGAGACATTAGCGAGGTTCGCCCTAAGGAACATCAGCTGGTGTCCTTCGCCGGGATCGCCCGAGGATCGCCCGAGGATCGCCCGAGGATCGCTGTAGCCGTGCGTATGACGCACGCGGTATATAAATTAGGAGCGACGGTGATGGCTTTGCCTTTAACGCCCGGAGACGAAGCCGCGCGCCTCTGACTCAGATACGAGGAATGCGGCAGCCGAACGGCCATTTGGTCGGTCCCGGGTTCGCCTCGATTCATCGCCGAGGCGAACTTTTGTACTCTCCGCGGTATTTCCGTAATTTGTTATTCCACTTGGCCGAGGATTTGCAATATCGCCGCGTCGTTTGGTGGCGCGCACACGCGTCACCGACAATTAGCATCCCTACCGCCGAAGCTCTTAGCGCGTCTCTATCGTTTATCATCCAAGACGGACGCCTCCCTCCTGCCCCTCTTCCCACATCATCATCATCATCTTTCTCCGATTTTGGTTCTTTCTTGGACGCACTCGTGAATTATTCATGCGCGATGCTTATACGCGTGACGCTGCATGTTTATTTTGAAGTATGCAAAGCCTAACAAAAGGAGATGATGTTGCCGCGGCTTATGTTCAGCCGCTCGATCGAACATTCTCTTAAAATGATCTTCTTTAGAGTTAGAGTAGATTCCGTTATGAGGCACAAGATACGCGAGGGCTTTTTACTTTACTTATCAACTCGATCGTTCCGTTTCTCCGTACGAACTCATTTGCAATGTTGACATCGGGCTTGATCATTAGTTTAAAAAGTTTCTTCGTCTGCGATCAAATAGATTAGAATGGAATCGAAGGGACTTTTGAGCATTTCTGTTATCTCGCAATACCGACGTAATCGTAGATCCAAAAATTATAAATGCTTCTTTACATTTTTCATTCGTCATTTACCTTATTGCTTCTTTTTTGTTAGAAGTTAAACATGCTGCTCGTAGAATATAAATACGTTGCTTGTACCGCACAGTCCTCGCAAAGCAATATAATATACTCGCGATAAAATATTGTTTTGCAAATGACCTCAAAAGATTTAAAATAATTGTTTAATAATTAAATATAATGTCAACGCTTAACGTTCTATACGTTCATACGGTTGATTACTTTTTCCTATCGTATATTTTCATAAATAAGATGCACCGGTAGTGGCCATCACGAAACATATCGCACGACCCAATGCTACGAGCCTAGTGTAATTACAGTTTCATGCGTTGTCTTCTTTGTACGATGTAATAAAAATGTACTGAAAAGGCAGGTAAATCGATCTGACTCAACTATACTTCGTGTAATCTCCCGTAGAAATATTCTGTCGTTCTATAACGTTTCTATAACGCCTAACTATCGTATAAGCAGGTGGACTCGGGACGTATCCTATGAAAACTAAACTAGCATTCAATCGAGAATAACTTCGTTTACAGCAACGACCTAATAACTTAAAAAAAAAAAAAAAAAAAAAAAAAAAAAAAAAAAGAAAGAAAGAAAAAAAAGAAAGAAAAAAAAAGAAAAGCCGCAATGCACTCGTATTTGCAGATAAAATTATTTGCGCGGGACATAGAATGACATGCTTTGACAAAGGATACGTTCTCGCGGAAATTAATTTTATAGCAGGAGAGCCGCTTTTCTAGATTGCATTATTAATACAAAGGAAATCCGTTGAATGTGCAACGAGTCTCCGAAAAAAAGAAACGCAAGTGTTTCTCTTCAAACACTGCTACCAACGACAAGGACCTTGAGAGGAAACACGGTAGCTCGATCTTACCCCCTGAACCAATAGCTGCGTAATACTCTAGCTGTAATCTTTGTTTATCTCGCACGTATCTCTCGCTCGATAGAAATCGAAAATAGCGCTGTTGCTTGCGTAAGCGACGCATCGGCCGATATATCGGTCTATAATGCACCGACACGAATTTCTCTTCGCGCAGGGCCTCGCCGAGTTACTCCGTGCGTCCGTGCAGCTTCGACGAGAGTGAAAAGCCTCGAGGACTTGAACGCACACTCGTGAAAACGCGCTGCACGTACGTGCTACGATGAGATGCTATTTGATATTCGCGAAGAACCGGTAGGCACTCTTCGGTACTACAACTCCAGCAAACTCTCCTCAATGGGAGCACTAGTGCAAGCAGCGGATGGAGCGTTTTCGTACCGAGTGCGTCATTAAACATTTTAAGTACTTCATTCGGAAGAAAAAGAAGGGAACGAAACTTTTTAATTACAAACTTCTTTCAAATGGGGAACGTAAAGAAATTTCGGTATGTCGCATTCAAAGCGATTATTGTACGCGCGACGTCAAATCCTGTCTGATGGGATGGAAGTGGATCGAAATAACTTAAATTATACGTCATTTCTGAATTTCTGCGTTAAAATGTCCGATTTCAAATAATTTATCCACGACATCACTGTAACATTGTGTCAAATGAATGGGAGAATGTGTTTTAAATTCATCCCAGTGAATTTGAGTTCACTGGGAGCAGAAAACTTTAAATAAACATTCTTTATTTAGTGGTCGTTTCTCAGTGGTCGAAGAACTTGAATTTAAAAGTGATTGAGAGAGAGAGAGAGAGAGAGAGAGAGAGAGAGAGACGCCACCAAACAGAATTGCACACACATTGTCCCGTATACGTAGTACGGGAGATCGGAATCGCGCGATGCTGAACGACGCCGGGGATAAGAGAAAGAGACGGGGAGAAGGTCGAGGGCCTGAAATCCGGTCCTCGGGCTCACGCTCAACCGGAAGTCAGGCGTGTACGCCCTAAAAGAGCAAAAGAGAATAATCAGCAAAGGGGAGAAGTCGACTAGGCGCAACGCTACACGACGGACAAACTGGCCGTATGACTTTGGACCGATATCCTGTCGTTGCTGACTTAATCTTTAGGTGCGCTTTTTATAAATTGCTTTTATTCGCTTTGCTCCGTTTACGAAAAGTCCCTCGATCGATTGCGATTGTTATTTAAGGCTGACTCGTTTATTTGCGAGCTTTCCTTTGTGGAAATTACACGTACGCTTGTGTAGTTCAAAGTCATCATCGGTACGCGTCCCGTTCGATTAGCGATGTAATTAATGTAGCTTATACCAAAGTAGCAAATAATTAAATGCACGTACCACGTAATAATGCTTCCCATCGTCGACAACTAGATCAATTACATACGGAAACATTTTTTTATTTAATACGCTTTTTCTAAGTCTCGATCCTGCATCCTATCGTACTCGATGTGATTCGTGAGAAGCGAGGCTCAGAAATTTCAGACCGTGTTTTTACTCCAAGTATTATACTTTGCCGTAATCTTTCTGATAGAAGATGAGCTCTAATTGGCCGACATCATATATATAATTGGTCCACTGAACAAAAAAAAAATTTAATTTCATATCTAGTAAGAATAAGTGAGCTACAATCTCTATGAAATATCCAATGCGCATAAAACGTATACGATTTAAAAATAAAAGGCTACGGGCTACGACGGCTAAATCGATAGTTGTCGTAAGAGTTGAAAATATGATAAAACTGTATAATTAACACATAAACAATAGTTCCACATATAACGATTAAATTTATCATGGTTGAATTGTCTAAAGTTCATAAACAATTCGCATAATGTAACATTATTTTTTGGCACATTTCTTAAGGGCAATCGTACTGTTCATTAAGTTCTACACAAATTCCGAATAAGAAATAGATATTTATCAGCGATTCCACGAATGCCTTTTAATAAGCAACAAGATAGTGTATTACACGTTGTTTAATTCGGTACAATATGCTATAACCTCATCAATGTTCGTCCTTTCTTCTAGAAACGTTTGATACCTTAATGCAAGAAGAAAAATTTACGTTGACAGGAAACAAATAAGAAATTCTATAGCTCGTCGATTACAAAATTATAAGAGTCACACGGGAGTTTTCCCTGGCGTAGGAAAAGAGAAAAAGTATTCTTTATACAATAATATCTGACAAATATATTTAATAAGAAATTTAGCTTAACAATTGGCTTTATAAAAGAACATTCGGAAGCATTCACGGAGAGTATTCACAAAAATTATGTTATTTGATTTATTGGTATAAAATATAGAAATAACATGTATTCTAATTCTACTTAGCCTAATGTAACTTTAATGTGATATTTTTCTAAGCGCATAAATGATAAATAATTTGTTATCAAGCAATTTTACCAATGATAAAGATTCTTATTAGAAATAAATTTTAGCTTACAAATAGAGAATTTCCTTTTTATATATTAGGAGAACTTCAATTTATCGCAGTACAATTTTTAAAAAGATTTTAAAAAATTTTAAAGATAATGATCCTTCATTTTCATACAGAGAAGCAGCAGCACGCGTAACGTCGTGAAAAAAATGTTTAATAACGCTTGTCGAAGCTATAACAAAGGAGGGTCTAAATAATCTTAATTGAAATGTGGATGTGATTGGATGAGAAGTTCTTGTAATGCTGCGTAAAGCCGATTAATTGCGAAAGGAATTTAAAGAGCACCTGTTTTATCCTAAGAATTTCCTTAAGAGATTTTTACTTAAGATTTTGTTAAAATTTAATACCACTAGCTCGAATTCTCGTGGGCAAAGCATTGAAAGATAATCTATTTTTCTGAGCGATCGAACATCCGTTGTTCGATCGCTTTTACGCCAATCAGTTCTAGAGCAATTCCAGTGGTGCAAATCGAAGGAATTCGGAAATTGCACCTGCCCCATCGCAAGTCCATTTTTCCTCTCGATCTCTACGAATCTCTACGAAGTAATCCCTGTACATTCGAAATAAAACGAGATACTTTATTACTATCCAGCAACGTCTTTTACCCGTGTCGATCGATCGCTTTTCAAGCGCTTTCCAAGCGCTTTCCAAGCAAACGAACGTCGACGGAAAATATTTTTGAGACTCTAACAAACGCGCGGTAGAAGCCAAGATAGATCCATCTAATCGTATGTACGTTCTCGAGAAACAACTTTCGCGCAAGGCTTCCTAGAAATTTGTAGAATGTCGCGTGCTTTGCAGCAAACTATCGGAAAAACTTGAATTTTCGTTTTCTAAAACGAGGATCGCTATAACACGAGAATTATCTCTGGATTGCCGTTGCGATTCTTCGATAGTTTTCTAAACAGGATCAAAGTTATGTATCAGTAAGCACAAATATATTATTCTAGAAGTAAAAGAGAAAAGCGCTGGTTTATTGGGTTATTTGTTGCTGAGGTCGAACAAGCCATTCTTGGCAGACGAGCGCAGATCGTAAAGCAACGGATTTTTAGGCGATTTAAAACGCCCAGCTGATGCCAAGTACGCGCTTACGTTGACGGTGAACGTCTCGTACGAATGTCGTAAGCACACTTGTACGCACGAGGCGTGTAATTGTTGCGAAACTCTATAATATGCGTCGTTTGACACTTTTCACTGGCCGCTTTTCGTTACTCGCGATTCTCTGGGATGGCGAGTACGGCTCATTGACAAAAAACGGAGCACGTTTATTACATTCGATGCGGCCGATTTTTTCAAATAAACAACAAAAAACGAGCTTCGCGATCGATGTTTTTCGTATTGAATGCGCGGTAATGCGCAACTGTGAATTCCCTTGTGAAGTGGCTATTCGCGAACGTGTCGCTTGTTGAGGAAATGCTCATTTTGCAAAAACAAATGCATTCTGCCGATCGAATATACGGAAATTCATTTCTCACGGAGTGTACAGTGTACGACGAGTCGCTTGGGCGATAAGATCTTAATTTTATGGCGATTTATGAGGATTAATAATTTAAAATTTCGTATGAAAAATTTGAATCTAAAATTGCAGTGTTAAAAATTACAAGATGAAACTAAACATTAAAATCTGAAATGGTCAAGCAAAACTTGCGAGAATAATTATCCAGCAAAGTTTTCGCAGCGATAATTGTAATTATCAATACTAGACCTGACTGTGGCTAATTTCTTTGAGGCACATTCTCTTTTATTATCTAAAATTTCCATTTCCATGCTCAACGGGGTAACTAAATATGTTTTTTCAATTTTAGCATTACCCTAAAGTCCGTCAACGTTTATTTGCTTCTATCGGTTGATAAAACAACTGGAACCTCGTCCGAATGTAAATATTTTTCTTACGTTGAAGCTTAATGCTATTGTAAAAAGAGAAAAGTACGAAACGATCGTGGATTCGATCAAAACATATCCATGCGTTCGGGCGAGGTATTTTCGTATCGATGACGGTATGCGCGAATCCTTCATCGGTCATAAAAACGAAAAGTATCGCCAAAGGAACGTCGAATGCAACGAGAGACCGTCAGCGAAATTTTTGATCGATTCTTAAAGACCGCTCGCGCGACTCGCGTAACGAACGGTGTTCGCGAGTAAAATCAGCTGACAAATCGCAACGCGCGTTACGGTTTCAATCGAGAGATACGAGTTAGCCGAAGAGCAAACGATAATCGGCTCCGAACGATCCCCTCCCCTCCTGAGCACCATCGTCTTACCGTAGCGCTTGCGAACTAGTTATGTAAATAAATGCGCATTCTTTGACGCGATTCATGGGCAATTTGTACCGCTATGCGCTTGCCAGTCGTGAGTGCAACAACTACCTCGCATGCGTACCTGTATTCCACGTACAAAAGCGCACGAGAGAAGGAGAGAGAGAGAGAGAGAGAGAGAGAGAGAGAGAGCTCATTTATTTGTCCTTACGCGAATGCATACACAGCTGCACTCGTGATTCATACTGGAAACTTCCCGCGCGTTTTCCTTCTTATTTAGCCACTAATCGAGTTGCTACTTCGGGCGCATCGATTGATGGACAATACATTAAGGATGAAAGCGTTTTGTGGGCGAGTTCGCTGGGCTGTTCGCTTTCTAAAGATAAATCATTTTTCTTCTTGCGGTTAAATTATCTATATAATGATATTTGGGAACATTATGTATGTTAGTAATCGATATCTAGTTCTAATTCGAAGAGCGCTTTCTTGTTTATCCGAGTAATGATCCCATCCTTCTCAAAATATAAATATTTCCTTCGGTTAAAGTAATATTTAAGCCACATTGTTGAATGAAAGTTATAAGAGAAGTAACGATCCTGAATTTTGTTCCTAAAGTAACATCGATTGATCAGAAAAAGCATTAAAAATACTTTATTAACTGTGCTAAAGAGAAGTGACGACATCTGCAAGTATTAACGGCTTATAAATGGACCATTTAGAAAATTAAATTAAAATATTTCATGTTTTAATTAGTTCTAATGATCGATCAAATGTTATCGAAAGCTTGGAATAATCCAATACTTTTTTTTTTACTGTTCTCGATATAAGATACGCTTTCCCATATTAATTTCAAGAGCACGTAACTTAAACGATTTGAAATATCAAGCTATTTGACCTCGTAATCAAAGATTAATTGCTTTTACTTTCTAATAAAAAACTGTTTCTAGAGTTATCATTTTCTGATAGTAGTGCGGTATCATCTAATTAGCTCGCAATATAGATACATCTCAATTAAATATGCGATAAATTAGATGCTATTCTTTATTTTATTTATAGCATGTCATCGACCTGTAGAGACCTTTTATTTTTTAATAAACATAGAAACAAAATCAGGTATGAATAAAATATCATAATTACTGATCGGTCTTTTCCAAATTATATGCTTTTATTCAAACGGTCTCAAAACAGACATTCTTTGAAGGTATAGTATAATGTCTCGGTTTCTTTATCTTCGTTTTATCTATATTTGTATTTTATAATATGAAGCAGAATACACAATTTCTGCGATCGTTTCGTATTTATCACTCTACGTGTTTCGAGTAACTGAAATTATAAATTAATCGTTCCAACAGTACCTTTTTGACTAAGCCCTATTAAATTAATACCCTCGTATATTTTTATATTTAATTTCGGGGAAAAACCCCTCTTTTGAAATAATAGTTTTATGTAAAATAAACACCACATATAGAATCCACAGCGGAAATTTGCAAATACAAAAAGTTGCAATCGTTAATCTTATTTCTATGGTAATAAAATCGAAAATTATATAAGGATGTATGGAAATTAATTTTTTTTTTTTTCTGTAATTTTTATAAATGCAATTTATACGTACAATTATATTACATAAAAATTTTCGTTTTAATTTTAAGAAAATGCCTCTCTTCGTAAACGACGCACGATATAAGCCCGCATATTATTGCGCGAAGGCTTTAAAAATCGATAATATCTTTCCTATTTTATATTTTAAAAAAAGTGTATATATTTATATTTATAAAAAAGAGTAGGTTTGCAACAAATTACAAAACATAACTATTGTACGATTTAAAAATGTAAATTTTCACTCAAAAAACAAATTAAATCATTTAATAAATTCTTGTTGTTAATGATATATTGTTGTTTTATAAAATACGTTCACTGGTGACTGACATATCAATTGCCATTATTATTGTACATGTGCACTATTGCTTTTTATAATATTTCTCTTGCGTAATTTAGAAAACGATCAAAACGTAATTCTCGAATTACATACTTTTTTCTTATATATATATATATTGGTACACGGATGGAGATGTTACCGTTGAAACAGGGAGTGCAATTTACGTTTCAAAAATTTCAATGATGAGACTGTTTTATCATTAATGTGTTTAATTCGCTTAACTTGCAAAAAAACTTGCTCTCGTAATTGCGTATCTTTTCCGACTTTAGTTTTCATCGAGGAATAAATTGGTTAGCTCGTTACATGGATACCGAAATGCCTAATTATTTAACCGGATACATTAAGCTCCATTATCCATTTATTATTATTTCTACAATAAATCCACGCATTATGTTTGAAAGACTAAGCTCAGTGGTTCAGTTTTATCGCGCACCGACAAAATTGACATTAATATTCCAATGTATCACTAGCGATGCAACCGCCATCTCGTAAGCAATGATTTCATTAGGAGCTCAGCCCAGTACTTAAGATGCATTAATTATTCACCAAGCAATTCGCTAGCTTCCCTAGACCAATTTTCGATAACAGCACTTGTCCGAGCCACTGCGTACACGCAAAGCCAAGAATGCGTTTTCTATAAACCGTGGAGTCTCGATTATAAGGGCGAAACACAAGCACAAAAGAGAGGTACAAGTGTCCCGGAAATTGGCGCGAATGGCGCAATGGAGGCAGCGCACCGTAATGACAAGACCCATGACAGTTTATAAAGCCAGGCGCGCTCGCTTGCAATGACGTGATACGTGCAGACGCGTGTACGTGTACTTGTTGCAATACCCGGCGCTGCTACACGACCGATTACGCACGATTGCGAAAGCGCGAGCGCAGCTGTACAACGCACGGCCGAGACAAAACGATCTCGTTGAGAAACGAAATATTACCCCCCGACCTTCCCGCACCCCTTTCGAGAGTTCGCCTTCTGTAGGAAAGCGGCAGTAGCCGTGCGTCTTTGTTTGCGTGCATTTGTAGATATCGACTGCCGTGGTTAAAGGCAGGCCAAACGGGACACATGCGTCGCCGAGATTGCGTATGCACGATGCGGGGAAAAAAGTAGGGGAGCCCCCAGCGACACCACTTCGACGCTTATGAAGAGAGAGAGAGAGAGAGAGAAGTCAAGGAGCAAGTACAGGAAATCACGAGCGATTGTCCGTGTACGGACTGAACATTTCAAGCACGTCGCGCTTCGCTTATACGACGTCGCTCGTGATCTTTCTTCTTTCTTTTTCTCTGCTTCCTCTGCTTACTTTATGTATCTCTTTTGCACGTAATTGTTTTCCCTCTGTATCTTATATGGTTTGCCTTTCGCTTTCTTATTTTTCCGTGTATCGACGCGTTTACCACCGTGATAAAGGTTCTTATGCCATCAAAGCTCGAATTTTTTTTTTTTTTTTTTTTTTTTTTTACAATAAAAGGATATTACGCGTACTTAACGAAAACAATATCCGTAGTACGTATTGTTTTATTCTAAGTTGGACTTTTTTTAAAACTTAAAAATAAAGAGCGAACATTCGATTTAAGAAAAGAAAAACATAAATTAATTGTTTGGAAATAACAGTTCAAGTCGCATAAGCTGCAGATACTGTTCCTTTTGTTCATTAGACCGACAATTGCACAAGTACAAAATTACATTTTCCCTCCCATTTCACAATTTTCCATGAATCCTAGTAATACCACCATATTAAACTTTATCGAACAACGATAAATATTGCAACAGATAAAATGATGGCGAGTAACGCATACCGCCATTCGCATGCTCAAAGGCACTGAATCCACGCACAATCGAGATTCATTATACCATTAATTTCAATTCCGTATTAATCATTGGCGCTTTTTTCCCTCTCGCTAATTCTATATTTCACTGCGACCTTTACGAACAGCTTTAAAATATAGGCACGGTAACGCGCTTGGATAAAGTTAAATATGACACTTGGAGCGCCTAACGGTAATAAACCCGTTCAAGTATGAAACTTTCTCTCTTTCCAATTTGCTTGCTCGCAGTTGTTTGCCAACTACGATTATTACTCGATTTACATTATACGTAGGTACTGCTGATGTAAATTAGCGATTAGGCTACCGATGCTTGATCAACTTTCCCTTCGACATGCATTACTTTCCTTTTAATTGCGCGACGCTACCGTCGCACGCGAACGTAATAATAACGACTGTTGCGCGGGACACAAACCGCGATTTTCTTCGGAAAACATTCCGCATCTCTTATTGTGACCGTGATGTACCATTTAAGGCGAATACAGCTTATTTATATGAATGATTGCCATTGATATCAACGTCATCGTTGTTGCAGACGAATTCAAAATTAATATCATTTCTAAAATTTTACGTAAAGCATCCGATTATCGTTATTATTGATCATTTATAACAGTCACTCGTATCTTGCTTAAAAGTTCACTAGCTGCACGATGTAAATTTCTTTGATCATAATTTTATGTAATAAGATATTATTTTGGAATTTTTTTCCAAAACTACTCTCGTACGCCTTCAAATATTAACGAAGGAAAATATCATTAGTTGTTTATTGGATTTTTACAAAGGTTGAAATATTCTCATTACTTGGATTATTAATAAATCGTGAAAATTATTTTTCAGTAACTATAACATCGATTTTTAATTATTAACAGTGTTTATTATTAAAATACATATAAATAAGGGTGTCTGATTTATCCCTTACACATTGGCTATATATTGGCAATACGGTAGAATTAAACGTGAATTTATGTCATTTAATATTAAAGGTAAACGCTTACCGATAATTCAATGGCAAATGCCGGCTTAACAATCAACCATTTATCTCACTGTTCTGCTTTTTCTATACTAGATGTTGCTGATTCGGTTGGTAAGAGAAGACGTTATACGCCGAGGAAACGAATTAGAAATAAAATATATATGCCGTACAGGTCTGCATTATGGTACAGTAACACATTGAAACGCGCATACGCAGAAAGACGCGAATGAACGATTATGTATTATTTGTATTCAAATGAAAGGGAGAAGAAGATGAAATCAACGTAACTGTCATAGCGGCCTTTCTCAATTACTTATTATTTATTACTCGAGGTGCACGAAATCTTTGTAAGTACATTCCGTTAACATCGCAACTCCCTCCTTTTATTTTTTCTGTAATAGTGCGAATTGAGGTTTTATTGCATGCGAATATAAAACGAATGCGTGTACCGCTCGATCGCAAGCAAACGTAAAACTTTTATTCGCAAAGGAATTCATTGATACTTTAATCACTGGTTTCGAAATCCCAAAAGTGCTTTAATTGTCATCAAAGTAATTTCGCTTTCACCATAAAATTGACTTCCAATAATTATCCACTGATTAATACGCGTGTATAAAAAGATATAGTCAACATTGCAAGTTAAGCGCCGTTTTCAATCGTTTAAACGAACCCGCATGTTTTTCTAAAAAGAAAAAACAACAACGGTACTTTAATGACAACTTTTATCGCGGATAGTAGTATTATTTTGCAACAGAGTCTTGTAACAACGGCGTGGAAGAATTCGTAAAGGTGAAACGAGTAGAAAAGTAAGTAAACTAGAAAGCGAGTAGTACAGTCAATTAGTAAGATTTATTCGCGAGTACTCTGCCTATTATAGTGTATTGCGGAGATGGCCAAATGCAGTAGAATAATATTTACATTTTATAAAGATATAGAAGCAATATTATACGCATATCCATCTGATTATTCTCGCACTCGCGCGCCGGATGCAATCAACTCTTTCTGCCTAATTACAATGCATTCCGTTCGCAAACTCGGCAGGATCGCACTCTAAGATCGCGGCGACTCAAGAAACGCATGTAACTACGTACTCGATTAATTCGTGCCTGCATCGAAAGCGTAAGTAATGCCTGGCAACAATAGCGCGCGCCACGCACTTGGGAAATTAACGTTTAATCGCGGCTGCCAAGGCATTTTACGCACCTCCACCTCCCCCAACCACTCAGGTCGTCGTCGCCGTCGTCGTCGTCGTCTACGCGCGCTTACGCACTCGTGTTGTGGTACGCGGAGTTTTCCCGGAAAAGGACGAAGCCAACGGTGACTCGGATTCCCGGGCGTTACCCAGGCGACTCGAGCCTCGCCCCGATAAACGATCGCGGCCCAACTGCACGCGGAAAAGCCCCATGAATTATTGATAATCCGCGCTCGCTCGCCGGGAAAAACGGAAGCGCCCAGCCCTGGGAAATCTCGAGGCTTTTTCGCAGCCCGTCCGACCTTCGCGAGCTCATTTATCCCGCGCGCACGCACGAACAACGCAACGACGCTCTCGAACCCAAGAGTTTTGTATTGTACGCACCGACGTATTTGTATTCGCGAGCGGTGCGGGGTAAGCGGGGTCGGGGTCTCACCTCGGGCGCCCGGGAACAGCATCGATTGATCGAAGACGAGCAAGCGCCGGAAATTACGAATGGAAATCGATGGACCCGGGGGAGGGGCGTGTGTGGAGGAAATGCACGCGCGGACGAGAAGACGCGATTACTCGCTCGGTCCGATGCTCCGTATATATCGGGCTGGTGTAACATGAATTACGGCCACTCTGTATAATTATCGCGCGTGAAAATTATTCATGTGCCGTGGCTCATACTCTCTCGTACTCGAAGCGTTCGCCTTACGCATTTCCTCGTTTTACATTCGCAGTCACTTCGGGACTGTATTATTCATAGGCTCAAATAGAGTACTATTTACGCGCTATCGCACCTTTCACTTACCCTGCGCATTATGCCGCTGACGCTATTTTTAATTTACGTGTATTTTGACTTGGCCATCGCCAATTTCTTTCCTTATTTTTCGATATTCGTGATATTGTAAGCGAGGAGAGTGCGACGTGGGATGACTTACCTGAAACAAAGGAAAACGCGAATAATTAGCTTCATTTTTCCAAAGCTTCAAGTATTATGAATAAGTTCGTGTCGAAATTCATCGTCATTGAATGAAATAAAAATTATTTCCATAAAATCAAACGTATCAAAGAAGAAAAAAAATTGCACATCGGTTCGAGAATCGCCATTTGAAACGCATTTTTGTAATAATTGCCTACCACCTGCCGTGTTTAATTATTTATATTTATTTTTTACGGTACGGAAATTTTTCGTTTGTTTTGCAATGTATTTTGAAAGACTTCTGAGTGTATTGAAATCAATAATTGAATGACACGTTTTTACAATATAATTTTATCACTTCCAATCACTTCGCCAGCAGGGCAAACATGTAATTGACATTTTTCTTTTTTAAAGTATTACGCAAATAGAGGAATACGACGTTTTCCGTTACGTAGAATTTGAATTTTTATATTTTCTAACCATTATTGAATTACCTTTTGATTTTTACTTTATTTGTCCTTCGGTATCCAACCTTTATCATTGGCACTTTCTCCAAAAATCGTCGCCAATATTATGGGGTTTTTTGACTCAAGGGATTTTGCATCTTAATTCGGAAATCATTCCATCCAATGATTCGAATAAGCAAAGAATAAAAAAAGTCCTTCGATCTTTATAAACTGCACACTTTAGAAACACGCGTTAATGCTGAAAGCATTGATAGTTGCAATTGCAGATGCATTTATTCTAAATAGGAGAGTAAACGTCAAGTGTGCACAGCTAACAAGAAATGCGTACGCTTCAGCAGAGGATAAAAATAAAAGTAGAAAGAAGAAGCAAGGAGAAAGAAAAAAGAAAGCCGAAGAGAATGCGAGGATGTCACAAATGTTATCACGTCACGCCAGGATTCGCTGCCATCGTGCCTACGCGCAACTAATTAAGTTGGTCTCTCCATTTCTTTATCTTGCACGCAGTGAGCTTTGTAATGGCGAAGAAATTCCCAAAGCAACATTATGGAGGCATGTTTCTAAACCTCGAGAATGTTAATATAGTATTTGACAAAAGCTACACGTTCGCGCGCGTACTTGCATTGGCATGTACGTTTAACAAAACAATTAAAGAAAAAAGAACGATTACATGGAAAAATTCGACAAACTGTGAATCGTGAACATTAGTGCGTTTCATTTTTCAAAAAATGAGTAAATGTTTTAGGCGGTTATCGTGGGTACATAATTATGCCTATATAACAGCAATCAAACTTTCAAATATCCGTGGACTATAATTATAGTTTCTAAGAAAAACGTTTTTAGATATTAAACAAATAAATCATGGTAATACGTGTCGTAGATCAAGTAGAAAACGATTTGCGTTTTTATCAGAAAACTGACCGACTTGCATTATTTTTATATTATATCCTTTTTTTTTTTTTTTTTTTTTTATCGCGCTTCTTACCAAGCAGTTACATTTGATCGCAGTTTTATTGGGATTTTATGTATTTCGAAATAATAATAACAATAATAATGCACAGTCGTTTTTAAAAGGAACGAAAATATAGTTTCATAATTAAGCAAGATAAGATATGGCCTAGTATAATGAAAATTTAATAGAAATTAAAGTTTTAAAACAAAATCTCGCTCAACGTACGATGATTATTCGAAGGCTTCGTAACTTGTCCGGCTACGCCTATACCTCTTAATAATTTACGCACGAATAACAAGTCTTTGCTACACGCTAAATATTTATTAAACAAATTACCGCAGTGGAATGAAACGCGAATGCAAATTTATACTGAAGCTGGAAATAGCGATCACGGGAAAGCCAAGTGAATTTGATTTTCTTGCAACCGATACAAATCGACGTGCTCATTTACGCGTAAATCGATGCAAACCGCCATTAACGAGGGAGGAGAACGGGTCGTCCTGAGCCTCGACTTCGCAACAATCAGGCGCGTCGTCCGCGCCAAGCAGCGGAGGGACGAAGGAGGAAGAGGAGGTTGAAACAGAGGGAGAGCCAAGCCCGTCGCGGGACCGCCCGACACGCGACAGAAGCGCGTGTCTACCTCCGGTGATTATTTTACATAATTTTACACGAAGAGCCGCGAGTCGAAAGGGCGAAGAACCCACGCGGGGGACATCGAAGCACGTTAACGGAGCCTCGGTATCCTTAGAAATTAACTAGTGATTTAGGCGCGAGCCACCTGTGCCCGCACATTATTCATCGCTTTACTCGATGAGCAAGTTCATCGCGAGGCAATTTCAAACCAACATCCGATGGTCGCTGAATCCCGATCGCTGAACGTCGGGATGACAATTACTTTTAAGAGAAATGAATCCTCGCCCACGAAAGTAGCCTAAAGCTTTAGGCGAACTAAAGACGAACCAGCAGCTGATTTATTTTTTGTTTTTCGGACGAGCATACACGGACAATGGCAATTTACTCTACGAATGCATGGGGACATGTGAGCAACTGACAATTGACCGTACACTCAAAAAAAGACTTTCATTGCGATCAGCAGTTTTCACGTAAGAACACCAGAAGAAAAAAGTTGGGTCACCTCTCACGGATAAAATGACCCAACGATAAGACAAAAAATGTCATCGGCTACCAAAATATGCACAAACATTTTGAAGCGATGATCGTTTCTTCGGCGATTGTTTATGAAAATACACCGTAAATCACACAATGAACGCGTGTGTGAATCTTGTGCTTAAGCTTACGTGACGGCTGCACGTAATATTGATTGAAAATGTAGCGCGCGTAATTTTACTTAGAATTTTATGATTTCTCATTTATAATTCACCTTTTCAAATATTTACTAGACTCGGAATTAGTGTTCGACATATTTTTAGAGAACAATTGGCTAGCGATGGATTAAAAATATCCTTTGACAAATATATCGCTGCAACGCGTATTATAATGAAAAGAAAAAAAAAGAAAAAAAAAAAAAGAAAAAAAAAAGAGAAGAAGGTTATAATAAAGCGACGATTTCGTTCCTAAACATTTATAACGTATTTAAAAACTAAACGGTGCTATGACATATACCAACGAATCTTCATTTTCTGCCTTTCCACTCGGCTATCGGTATACGTCATCTTATATTAAAACATGCATTCCTCAAAGAATGAGCTTAGCCATGAACGTTCTCATAGCATAAATTTAGATACGTTCTCGTATTACAAATAGCGACGTTCCTCTTGTCGAGTGTATTACACAACATTTGTACTCTCTGATATCCTATGAATTTCTTTGTTGCGGCATATAACATTCGTTGGTTATTATTTACCGAAGTTCCCGGATTCATAAAGTTGTCGAAAGGTTCGAATCAAATCCGAAACAAATATCGCAGTCGCTTTTGCTGAAAAACTTCGCTTTTCTCGATCGCAAACAACGCTGATGATTCACTTTGTTGCCGAGGGCTTATTCATAAAAACTCATAAACACGTAAATGAACGTTGACAGATGATAAGCTATTCGTATCGTGAGAAAAGGATACGTACGCGATCGACGCAACAAGACGACAAAAGCACACGAGAAGTGATTATAAATAATGAGCCGCATAAACGCGCGACTCTCGGTAAATTAAATAAAATATTTCCAAGGTAAATTCCAAGCCACTCGGGTCCGTCCGCGTATCCGCTGAGTCGCGGCGTAATGTCCTTTCCAACGCGCCAACCTGTTTCCGCGGCCGCCGATCCACAGGTGCGTGCGCATCGTCCGGGAGGATCGACGGCCAACTTCGCGACGCACGCGCACTCCTCTCTCTCTCTCTCTCTCTCTCTCTCTCTCTCTCAGCGGATAGAGTGGCGGTCTCGCTGATTCTCGCTGAGAGAGAGACCAACGGTCGGCACGCAGGGTGGGCAACTCGTTGCTTCCGGTCGCGGTAGCACAGACTTTTTGGGCTTCTTCGGCTCTTATCGCGGACATCGGACGAGAAGCCACGGTTTCCAATTGAGATTCGCTCGCGAACGAGCGGATGAATGGACGACTGTTGGCTCGATCGCGATGGGATGAACGAAGCGACTGTGCGACCTCGTCCGCAGTTTTCGACTTCCAACAAAACATTTCCGCCCGAATACGAATTTTCGATTTTCCGAATGTTTGTGGCTCGCGCTCCGTCTTGGTAAATATCCAATTAGTTATCTTGAATGCCTTGTTTGAATTTCGAGGCGGTTTGACGGAAATTGTAAATCGATGTTCTTTAACGATGCGGTACAATCGACGTTCTCGTAGTATTCTCATGGGTATTCGAGGTTACGATGGTTTTTGGAACCTCGCTCTTAGCCGTCGTTCGCACGTACCAACGGTCAACGGGTCCAAAAACTGTTGCTCGTAAATTGCTCAAACATTTAATCTAACGTTAATGATTTAAGAAGAATAATGTTCTCGGAAAGCGACTGCGTTAAATGTTGTAACGAATTAACTAACGATCCGATTCGTAGACATTAGAAGTACGTTGGTCACGATTTTGCGTATTTCCTTTGCATTCCAATAGTTATGAACTCGTAAAATAGCCGTACACCTGCCCTTACTTTCAAATCAACTTGACGAACTAATGGACGTAAGCGCCGACGCAACTATCTCTCCTTAATTTTGCAAGAGAAGCAAATATCAACGTAAATAGCGCCCGAAAGAATTAACTGACGCGCCGGGCGGTTGACGTCCGCCGCAAACGCGTCAAAAGCACAAGTAACTCGGAAACAAAGTTGCGTCCCGGTCGTTAACGAGAGGCGAGAGTATCGCGATCCCGGACAAACCCGACGACGAGCCTCGGGGCGCGTAACTCGAGATTCCACTGCCGCGACGAGGAGCAGGAGGACGGGAAGCGACGGCGATTATTTATACGTCTACCCGGAGGAGTTTCGAGCTACGCCGTAATGTCTGGCCGCGCGCCAGCTGCTGTATTGCTCCCCCCACCCCCCGTTCTCTTTCTTGTCGAGCCGTCGCCGTAATTCAGAGTTTGCCGCCTCGGGGAGCCTCGGGGAAGCGGTCCGACAACGTCGAGGCTTCGCTCGTTTTACGCCTCGGGAGGACGTCGCTCTCGACGAGCCAACGGCAAAGCGAGAGCCCTGCGCTTTTTCACCCCGGACGAACTCGCTCGTTGTGCATTAGCGCCTCGGCGTAACGCGAGTTCAATTAAAGCGCGCTTCTTTTACATCGCGAGTGCTTAAAAGGATTTCACGAGCTCCCGGGTGCCCTTCAGCTTCCTGTCGTTACAGCCTCGATCCTCCCCCTGAGCCGTGCGTCGGTAAAAACATTATCGCCGCCATTGACAGTCGAGCGAACGTACGACTTGAAACATTAAATGGCGATCAACCGATAGAAATTAATTTAGCGATACGCACGACATATGAATTGCTGCGACAAACCGTTACCTACGTGCACTCTGGATTAAATGCATTTTAGTGCCTAACGGCTATCTTTCAAGAATGTGTGACTTTGGAATGATTTGGTCGATCGAGAGTTATTTCAGAAGAATAATATCGTAAATATGCGTCTGTTTATTATCGATTATTATTTATTAGGCAACATTTGGTAGGCGAGACAAATGTCATTTATTTACGAAATTTTCTTCACGTAAGTTTTCGAAACGAATCAAATTAATAGAATGCCGTTAATCGAATGCCTCTTGTAGTTGTGTAATTAAATTTGATAAAAGTAAAAAAAATTTCACTCAATTATTATAAGATAATACAAGAAATATTCTGCTTTATTGCAATTTCTGCACTTTTAAAACGATTCCAGCAAGTAACCTACATCCGCGAACAAAATCGTCACCCCAATTCAATAAGTATCTTTAAATTTCACGAAAACCAAGTGTTTTTATTTTAAAGCTGATTTTTCAACTACATTCCTGACGTGACTCGATGTTTCTTAAGACTGCAATTTGTAAAATTGCCTGCTCTATGAAAGCTCGAGGTGCACTCGCGTAAGTCGCTCGCCTTCGAAATACGGAGCTGCCAGCTCTTTCGGTTTTTCCGGATCTGCTCGGAAAAAGTGCGACAGTGCGGATATCTCATTACGGTTGCGCCTCGGCTAAGGACCAAAATAGGTCAGTCGTAAGAAAATCAAATAAGCCAATCGCCTCGGCGGCAGTGACGATTTTCTCCGCCGTCACCCGCTCACGCGCTGATCAAAAAGGCTGCGTCGTTTTTCTCCTCTGCTTTCGGCCCGGACGATGGGGCCCCGTGATCGCGTGTGGTGGGCGCGTGGGTATCGTCCGCGGGGATCGTTACGCCTCGTGGGTCGGCGATGGGCCTTTCTCGTCGGGCCTCTCAACCGCTTTTCTCTTGTTGCGCGTACACGCGAATCGCTCCCTCCTTTTTTCGCTCGAGCCCCAATGAACGAATGATAGAATTCGAGTTCGAGGGCGACGACAGTCTCGTTTCAAAATATTTATAAGGACTTCCGAGTGAGAAATATCCGGCGTTACGGACCAGTGCTTCATTCGCAAAACTGCTGCGAGGAACAATGTACTCCGAACGCTATCTCTGATGAGATGGACAAAAAAAAAAAAACGAGCTTTACAGTCACGATAATCGAGTTGAATCACTGGATATTATCTCGGTTGATTCATTATGTTTATTTTCCCAATGGTTTTACCATTGTTGTATCCTGCACTGTTTCATTTATTCATGTTGTGAAACCATGAACAAATCGAGCGCTTAATAGATTTTTGTTGAAAATCCATAGAATCGTAAAGGAAAGGATGTTATAAGATATTCAATTATCGATAGTTAATTAGTAGAAAAAGTATCAATAGTTGAAAAATTTATAAAGGCAAATTTTATCGATGCTGGTACAGTATTAAAAATTAAGAATAGGATATCATCGATTAAACTTTAGAAGCACGTGCCTATTTCCTCCTGTGATTTCAATTATAAGAGGATAATAAGAATATTATGAAATTTCGCAGAATCGTTCGTTCAAAGGAGTTACGGAATATCCGCATTTCGAAAATTATGTGAAAATGCTCGATAACTTGCTCAACTCGTCGTTGTCTATTGCGCTTCGACGGTTCCAAAACAATCACTAGCATGTTACGATAAACGAACGAACAACGATAATAACCAACGAAAACGCTGTCTATAGAAAAGAAAAGGAAGGCATCAGACGGTTTTAAAATCATACGAGTGAAACAAGAAAAATGCTAAAATAATGAAGCTTCAACCGGAAAAGAGGGAATACACTCGGCTTTCTTAATTAAACCGTTTTCTTATTCGCTTCCTCTATCGAGAGTTCTTCACGAATTTCTCCAGCGTGAACACGTAACCAAACCTTAGCACCGCCACGCGAGTGTGACGAGGAGAAAAAAACGCGCCATTGTTGCGCCCCCGCTGCACCGAAGTCTCGAGAAATTGATTTGCGGGATTATTGGGCGTTGATCCTTAATGAGTGGAATACGGAAGAAGGTAAAGTGTAGGAAGCAAACTTACAAGACGCATCATCGTCCTTGTTTAATCTCGTTGATGGTCATTGAGTCGTTGAGAGCAAACGTTTCGACATTTTTAATTAATAATTCATGCTCTTGAATACTTTCATAAATACATTATCATTTAATTAACGGCAATATATATAGACGCGCTACTTTATTTAAAGTTCTTTTAAAATTTAAATTTCGTTTGCCTACCATGTATATGTTAAAATATAATAATCTGCGTTGATCATTTAATTCGTTAATCTGATCCAATGTCGAGATAATTTAAGAAACGCATCAATAAAGTAAACTGAAAAACATGAGAATTACGAGCGACCGAAGGTAAACGAATATTTATAATAATAAGTAATAATAAGTTAACCACCAAACAACTTTGTTTATTTCTTAAATTATTGCCTCGGATTGATAAGAAATGTTTTTAAAATGCTTATCTGTCAATGTTATGCGAGTTATAAAACATGAAAAATCTCAACTGGCTGAAACGGTCTGAAAAGACAATTTATTTGAACATTCATGTCTTTTACAAATTATGCACATGCTTTCTAAATAAAAGCACAATTCCGAATGAAATTTAGAACAAGTAGAAGTTTTTTGTATTATAATAAAGTCCAGTGAGATTTTAAATATTCCATTAGAACTTTGAAATTTGAAAAAATCCTTGAAACAGATTATTGTACATTTATTGATTTTGATCTAAAATTTTTTATGGACATTTAATTAACTATAAATGGTGAGAAAAATGTTTTCTACTTTGTTATACATACATACGTATTAAATCATAAAGTTAAAACTGAAATCGTGATAATGTTTTCGTCAATGGTTCATGTCGATTATAAACTTAAAAATAGTCACTTACTTCGTATTATTAAAGTGTTTTTGAAGTATTGCAAAATGAAATTAAAAAATTTTTGAAATTCAGCAGTAGTAGCTACGTACATCCGCGCGCATGCGCAAATACGTATGTGTACGCGCACACCCGCAGATGATAATTAAAGAAATTTACGTCTTTTGATGGGTTCGGGTTAATAGATCACCTATACGTCTTTCTGGGAATAAGAAATTTGAAACAAAACTTATCAGCGATACACGCACGCAAATAGCAATTTGTTTTTAGTCCATGCATATTTAGACGACCTTAAAACGATTCCTTTGCATTCTAGTGAGCCGCGGTAGCAACAGAGCGACAGCGGAGAAAAAATCAGCGTGTACACAAGAGAAGTCACCCCCAGGTATCTGGTAAAAGAAAACTCGTCCTCGTATTTGAACCCGAGATGTTTAATTTCGCTCGCACGTATAAACGCGACTCACGCCTGTGTCGACTACGTACATCTGGAGCAATAAGAATTTTAACGATCGCCATCTTCATAGTCGCATTTCTATTCCACGACTCTTTTCAACTCGTAGTCATCTTTATCTCACCCGCTTCTCGCTTTTCCTCGTTGCTTCACACGTACAAGCAAACTGTCCGTTTTCTCCTTGCGATCACACCGCCGTGTTCGTTAATTAAACTACATTATACGCGCTTATTAATACAAGTGCGCGTTCTTCAATGATCGACAAATTAACACAGATATATTATACGCTCAGATGCTCTAATTAAGCCTTATTTATAATTTCACGAGTGTAGAATAAGTGTTTCGCGCGCGTTCCAATTAATAAGTTTGTCCGATTGCAAATGTAGAAGAAAAAACGTTCAAATTATTAACAATTCAAGATATCACGAAATCAGCGAGAAGATAATTAACGGCAAAACAAGCCATCCATCGTCCATCCATCGTCCTAGTGAAGAGATAAAATTAATACTCTACCTTTCCGTAATAAACGCTCGGATCCCGCGGATTTAAAGATCCTCGGACTTGACCGCGCAAATGCATAGCCAACTTTTTTACTCTCTTGTTTCAACCGTTAACAAGATTTTCCAAGTATGTCGTTCGCTGGGATCGAAGCGACGCGTTGAAATGATCGTAAAGAGGGCGAATCGAGCTCGAGCGAGTCTCGCAGGCACAAGCGAGTCGAAACGTCCAGAGTGATTAGCGGCGATTAGCAGCGATTCGCAACGAACCGAAAACGAGTTGAAAGCGCATCTCCGCTGTTACGCGGAATGAAGGCATCGATCTATAAAGTAGGTAACGTACGCTGTATTTTTTGCAATCAATCCTTTTCGGTAATTGTTTCGGTTGAGATACTAGAGCTCTTGATATTCTCGCACTTTTCCTTCCAGAGCCTTTATTTACTTCCATGTCGAACAAACGCGAACAAACACTGGCAGCTACAACTGACCGTTAGTACACACGTTGAAAGTGTATCGAGTTACAATTGTAATTCTTCTAACTTAATGTAAATACTACAGATTGAGCTTGAAGTCGTCGAAATACTTATTAAAAGATAACGTCACTTTGAGTAGTTATTAATTCGAGTTATCGTTAAGTAGAACGTTCAACTGCAAGCTTTCTTTCTTACTCGCTTCCATTACAAAGAAAAAAAAAATGTGACAACAGATTCTTAATGTAAAATTATTAATGCTTTAGAATTAATTTAAAAAGTAAAAGTAACAATTATAATAACGAGATTTGAAACTATCTCGTAAACATTGATTATTCAATGTAAACCGTTTAAATGAAACGCTGTAAGATTGCGATGTTCTAAACGTAACCGAAATATTCGGAATGATAATACTTTGGTAATAATTTACTTAACGCGTATGCTCTCGTAATACTTGACATTTGACGAAATGGTTAAAAATACACGATAAAAGCGTCCAATAATTTTGCCACAACTGCACTGATAAATAATTTTACGAAACGAATGCAGTTTCTGACTAGTCGAATTGCTCGTAATAACTTGTAGGAATACGGTCATTCTATTCTTGATACCGATATTGTTGGTGAGCCATTTAAACCAGGTTAACGATATTTTCACGCTGGCGATCGATATGCCCATGAAGCAGCTCGCATCGTATATCGTAATTTTTTGGTTTCGATGTTTCTTTTGCCGGGGTTTGCTTCTCTCGATGTACATTGCAAGAAATATGAAACACAATGTACGTGGAAGAAAGCTAGGCCGACATTTTATTGAGCTCGCGGGTACGTAGGTAAACGCGTCGATGGGAACACGCAGATTCCATTGTCGTATTCGCGTTAATCGAACGAGAACCGGAGGATACGTGCCTAGCGTATTTGATTTCCCACAGCGACGAGCAAAGAAAGGTAAAAAGATAGACGCGCGTGTGAAGATTTTCCCATTTAGGCTACGAAAGACGAATCCGTCTCTCTAAAGTACACTTGAAAAGTTGTCGGCGCGTACATTCTGGATGCGCGCGCTCAGTAGTGGTTGGTTCCCCTTTCGGAAATCCGGTGAATTGTAATGGCTGCTTTTGTTACATGCTGGGCGCGTAAATATTTTCATTATGCATAAGGTGTTTACGAGTACGGAGTACAGGTACGAAGAAATTTATCGTGTGTGTTTCTGTCCGTGTATGCTTGAGGGGTGAGTGAGTGAGAGGAGGAGGGGGAATCACAAGTGCACAGTTATAATATTATTCTCAGTGGTTATGGGATATAATTGTGTGTAATAAATTTATAATTGGTGGTGGTGAATTGTGAGTTTCTCAACGATCGTTGCACAGTACTGTACGATTATCACTTTGTTTTTAATATGGATGTTCTTTAATTCGTTTAAATGGAAAACTTCGTGTAAAATTCTGAAAACTTTTGTATTTATCGCATTGCGGAAGAGGCAACTTGAAAACAAAATATAATCAACGAATATGGTTACTCGTCAAATATTATTAAACATGGGATTAGCCGTGTTATAGATTTAATTTTCTACAGGTGCGATAATTTTTACCTAATAAATATTAACTCTTAAATTCATACACACGAATTTATCAAGTGAATAGATATTATTATCATTTGATAAACAAACAATGATCGTTTAATAATTTCAACGAAGAACAATTTGTTCGTCATTAAAAGTTAAACTCGCTTATAAGTTATGTAGTACTTGTAAATATAATGGTTGCCCCTCAGAAATATCTTCATTTATCATTTTCGATCACATCACCTTTTCAAAAAGATAAAAGAAGGCATAAATATTATCATTAGTCCAAATATAAATTTTCTCTAAGCAACGGCCAGAAAGA
Organism: Wiebesia pumilae; assembly: GCA_018907045.1. Taxonomy (NCBI): domain Eukaryota; kingdom Metazoa; phylum Arthropoda; class Insecta; order Hymenoptera; family Agaonidae; genus Wiebesia; species Wiebesia pumilae. The sequence goes on along the minus strand of JACCHZ010000162.1, from coordinate 73,830 downwards.
TACGCTTTACGAATGAAGATAAATATTTACAATTCATATCACTCTATAGTTAGATTCAAATCATACATTATTCAATGCGTTATTATACATTGTGTTATTATTTTAATTACTACTTAGAGGAGCCCGATGAAACATCGATTGTATCGTATTTTTTTTTTTTTTTTGATCTGGGAAAGTAACATAAAACAAATATTTTTAAACACGAAACATAAAATATTCAAAAGAAAGTATTCATAGAGGTATAAAAAAACTCTTGACAATTTTAATATTTTGCGATAAAACGTCGTCGCAAATAAAACACCGATAATTCGATAAAACGATAGAAGAATCGTTATCTATTATTGCGTTCTAACTTCAAATATTGATTTCTGAAATCAGTATTAGAAAGATGGTTCGAACTTTTACATCCATTGGCTCTAGAAAATAGTACGTTAAAGCAGAGATAAAATCTTTTCTCTATTTTACTTTTTTCTTTTATCTACAATGTATAAACACGTAAATATAATTTTTTATCTTCGTTGGCTTCTTTGCTTCTTCTGAAAGATGTTTTAGTATCTTAAAATTTATACGAATTCGTCTAATATTTTTATATACTTTAGGTTGGTATTTTAGAAATCTTGGTAATAATTTTAATGCACAATATTTAAAAAGAGACGCTTATAAGTGTCAATAAAAGATTTATTGTTTATGAAAAATACCGAATAAAAACGTATTTAATAATTACCTTATTTTCGTAAATTTTATATTGCACAATTTTAAGCAGCCTAGAGCTATTACGAATCTTCTCAGTGTGATTACAAGAATGTACTTTTTACATTAATTAAAAATTTAATATTTCATTTAGCTAATGAAAGGTAATCGTCGGCGAAACTGAATATTTATTTTGTATTTAGCAATCTATCGCGAATCTACAAGTGATAATCTATCGTAACTGGTACACCTTTATCGAATAAACAATTCAATGAAATTTATCTTGAAAATGCTTAAGTGTGAGAGATAATGTAATTTCGCATGTTCACTTTAGCATTTAACAGGTTAAATAATATTTGGCTTTTAAATCGATGTGCACGTTTTAATTAAGAAAATGTATCAAATCAGCAATTATTCTTCAATTAAAAATGCTGGCACGTATATTCGCGAGCATTCACGCGTACTTAGGAGTTGACGCACTCGATGCAACAGCAGATATTCCATCAACATTGCTCGGTGATTGCACGTCTTTTATTAAATAACATCAATGCGCTTAAAATCTTTGCGCAATCTCGGAGCGTAAAACGCAGTAATTATGGTCTTCAACGAGAAATTTGTCTTGGACGAAAGGAAGTACCACCCGCAGTCGGATGTTTATTTTACAAGTTACATAACCTGTGAAATGCTTTCAAATCATTCAAGATAAAAGACAAAACGAGAGAGAAAAATTCTTGAAAAACTTATATTTTACGAGTAATTACGAGTATTAATAATACAACGATACGCGACAAATCTGGATAAAAAGAAATCAAGTTTGTCGGCACTCTTTCGTACAGGCAGCTCGAAGAACCAATTTCTGCTTGTTCTTGCTGACAGTTGTGATTTGAAAAATAGACGATCGTTTATTGATAGGAAACAATGAATGTACTGTACTCTGAATTTCTACAAAAGCATAACGTGGAACGTTAACGCAACCTCCAGGTACATAAAAGCCTTTCAGACCCTTTCAATCGAATTAACGTGCTTCTTTTAAATTATGCGCGACAGTGATAAACAGTTTTATTTGCTTTGGAACACCGTTCTCATTAAAATATAATAATTCTACTCGTTAGACTCCAAACGTAATACCGCGGTAAATGTATATCCTCCCTAATCAATTAAAGTACTTTCAAATTTTACGTGACGTTAAATTGCGCCCGACCAAGAATCATGCTAATGATCAAACTCCTGGTTTGCATTATTTAACGTCCCTAAGACCATAATGAAACGACCAAAAATTAATGTAAAAACTTGGCGCAGGCAATCGATAAAGCAAAATAACGCTTTCGAGAGTAGCGCACGAAGGTGCCAAGTTGTTTGCTCATTTCTCACTGCAAGTATCAATGTTTCTACAGTTTCTTCCGCACCAGGTACATCCAAAGTCATTGAAAACCCACATAACCGCGTACCAACAAGTTGCTCTTCCACCGTAGACTTTTCCGTCGGAAAAGTGCAGAGATCTCTATTTGAATCGAACGAGAGTCTCGTTGAAAAGCGTTCGCACGGGAAAGATCGTCTTAAGAGCCGTGCATTATTGGTCGCCCGTCGGCTTTCGAAAGGACGCGCATCCTTCCAGATTTGTGTGTCAGTGGAGCGGGCGCGTTCTTCCTGTAGTACCGGTTTTCGGATCGCGGTTTTTATCGGCGCTCCGACTCTCCTCGCCGGGACGAAAACACGCGAAAGTGGCGGTGTCAGGGGGTGGAGGGGCGATCGCACGGTACTCAGACTAAACAAAGGCGACAGCCCCGAGCACGCGAGCGTACGTAATTGCGAATGAGCGCGATCGACCGCGATCGACCGCGATCGACCGCGATCGACCGCCTGCGAACTCGCGACTTTAGACCGAGATCCTACGACTGTAAGAAAATTTTACGGCGATATTTTCTTAACTCACTACTCGACTTCTTACGCGGGCAAGGTTACGCCTTGATAAGAGCTCTTAAAACGGCTTTTCATTCTTCGTTACGCGCCAGCGAGCCGGATACTCGCCTTTTCTCCTCCGCCTTGTAAAAGCTAGATGAAATGTATATGCGCACACGCACACACTTGTCAACGCGAAGTGTTTTTCTCAACTTTTCGTCAACTTTGAATTAATTGTGACTCAAGCGTTGAGAAAGATGCAACAGAACTTTGCTTCAAGGCTAAAGGATAATACTTTACAATTTCAATTTTCATAGCACCATTTACGACCTAATTACGTGAAATGTAATTTTATTCGAAATAATGCTAGAATGTGATGAAACTACGTGACGTGACAACGCCGTAAAGGCCGAAATTTGGGCTTGGTACATTATTTTTATGTTAATGGTTTATTCACGTCTGCTTTAGTAATAATTTATTAATTCTTTTACTACTTGACTTTTTTTAGAAAACTTTTAAAAAGCCTGATGGCGTCTCAAGGGCATCATAGGAATAATCGCGTAGGATCAGTTTACGTGACTAATTGACCTTTTGTAGCAGTATAAGATGAACGTAAATTCTTAAATTCTTAGACATAACAAGTTTAGTGACACACTCATGCATTCCATTACAACTTCGACCTATTCGAATTTATCCAATGATCGCATGCAACTGTTTTAAATTATACTTTCACCGTCGATGACTATAATTGAAACCAATTCTTTCTTATTACAATCGACGAATTAAGTTAGTTAAATTGATTAAAAGACTTCAAACTTACAAAAAAAAAAAAATAAATAAATAAAAAAAAAAATAAAAAATAGCGTGCAATTTCTTTTAATTATAGTCACATATTATTAATCTTATCCGGTGTAAAAGACGCACGTATCGAGAAACATTTTCTCAAGCAACAGTACCGTAATAAATATTTTCTAGAGTAATTTGAGGATCAATTTAAACTCGCTGAGTTCTAGAAAAGAAATTTCGTTCGAGTTACGAGGTTATGACTTATTTGGTTAGCAGCCTACTCTAAATCATTTGGTTAATTCAAGAGCATTTGATCGCTAATCGTTATCATTCTTTGCGATTCGCGTGGGCGATTGTACAACGTCTACGTAAGCATACTAAACTACTTTTTTCTAAATACCATGGCATCAACCAGAGGGACAATTAGTCGGCAAGTTTTATGCAACATTTAATTCCTAAAATTTAACTTCACGTTGTCTGTCTATAATCATTCCACTCAATTTATGCTCTTCAAAGAGCAATTTACACGCGTTTACTTAATGTAATTTATAAGAAAGCACGCGTTCGACTTACCGATACTCGATCGTTACACTTCCTCGTACAATGACTTCTTAGCATTAAACCAAAGAGATTTGAAGTAGAATGGCTTACCTGAAAAAGGAAGGAAAATGAATAATTACGATAATAATGTGTAAAACTGCCAAAATAACTAGTTAAAAGTGTACTTGAGTAGAAAGTTTTATTAGTAAGATACGCACGACAATTGGTTCTGCGCATTACAATTGTACGCTCTCGTTTATTTTTAATAACGCGTAATATATCTCTTTATCAACGGTGTGAAATATTCGACACTTTTTTATTCATAACCGTCAATGAGAGGAGAAAAGAAGTTTTAACTTTAAAGGGCAAAATAATAAAAGTTCATTGCGGAAAGTTACCAAATGAAAAACTGGGAAATTTTATGCGAAACTAAGTACACAATCTCGATACGCCTCGTCACGACACGCGAAATACAAAACGAGAATGGAAGAAAGTCGAGAGAGTGCGGCAAATAAACTGGTGAAATGGAGGCGGTTTAATTAAAATGAGAACGACAGATGTTGGTAGCGCTGCTACGGATCCGGCACAGCAGGACAATTAGCATATTTATTAATATATTCGCATTCATGGTTCGCAACGAGCGGACGTCATCCACGCGACGACGTACGCGAAAAGCCTGAGAGAAAAAGTGAGAGAGGGATACACAAGGGGCCAACGTTAGCGCGGGCTAGTAAGCTCAGCATATGTGTCGACGTTTATTTCGATCTTACCAGCTCGTGTACTTCTCGCCTTTGTCCCTTAACGTAGGATCCCCCGTTCTGTTTAATTTAACGCAGCGGTTCCTAATTGCAATGGAATAAGGGAAACGAACGCGCACTGGCGAGGATAAAACTTGACCGAATCCATATGAATAATATTTCGCGTGAAAGTGACAGGAGTTTAATTAAGTTTTCATCATCGGGGTTTGGCGTTTTTCGCGCTGACTTATCCACGATCGTACATTCAAACGCGCGCTAATGAGATTAAATTATTTTCTCGATATAATACAAATTCAAATTTAATATTCGACGTAAATTGTACTTAGCCAAAGATAATTACATTCGAGTGTATCACCCAACGTCCACGCCTTTCGTGCGTGGAATTAAAAATAATTATTACAGAGAGAGAGAGAGAGAGAGAGAGAGAGAGAGAGAGAGAGAGAGAGAGAGAGAGAGAGAGAGACCAGAACGATGGATCTCAATAGCTGGCCAAGGCAAAAACTTTTATGGAACGATCCGCAAGCTTGTAAGAAGACAAGAACGTTCATCGACGGAAGCGAATAAGTTAGAATAGTTCAAATAAGTTAGAAACCTTCTACTGGCTGGCATAACCACGTTACACTGCATCTCTTGGATGCGTAAAATAAATGAAAAACGACCGAAGGAGAGTGACAAAAGCATTCCACCTCATAAAAATAAAATAAAAGAAGAGACTGGCTGCGTAAATTTATGTGCGCGCCATTGTCGAGCGAGCGGACAAGTAATGAAAAAAGCAGACCAAAGAGATGCAACGAAGAGGAAAGCGAGAAAGCAACGCAGTTGTGTCTACTCCGTCTGGCTGAGCCCAAGTGCTCAGCGTTGACGATTACGTCGGCAAATAAGGGCGAAGGGCGAAGGGCGAATCAGGGCTCCGTTTGGTAAAGCGCGAAGTCGTTAATCGACGAACGGCGGCTGCTCGAGCACGGAAGCACCGTAGGAATGCGCGAGACGCGCTTTACGATGAAACGATTATTAATCGACTCGACGTCTCTTAATGACGGGCATTTGCGATCACCGTCGAGCGCTCCGTGCCTCGTCCACGTAGAAGAACGTCATTAGTGGATATCAACGTCATTTATCGGCTTTCCGATACTGCACGTTAGCGTCGGCTCGAGCCCCGACAGGAATAATTGAAATACCTCGAGGAGATGTTCCGTTTCTTGACAATCTGCGTTACATTCTTGGCGGTGATAGCCGGTTATCGATTTTCGAAATCTGTCGAAACGATGCGTTTCTTTTGTTCCTGAGTTCGACGGACTCGTCGATCGAGTGTTCCATATTTTACTGGGAATTACGAGCTTTCGTCGTGCACGCGTAACCGTTGAAGCTGTTTTTTCATCAAAAACAGTCGACTGCCGCTCGTAGAGACTCTTTTCACGTAAAAAACAATGCGCGTGAAAAGTACCGAAAGAGTACCACCGACACGATTCGTTCGCGCACGACCGCTACTCGCGTTTACAAATACGAACGCGAACAATTGTAGGATCGACGCGCGCATTGTGGGTAACTCTTGACATTGAATTCTCGGTTGAATTACTTGCACAAGTATCGTTTCTTCTCCATTCGAGTGTCAAATATTTCCGAATTTCTCATTTACCATGGGAGTTACGCAGCGGCATAAGGAAAATTAAGTTATCGGTAAGCGTTGAGCACGATATTTTAATAAAGGGCTCGTGAACGTATTTACGCTTATTTGCGCAAGTGATACCTGAATAAATACGTGGGCAGCTGAGCGTGTGTTTACATATTTATCGTTTCGACAAAAGGCTCGGCACGTAATACGGGCATCTCATAGAGATCCGCGTTAGTATGAGATTACAAAACAAAGGCAATCGGATTCGTTTCAACGAAAGCTAAGGAGGGACCGAGGAATACGTTTTAGAAAGAGCGTCGGGAACGTGGAGTTCGTCAGTCGTGTTTCGTGATGCGGCGCTTGTCGATGCGCATCACGAGCCGAGTCCGAGCGATGGGACAACGAAGAACAAAATAACCAGGAGTTTGACTTTGTATCGTAATGTGACATTGGTAACGTAGTCGAAGCCTTTCAATTACTCGGCCAAAAAGACTGTACGAATGTACATTGTACATCCGGTACACTTTACGAGTAATTTTATTTTACATATCCAACGCACCTCGTTCGTGAATTTGCCGAGCTTACACCTAATTAGATACTATTAATTGACACTAAGGGTTACTATCTTTAAAGAAGCTATCAGAAACTATCAATCATCGCACAAAACGACGAAATAATGACTTTCCCCAATATACTACCCTTGTAAGCCACCCTCGTTAGGGGTTGAAATTTTCAAAAATTCATGAAAGTGTAGATATTAATATTGCACAACATTTTTTATTCGGGAAATCGTTAAATATATTAAAAGACACTCGAAAAAAATTTTCACGTAAAAAAATCGACGCGGAACTTTGATTTTAGAGTGCATTTGTATATCGTGCATATTCACCCCTCTACAAAGTCTACACCAACATACCGACGAGTATAATACGTAATGAAAACTTTTATTACAAAAAAGTTTGTTCATAATGCGGCGTTAATGTAACGCCGTACTTTAATGGAAGCTCAAATAAATTAATATCACTAATTATTGAACTATTGAGTGTTTAAATAGATTAAAAGATAACATTTGCGTTTAAAGTAACGAATGATTTTAGACTGATTTACATGCTAAACCAGAATATTTTACATTGTTATTTATATACAAATGCACGTAGGCTTACGTTCAGATGGCCGTTATCAAAGCAGTATTAATTTCACACCGTCAAAGTAGAGGGGCTGAACAAGTTCGATCTATCACGGACTCAGCCGGAGAACCCAAGCGAATTTGGAGATAAAATTAACCCGACTATTCCTAAATTATTACATGCACGTATATATAAGAGTGCATTTACATTCAAGGGCAACGAGCAACGACTTCTGCGCCGATTTGCGAAATGAAACTTTGTTTGTACGTTTAGCACGCAAAAAGACGCCAGGATGTGAAAAAACATTTTGCGCAATACTAATATTCGCTCTATTATGAATTTTTGTAAACTTCGACCCCCTAATGAGGGTGGCTTATAAGGGTCATAATTAACAGTTCTTTTGATAGGCTTTCGTTGCGCCAAACTAGCAAACTTGACATTAATTGGTTACGTACTATAAAACGTAAGTATAAAATCTTTCATTGCTTACACAGTTGCAGATATTACTCGTAAATGTTTTCGAAATTAGAGTCAAACGACCTTATTTTAATGCATATTTTTGTTAATGATGTAGAATCCTTTCCTAATAAATCTGTGTTTTCAAGTACAAAATGGTCGGGTAATTATAAAATTTGCTTAATTTCATATCTCGCGTAAAAACCTACTTAAGAAACTGCATACGCAATGCTGTTATTTTTTTTTTAGTAATTTAAATTTTTAACCACGCTACTTTTGCCAAGACTAATCCAAATGTTGTTCTACCATTCGTTTTTTAGTTTATATTTAAGAAACTCACACGTGGCCAGAGTACAATATTCATTAAGCTCAATTTTAACTATTTAAAATATCTTAAATACTCAATGACGCATATTCTAGATATTAAGGAGAAAGTTGAATGGTCGATTTTTCATTCGCGTAGCATTTTTTTTTACATCATTATAGAAACTTTTATTGTGTTGCGAGATGAGTACGCAACGTGAAAAGTACTTTCAAATCAGACGTAAAAAATAAAATTCTCCCGTGCGATCAATTATCGTAAAACGTCAAATTTCAGCTCATAATTTTATTACGGTTTTAAGTATTTTTTAATATTTTTTATGAAGTGCTCTGATCGTTTGAGGTTCTCGTGGCAATAAGAAAATGCAATATTTAATAAACGGTTTGAAAGCACTCAAATATCATAATAACTAGGTTTCATGCTTGAATTCGTTCACCGATACGTAAATATATGCGTCGAAGTAAAACGAAAGAAGGGAAAAATAAGACCTTTTACGTAAAGAGAGAAACTTGGTCGTTCGTTTAAAAAGATTCGCTTTTACAATTTGTTGAATTTACACCGGACGCTCTAATGAATTTGCATTAGTACTTATTTTTTTACGACTACATTATACATAATTTTATTACGAGATTGAGTTGTGTTATTACCTTCTTATGTAGGTATAGAATTATGTAAGTAAGTACGATATATTTACAAAAGTTCTAAAGTCCACGATGCACTAGGCTACAAATCGCTGCACATACAAGTCTAAGTGATTCATAATGTGAATTCCAAAACAATGGAACCTTCATCTTCTTGAATCTTTCATCAAAGTTCATCGATCGCTTATAAATCTTACATCTTTACATTATTTTGCATATGGAAAATCGTGCTTTCGCATCAACGCGAGATCGAAACTTCCAAGCACACGAACTATAAATGATCTAGTTTGCAAAATATTCAAAATCGATGGACCGATGAATCCTCGAATAATACGCAATCGGTCTTTCCCCCGCAATTAGAAAGGACGTTTCCCTTGGAGAATTTCCGCAGCTCACGCGAAAGCTCCTCGAGTAAAGTCGAGCGTCATTTTGCCTCCTCGCGTCTCTTTACGAGGGAGTCTACACGCGAAGCTCTCGAGGTCCCATTGTTACTCGCTCCTGAGAAAAGTGCATCGCGGTCCGACTCGCTGCAATGTGCAGCTGCTGCTCTGCCCGCGACTTATCAACCGCTCGGCTAACGGCACAACGCATGTTGCGACCAGCGACGGTTTCCGTGAGACGACGAGAGGCGCACTAGGCTTAATCGGCGACCTCGATAGTAGACTCGTCCGTAAGTCGATCGCAAGAAAGCGAATCGTTCGTAGGTTACGGCGATTCCTTTTCGATGCCCAACGCTCGAATTGTCAATAATTACCTCGAAGGTAATTACGCCATTCGAGGACGTTTTCAGACGCAAAATGCATTTGAAATACAGCTTCTTTGAAAGCAAATGAATCTCCACTTAAAACGAATAAATCTGTATTGGTGACTAACGAGTCGATGTATCAGGTACAAAGTAATATTTCAAAAGTGCAGCTCAACGATCTTAATACGAAACTAAATCAGTGTTAACATTTCATTATTAAGAAAACATTCTTGAGAATTATTTCAAAAGAATAATTTATATCATTTTAATATTAACGCCAAGCTCTTACGCCCTTGCTTAAGAGAGCATATGTTAATGCATTAAATTTCAGGCAAGCAACGTGTATTTTTTAAAATTATATTAACAGTGTTATATTATCAGCGATGTATGTTAGCAATGAGTTAGCAAAATCATTGCTATTTTATCGATAACGTATCATTTATTTTATCGGCAACGTAGAACGCGGAATTAAAATCCAGGTAATTTAAGCAAATCCAGGCAAAATCAGAAAAGCTGAGAAATAAAATATCTGTACATATTTGGGTACGTATATGCGGTACGAACGCGCATTTACTTTCATTTATCCGTTGCCTGCTCTTAAAAACGTCGGTGGTCACACAAGAATTCGCTCATTCTCTCGAGCAACGATACACCGATCGATCCTACTTGAATACACTCCGCGTGAAAGCAAGCAATGGTAATAAGTATCCAAGACTGTCTTTCCATTCTCAATTTGAAATGTACGCGTATTAAAACGCAAGTCGAAGAGCCCGATGTTGGCGCTCGCACGACTCCTAGATGTATTCTTTAAGAAGCCATTGGAATTCAAGCTGGATAATAAGAAAAACTATAGGACCATTAACATAAACGCAATTAATTGCATAATTAAGCCGACCACTTTCAATTCCGTGGCTGTTCTCACGAAAGCGAGGGTGGCAAAGGATGCAAGAACGGAAGACGACGGCACAGTCGTGGGCGTCGCGTTGAATACAAAGAAGCGCGCGCGTCTGTCAGTGGAAAAACCCTTAGAGGGAGCGTCGTGGAATGTCAAAATCGGAAGATAGGCAGAGAGGGAGAGGAGGAGGGCGATAAGGTAGGGCAAGGAAGAGAAGACGCCTCGTCGAAAGCAAAGTAATTCACACGGCAACGGCGCAGCTACTTTCCACGCGTCCGCGGATATCCGAATACGCGACTGCCCGGGTGAGCGGCGTCAGGGAAAGGCTCGAGTTTTGAGTGGAGGACTCGTGGACTCGGGTCGCTCGTAGTCAAGAGGCAATCCCGCGTCCCAGCGCGCCAAGTACTTCCGAAGGCCAATTAGCCTAATTAAGGAAATGCTCGTCGCGTCGCTTAGCATTTTGCGTCTCTTCTCACTGCGCGACATCCGCCTGCCACGCCGACGACCTTCGACTCGCGCTCAGGGTGGACGGAGACGCCCGTCTGACCCTTGTAAGGCCTGCGATTCGTTGGATTTGTGGAAAAGTTTTTGCAACGACCGACCGTCCAAGTCGGTTAATCGGAGACGATAAAAACACCAGCTTTTTTACTCGGTAGATGGAGAAACAGCAATCGTTACGAGATGTCTAAACGTCCGATGGTCCGAGTAAAAATGCGGTTTATTGTCTCCGGCATACGCGACCGGACGTACCATTGCTAAAGCGTTCCAAGTACTTACTACTTCTGCAAGCTATAAAATTTCGCACGGGGGCTCGTACGCGATTGAATTGACGCGGTGAAGGCGCGTTACGCGTCCTTGAGAATGACAAGGTAATAAAAGCGTCGAGAAAAGCTCGGCGATTTCGCGTATTAAAAATGATGAAATACGGTTCGTCGATCGAAGTCGATATTTTTTAGCTCTTGACGCACGTTCGCATAAGAAATTCTAGTAGGCTCGGCTATTAAAATAGAATTACGTACAAAATGTCTGTTAATTTTGTTTGTGCAGAGCATGAACACTTTGTCTTCGTCAACTACGTATATAATTTATGTTCCAAGCACGAAATAAAAAAACACTGGCTCGCCTACGGAGTGAAATCAAAGTCCCGGGCCAATGTTTACGACCGTTAAACACCGATTTATTCGGAAGGGGTAACAGATCGGGCCCAACGCATCTGATCCTCATCAACGGTGACCCCATCTCCGCTTGACGCCCAAGCCCCAAATTCCAAAGCGACACCTTTGCAGTGAGACCCCCCCACCCTTCCCCGTAAAATCGGTAAGCGTGACATTTAGGGACTGCAAGGAGGTCCCACGCCCTGCACGAGTATCTCTTTCTATGAGATACTTGGACGTAAGGTGTCGGGCTCGATTACGGAGCGGCAAACGTGGAGCATCTGGCGCAACTGTCGCCCTCGACTCGCTCGTCGAAAAAATTCTGTTCCGAAATACGGCGAGGATGGGTCGGCTGCAAAAGCAGGACCGAATCCACGCCCGGCATTCCACGGATTCGCCGCGGCTTTTTTCCGTGGCACTTTCGGGCGTCATCTGGCCGCGGTACGAGCTCCTCCTCGTCGGCACTTTCGTCGGCACTTTCGTCGGCACTTCCTTGCCCTCCGTGCCCCGGCTGTGCGTCGTCGCGCGCACGCGAGTGGGGGCGAAAGAGAAGAGGAATAATAAAGTACGCGGCGAACAGCGGCGTCAGAGGGTGGGGACAACAAGGCGTGCGGCAAGGGAGGCCAGGCCCGCGTAAGACCCTGGGACCGGAAGTCCCTCCTTGACCCGTCACTCACGCGCCGTTTTTCTGCGCAGCTACTCTTCCTCCTTGTTGTTTTTCCATCCTCGGATGCTCGCCCGAGGCCCTTGCACTTTTCCACGTAGTTGCTTTTCTTGAAATTGTCCGCTTTTGTCTGACTGCCCTTCTTTTGTGCGCCTTACGGCCGTTCGCTCGTTGTGCCTTTCCCTTGAGTCAAGATTTTACACGCAAACGACTTCTTCAATGATAACTGTAAAGAATGCCTTTCTCTCCGCAATATTAATCTTCAGACTGTGCAGTTCTTAAAAGTGCTTTATTAGGATCAAGATGGTAAACGAGAATGTACTACTAAAACAAGTAGGTATACTTTGGTTATTTATAAGCGACACTTTCTAGTACACGTAAATAAGAAACTCTTTAAAACGCCGAACGAACTTTCTTTAATGTTTAGTCATGATATACCCTAACGACTATTTTCGAAACGCGCATAGAGGACAAGTAACAAGAGTTCGATATTAGCAGTTATATATCTTAAATGAAAACATCATTCACAATTGAATACATTGAATCAATTGAGTGAAATGTTTGTATCTTCGTTCTTTAGTTTAGATTTTATCTTTGAGTATAGATTCCAATATAATCATAATATACCAACAATACATTTAACAAACGTACTTTCGTTCAAGATAAATAAAAATTATCAATTATGAAAAATTGTTAACGATAGCTTTGTTCGAGTGATTATAAAGTTATTGAACGAGTAGGATTTATATTTTGACTTTATCAACCGTGTAAATAAAAATGTTAAGCGACATCATCTTTAATTAATACTTATCCAAATTACAGTTTTCTACTGTTTTAAGAAGTACGAAATCAGTGGACGTCATCGATCTAATCTACTTAATTCAATCAACGATGTACCGAAAACCATGAACTGGCAAATAATCGTTTATCAGACATTAATGCAACACGATTTATATCTAATTCTTGTTAAACAGATTTACAAGGTAATCTATGTAGTAGATTACCTGGGACAACGACTACAGTTACGAGTTATTATTAGTTTATGGCGAGCCAGTAATCACTGAACGATAGTAAGTAGAACCGTTTAGAAAAAAGACGTTGCATCTTCTCTTACTTAACATTTTATCGGAATTGATGTAGGTATTGCGTATTTTCATTATAAATCATGTAACTACTAAAAAGAAAAGATAAAAAAAATCTTAAAGATTATATTTGCATTTCCTCCCTCCAATTACTAAATTTTTTACTTGTTTAGACAGAAAGTAATTTCCTCATAATTCTCAATATCTTCTTGATTTGTGCAAAACAATCGGATGCAATAGTTTCGAGCACAGATTTCAGAATATTCGAACGACTATTTGCAAATTGTGTATTAAATTGGGTATAGACTGGCATAATTATGCAACAAAGTAACTGAAATAAAAAAAAAATTGAAAAAGTACGAACACTCGACTGATATTTTTGCTATAAATATATTGTTTTATATAGAAGATATAACGACGAGAGCCATTATCGCCGTTTCAGTCGAAAATTAAAATAATAATTCATACGCTTTGTATAAAGATGGAAACTTTTTTTCATTTTTACGCGGAGAAAATTTTTACTCTTTATTAAAAAAATTTTATTAAAGAAAAATAAGCTTTTCTTCTTCATTAAAAGTTATATTTTTATTATTAACCGATTATTTGTGCGGATAATATCTGATTTATTTTTAGATTTATTGATTAAACGAAGCTTTTTTACAAATTTATTTTATATTTATAATAAATAAGCTTTAATGTAAATATATCGAAATGAAATACATAAATTTATACAATTTATTTTCACTTATTTCTAAGGCATACAATTTCCTGTATACGAAGATTTCACATTATACAAAATTTGTGCAACCGTTTACATTTTTCGGCGTTATAAAATGTAGAAAAATGCAAAAATCCAAATGGATAAAAATATGAAAAAAATTTAATTTATCGACACCGCAATTCGTGTCTTACATAGTCACGTTATCAAGGAATTATCTCGACTACTTGTGGAATACAAATGTCACGTTTTCGCACACAAACAAGTTTCTCTTTTTCGAAGCATGTGCGCATGCAGCTACACCAGTGCGTAATGTGTGTGTGTGTGTGTGTGTGTGTGTTTGTGTTTGTGTGGTGTGTGTGGCGTGAGATGCTATTTATCTTTATTTACGTTTGTAAATTGATGGCTTTGCGGGAGTGACTCAAACGTATAATATCAATAGGGATTTTCTTGTACGTCCAAACGAAACGGGACTATTTTGAGGAAGGATCAAACGTATTAATACGGAATCTTGACTAGGATATGCTTGTCTATGCTAATAGAGTCCTCGGGCTCCAAGTAGTCTGGAGAATATTATGGGAACGAGTCGCATAGTTTTGCCGGTTCCAAGCGAAGGGAGTTCTTTCTTTTTCTCGTTTTACTTTTGAATACAGAACGCGTATGTATTCCTCGTAGCCCTTCTCTCTCTGCCTTTTTTTTAGCATTTTTTATTCTACTTTGTACACGTCACGAGCGTTTCTCGCTCAATTGTAAGTAATTAACATTAAACTTAACAACAATACTGCTGTACTTTTGTAAAACAACACTGTAATATTTTATATGTTTAATTTAATAGGAACAAAATGATTTCTCTTATCGGTGAAAAAACTTGCATACACGTGTGTTAATTAGAATTTTCATACGCCGTACATCTAATCGTCTTTTCACCATTAATTATAATTAACAATATTTTCGATAAGACCGCATAATGACAAAAACAGTTATTAACCTCTTATTTATTGTATGTGTTCTCTTTCAAAGCAAATGATAGCCTCAAAAGATAATTACGCTCGCGACGTTTTACAAATTTCTTTATACAAATATGACGCGATGCGCTGGAACAAATCATTATTAATAAAATAATACCGCATCTACCGTGTATTATTTTATCATAACAACTCAAGCGCACTAAGATTGTGTGTAATTTTCGCAAAAAGACTGCGGTACGAGTCACGACGATACCTTGAGTAAGACATAAATTTGATTTCATTTTCAATGTTTTAGTCATCTAAATAACGTAATTATACGAGAAGAAATAGAAAACTCGGAGAGCCGGATAATTTCGTTGACCAAACAGAGTTGCTTATAAATAGAACGAAGGAACACCTCGCGACAGACCAGAGAAATGCCCGTAACTACGTTTCGTAAGTAAAAATCCAGCTAATAAGACTCACGAAGCCCCCGTAAAAAAAGAGCAACAATAACAGCGGCAACGAGAAGGAGAGAAAAAAACCCTTACGAGACGCGACCCTCCTACATAATAGCCGAAGCCATCTCTCTGGAAATTGCTTTAATCGCCTCTCGCGCGGCGAAAGCGGCGAGCGGAATTCAGCGAAGGGAAAATAAAGGATCGCGAAGCCAGTGCAAAACAGTAGCGCGCGATCTAGTGCGGACCCTGGTGGGTGAAGTGCGGTTGGGGTGGGGGGGGGAGGGTCAGGAATAAAAAGAGAATCATCGGCAAAGGCGGCCATAATCCGTTCTCCTCGCCCGCCCCGCTCAGACACCCCCGGGGCATTCGCCGCCCGCCGTTGCCGCTTTAATAATCCGCGCACGCAACACTAGCTTCTGCTCCCTCCGCGAGGCGCTTATGCATCGTCGCCGACGTCGTTGCTGCGTGCCCTCCTACTTTTTCCTCGCCCCGAGAAATCTCCGGAGTGCTCGACTCTACTTTACCTTCGACTGCTCTATTTTTACCCGTTGGGTGCCCGCGAGCGCGGACACGACTTCCTCGTAACTGGTTGAAGCTCTCGAGGAGAGAACCGAATGGGAGACGAACCAGTAGTCCTGGAACCCGCTACGAGCTAGTGCACGACGCTCTCCCACGGCTGAGACAGCGACTCCTTCCTCTCCTTCTTCGCCATCCTATGCTCGCGTCTTTCTCGTTTTACGTCCTTTTTATAGGCTCCGCGTCGGTCTTGCTTTCTCCTCGGTCATTTTTCTCTACCGCCCCGGCCCTTTTTCATCTGACACGTACACCACGACTTTTTGCACTCGCATCTCGGCCTTCTTGAAAGTGATGTTATATTTTGCAAGAGCAGTGCGATACAAGTCCATTCGGATATTTATTTTTCGCTCGCTTTTTCGGATCGAAGAAGCATCTTCTTCTTTAAGTACACGCTGAGTAATCGCTGCACGGGAATCTACAGCATCGACAAATTTATAGCGTATTTATTCCGAATCCTTAGGACGTCCGACGGACGATCTGAGTATTTGAACGGAACGTGTTCCGGAGTAAATTAACGACGTACACGCGCTCTTTGTGCCGTTTAGTTTATTTTACTAATACAACCGCATTTTAACACTTGAAACCACCCAACTTTTATGTTTGCTAATGATCTGCTACTCTCTCTCTCTCTCTCTCTCTCTCTCTCACTATCGTACAATGACCCAATAAATTTATCGCTCACCGAGTTTCTAGAAAATTATTGTTTTATTGTAGTTCAATTTAGGTAAGTTTATTTGGAATGTCTCTCAATTAAGAAATATCCTATTGATATGATTTTTCACAAACTATGTTTACCAAATCTTAAAGATACCAAAAATAAATATAGTGCTACGATAACGGTTTATATCTTCATAGAAGGCTATTCACAAGCCAGTCAGTATTTTCCTGCTTTAAAAATAGAATCGACGTTTAATGTTCAGAATCTTACAAAACATAGAAGAACCTAGGTAATCTGGGTAATCGAGGTATGTAAATGTCGTATTTGCATTAGTTTACGTTATGCTTACGGATAAGACGATCGTATCAAGAAAGTTGAAATACAAATGTTGTCTTACAACTTAAAAATACAATTTTAGAAATAATTAATAACAGCAATTGGCAATTATCAAACCTTAACAAACTCAACGTTATGAAAAAGGCCGCATACCATTGCGATATATAACAGCTGTAAATAAGACCGCAATTAGCAGCCCCAATTAATTTTATAATAACGTGCATAACGCGGTCAACGACTAATTCAAGAGGCAGCAAATATTTTGACGGTCCGACCCACAGTTTTTCCGTCAGTCGTTCCAGTGCAGGAGCTACGCACAACGACATAAATCTCTCGGGCGCAACACTTATCTCGCCTCTCCTCTCGTGCTCTATTTCTCTTTCTGCGGATTATCATCGAGGCGGTATTTTCCTCTCGTGGCGCATAATCGGCTCGGCCAACAGATCCAAGTTCTCCGCAGATTTTTCAAGCGACTTTACGTCGACCTGCTGTCGAAGTGCGCGCACGCGTCTCCAGCCGGAAGCCGAGCTGCGCGGAGGATCGACAGAGGAACCCCTCGCGTCCTCTTCGTCATCGTCGAGCAAAGAACCTCCTCCTCGAGCCCCGTCGAGCGATAGAGTGACGTGGACTGAAGCTGCGGGGGTGGAGGAGAGATAGGCTCTCGACCCTCTGATCTGCAACTCTTGCCTGCGCATTTGGCACGTCCCGTGGCACGAACGAGTCTCTTTTGCCGGCACGTTCGTAGCTTCTTCGACGCGGTCGTGACCACCACACGAGGAACCGTAGCCCTCTTTCCCCGGTATAAGGCAAATTGCGGGGGGGGGGGGGTCGGGGAAATCGGGGCTTAACATTCTTTGGCTTCGCTCGGATACATTCCTTTTATTTGTTACTTTCTTGCGTCGTTTCGCTGTTGTCTCGTTACTTCTTTGTCCCTCTCCCCCGCCCCTCCAACACAAAGCCGTCTCGTCGAACGCGTTCTTCCACCGATGTCCTGTGTTTAGGGCTCGAAGGATGGCGAATTCAGCGCGTTGGAGGAGCGCTGCATTTGATGGATGTGCGGCCTCGTCGATTCGGGTCGAATAAATGATTGCGATTTGTCGCTGCTTACATTTTTATTAATGCTCCGATGCTCTAGAATTGCCCGTTGCGTGAATTAGGCCTTGACAATTCTATTCCGATGTAAATTAATTTATGGATTCTGTTTCGTTGAATGCAATTTGTAAGAAAAATGCTCGTACCGTCCCCAAGTAGGGAATAAGAAACGCTTTCGCGGTGATTGATCGAATAAAAAGAGAAGTAACAAAAGTAAAACCGTATCGATCATTGTAACGAGAATCTCTAAGACAAATTCGCGGATTATGCGTAAAGCATGTGAAAAAATTGAACGAACTAAAGAATTTTGAAAATAATTTTAAAAACATTAGACTTTAATTATTAACGGTCATAGTACTTCTCCGACTGCTGTGGGAATAAAGTAATTCCTCTTTCGGTGTGCGAAACTTGAAAGAAAAACAAAAACAAAAGAAGAAGAAGAAGAAAAAACAAAGTAATTTCATAAGCGGAATATCATTTTGGTCTAAATTAAGATAAAGAATAATCCTGTTTTAGCGTAAGCATAGCTGAACGTACTTAACTAGGTAAAGATCCCCGTTCACACGATTCGGTTTTCGAATGTGCTTTGCGGGCTCTTTAAGTCAGTCATCGCAAATGGGGCTTCGGTACAAACAACTCCTGGCTATACAATCTGCTACGATCTTTAAAAGTAGTTTGTCAGCAGAAGAATGCTTACAACGGATGTATATTGTTCTTAGAGTGGAAAATTCTAAGAATCTCGGATAGGAAAAGAAGAAGGAAAGAAAGATGTACATTGCATGCATATGTATGTATGTATGTATGTATATGCTGTGAAGGACACGCGGGCAGCGCTGTACAAAGACACGGAGAAGCGCATCTCTACGCGCGAGTCATTCGCGGCGATCGTCGTCGGCGTTCCGCTCGACGAGTTTGCGCGGCCAGCAGAAAATGCAGGCCCGAGAATCCGAGAGAGAGAGAGAGAGAGAGAGAGAGAGAGAGAGAGAGAGAGAGTAGGTAAAGGAGGAGGAGGAGGAGGGCTTGTCGGAGGCGGCTATCTCTTTGCGCGCGACTGACGCTGAAACCGACGATATCGTAACGTCCCGAGGAGCGACGCAACGCTTCACGTCCGGCTCGTTTGGCTCTGACTCCCCGTTCCGCCTCTGCGGACGATCCCGCGGTGGTTACCCGCGTGTTGCGCGCACGCCGATGTTCGCGGGCACTTTCTTGCGATGCTCCACGCGTCCTCTGCCCCTCCACGCGAGATCAGGAGAGAGATGAAAGGGGAGATGAAAGGTAGAGGCGCGAGCCGACCGCGACTTTGTCCGCGATTCCTCGGATTCCTTCCAGCCTTGTCCGGAGATGATAGTTAAGAAGCTTGCGACCTACGCACGAGCGCATCGCGACAATCGGCCTCATCCCTCGCATCTTGCTATCGAACCGTGAATTCGAGCCGGTGAAGCGTCCGCTGGATAAACGCGCGCTCATTGAAAAATTGAAAAAGGAACTTGGTTCAACGGTACCGCTCTTTCATCCCCGATTCGACCGACCGATTTACCTACTCTCGGATAATAACAATCCGAATATTTCGTCTGGGCAAAAAAATGTAGAAATCATATTTCTCGACTCGTTATGCCGAGTAATAAAATCTGCTCGCGAGCCTCCGTGTCTTTTTTATCGAGAGAATCCGTCCAACGTAAAGTTGGCTTGAAAAACTAAAAGAATGAAGTAAAGTAAAATGAAAAAAAAAAAAAAAAAAAAACTACCTAACACGACCCTTAAACTACATTTAACTATTGGTATTTTTTGTTCCTATATTTTTCATCGTAAAACAGTCGCACCGAGCCTCTTCCACATACTCTCCCAACAATTCGGTTAATAGGATTTCCACTGTCGGAATAATCAGTCTAGCACCGTTGCTGATTAAGTTAGTAGCCACGTATTGATTCGCAGTGACATACTTTCGAGTCGAGAGATCGATGAAAAAGAATTCATCTAACGTAGGGAGGTTGGAAAAGTAACCGGCACGAGGAGGGGTATTGAGCGTTCGAGGATGCCCGAGGCTCCCGCGTCGCGATGCACCGGATCACCGGGCGCGGAACCCACGCGAGGCGATCGCAGTCCTGGAGGCGCATCTACACGTACCGCGGCAGTCATGCCATTATCTATGCATTATCAGCGCCAAGTGTTCCGGGAATTCGAGCAGATGTTACCTCGTCCGAGGAGAGAATTCGTAAAGGGCGTTCGGAGGATTTTAGTCGTGGTGCTGCCGAGTTGCGGTTGTCCGTACCGATCCGACATGTCGAGCGGTATCGACGGGATTCGCTCGCCTGAATTATGCGCGTATGGTTTAGCTGTCGCTCTATTGTCTCCTAAAATATGTAATCGCTCTGTTCGTCTTCCAATTCATCTTACTTCCTAGTTTAAATTTCGAGAAAGACGGCTTGCTTTTGTAAATGTACGAATTAATGCTGATTTTGTCGCTTTCGCGTTGGCGAATCTCAGATTTATCGCTACGAAGTAAGATGGAAATAAAATAAACATACTTCGTAAAAGTTTTCAGAGGTACGTTTGAAAAAAGCTATTCTATTACGAGCGTAAATATAAAATAAAACAAAAGTTACATTCTAACGAGCCACAACATCTTCTTTCTCGTTTAAATGCTCTCGATTACTTTGAAAAAGTAACTACGTTAAATGCAAAGGCAAATTTGTTTTAACTAATTGTAAAACTAACAGGATCATTTGGTTGTTGTGCTTGGCGCAGTAATTCATTATTGAGAATAAATTCTTTTCGTAATTGCCATAGTTTTTTTTTCACTTAATACCTAATGCCTGGAAAACTAGGTACAAGCACAGTGTAATGAAAATGTAATTCTTTGTTAATCTCTTGAGATAAATGAAATATTTATGGTAATATAAAAACGAAAAATTTCATTTGAAAAGCTTTAACATAATTTCTCGATCAGAGAAGCGCAACATTTCAAAGATTTCTTGCTTCGATTGTTTTGTGAAAATTTTATTCTTTTTAACACTTTTTAACAGCTCAAACCGTAAATTTTACTCATTGCGAGGAAATTTATTATGAATAACAAACTTATGAAAAAAAGTTTTAAAAATTATTTTACGAATATGAGATAAGAAAAAAGTATTTATAGCGATAAAAATTAGTATTACTTATTCTGCGCAATATTGCGGTCGTTAATAATACCATCAATTATTGAAAGCAGGAATTTTACGTTATGTCGCGTTATGAAATGTTAAGTTATAAAACAACCTTAATTGATTAATAAAAAGAGTTTGGTTAAAGGAGGAAAGATATTTTACAAACATATTTTTATCATCGCAATCATTTACAAAAGGTCTCATTAGAAGTAATCTTAGCAAGAGAACGTAAGGAAATACTTTTTTCAATAATTAAGAAATTATTTCAACTACTTTCTTGTCAACGATAAATTCTTTTAACCTCATTGTACATTATTATTTTCATTAAAAATATATCATCAAAAGTTTATATTTTTTTATCATTTAATGAAATGTGGTTTATAAGAGCTTGTAACTCGTCACAATCGAAAATAAGTTGTTGCCATGACAATACTAAGTTTATGAAAAATAACATTAATAAATTTGTGGCGCTCATCTTTGTTCGTTCAAGATTGACGTTTTTCTCTGCACGTTCGGAATTATTGCTTTTGGTATTTAATTGGTATATGATTGCAGACGCATGAACAGCCGCAGGTAAAAGTGGATTATTTGTATCTTTCGATGCAAAGAGAAAAATTTAAAGCAACGATTCGTAGTATATGTTTGCGCGTAAAAATAGTGCAATAAACTGTGAAAATAAAGTTACGTCGATCATGACATTTTATCCACGCACAATTTAAGAATTTTTCAAGTTCGGCATTGGTATGTCGTAAATAATGTATTATTGTACTTAAAGTAAATAAAGATCTACTTACTTTTTTTTTAAAGTAAAAAGAAAAAAAGGAGAAAAAAAAAGATTTAACAATACCTATCTTATCGTTGGAAACTTCAAAGTAATTCATTACGACGAAAGATTCATTGATGACAATTGATACTTATGACTCATTCTACAGCTTTAGTAGGTAATTTGCCGTTTGAAACGACACGCAATCATTATTTACGTCGGAGTATTAAATTGATTAAAATGTTTAACCAAGCACTGATTTTATACGCTTTAAACAATTATTTTTATATTTTCGATAAGTAGGAACAATTAAAGTGGAAATAATTTTTACTGTTATTTAAGTAAGAGCTTTTTGACGAAATATGAAGTCCTATGTCTTACAAATCTTACAATATCCATTTTCAAGTGATCTACCCATACATGTCTTTACCATTAACAATGCTCAGCGTTACATCATTCGAGAAAAGTATCTGTAGCGATATTTGAATATTCATTTCACACCGGCGGTGACTCACTCTCGTGGTGGTATAAACGAATAGCGATGTAGTTCACATTTACAAAATATTCAGATGCTCAATGTCAGAGCGCGTTCGCAGCTGATGAATGAAGAAAAAAAAGTACTTGACCATTGGGACTGTAAGACTCGAACAATTTTCAATGATGGAAGACCGATAAGGAAGACAAACTTCATATTTATTTCAAGCAGCTCGAATCGTGATAGTATTTGTAAAAAAATTTCTAATTTTAGGAAAAAAAAGTTTTACAACCGACCGTAATTATGAATGTTGTCCTAATTGTTTATTAAGTCTTAAGTGTTACACCAAACTTCTGAATTCCATAATTTATCTAAATATTAAATTCACAAAACTGATTCCCTCCCTATCGTTTTATAAAATTCTATCCAATTTATTGGAGAAGGTATTTCTTTATTAACTGTAAGGATCATAAGGCTTATCATCGGCTTATTTGAATTATAAGAAATAAGGTTCATCCTTTAAATGCACATTATTCACGAGAAACATTTTTAAAGTAATTTCCGTTTATAAGTCCAGGAGTTTACTAAATTATCAAATCCAAGCTTTTGATGCCGAGAACCGCATCGTTTGACCTACGCATTAAAAAATAATGGTATTAAAATGTCCGTTTATTGGTTCGAGAGCTTCTTTGCAGAAGTCAAGTAAATCAAGCAGAAAACTAGTATCCAAGACAACACGCGTTTGCATCTCGTAAGAATATTAATAATACCGTATCGTAGAAAGAAATGTAACGTCCGAGCATCACGCGAGCGCAGTACGAAAAGTGGAACCTCGTGTTGCAATGCAAGCCGTGTAAGAAAGAAAAAATAAGAGATGAAGCAGTCGTCGAACAAGAGGGATCGACCAATGAATGGCAAATTCGAGGCGAGCTGCGCTGTTATGGACAGCAAGCAAAGTCCCCCATGAGGGGACTAATGAAGCGTGCGCGATTTCGCAACTCCACTGCACCGCCAATGCCAATGTCGTTGTGCAACTTGCACGCGCGCTAATACTTTATGGGTGACCGTGTCGTTTCGTCCCCCGACGTCTCTTACGGTCATAGCCGCCTCGTCGGTCGCCACCCGCGCGCGTTCTTCCACCATTTTCGAGGTCGCTTGGGCTCCTTGTACTCAACAGGCGTGTCCGTTGAACAAGTGTTTGATTTCTTTTTCCCTCTCTTTTTCATCTTCGGGCGGACAGAGGCCTATTAAAGCATCTATAGCTAGCCGTAGCTGGGGGATCGAGCAATTAACGAGTCCGCGTAAATTGCGCGCGGCCGGCGAACTCAGCCTCCACTCAACCGCGCGCGCTATTTGCATATTCGGCTGGGCAAGGGCCCATGGGAACGAAGGGGCGCGGCGGGTAAAAATCACGGGAGGAGGAAGGAGCCGAGGATCCGCGAGCACCTGCCTCGGCGGCGATCCGGAGCAGCCGAGACCCGAGGGCGCGCCGATGGAGCGCCGCGATCGATAAGAGCCGCGATCCGCGCGCGTGTTCGGGCCTGATAAGGATTCCTGGTATTCGGTCGGAAAGTAAATTCATCGGCTTTACGAACGTCGTCGTTTATCTGCTTCGACAATTACGGTCAGCCAGCCGCTTGAGAAATATTCGTGAAATGTGTTGTTCGATGGTGCGCGTTTACTGCAGATATTAGGAACTCAGCCTTGCGTTTATCCTCAACGCTGCAAAGTTTTTGCATTCGGAAGCGTAGCCAAGTCTGGGAGGAGTTTTGAGCTCCTGCGATTGCTGACGTTATTATTTAAGGAAATATTTCTTCAACTCCAACGGGATACGGTAGATTCCGTGAAGCGAGGTTGAAGTGCTCTCCCAGTCTAAGAAAGTCTGAGAACCCTTCGTTATACGACATTCTTTTCCAAAGCTTTCGTTGCGATGCGTATGCGCCGTTACCAGCTTGCGAATAAATTTATGCGCTAATTCATTCGAACAAAAAATTTATAATAACGATCGCTGCTTTGCGGGATAAACCTTGCGCACTCTCTGCTTTACCGCCTTACCCAGCAAGTGCGATCTCCTTATTGTCCTTATATTCGTATGCACCTTGATGCAATTACATTTTAAAGCTACAGACTTTTCTTAGTGGTATTCAATTTAGCGATGTATTTAGCTAACGATTAGCGAACGATTATTAATTGACGATTGCATTTCATTTCGTGTAAACACGAGGTTGCATCGCCACTCTATCCGATGCCGAAATTTTTCACGCTATTGTGCTAACGGTAAGAGATAAGTCGCGACAGTCGTCGTGAGCGGTGCTAAAAAGTACAAAAGCAAGGTGCACGTTGCTTATCGGACTAATTACTTTGCCTTGCTCGAGAAATTATCTACGAATAGATCATAACACGTACGTTGTGATAAACTGCTGCGAGATAAAAAAAAAGCATCGCGGCGAATAAGCGTAATATGAAAACGAAAAAAACGAAAAAACCAATAAAATCGAAGTCTTCGCGTAGTTGCGTAGGTTGGTAGAAGTCTTTTGTTTCACGAGAATTTACGAATGAGAGAAAAGGAGGAAATTTATTTCCGCGTGACGCGTAATTAACCACTATTTGGAAAATCCGGTTTACATTCTATTGTCTGCGATTCAAAGCGCACCCAAGAGCTAACCATATAAATAATATCGTTGTTTCAACCGTAAAATTATTCCGCCGTCCGCGAAAATTAAGTGTACGCCTGCCTCGTTGCTCTGCTTTTAAACCGTTCCGATAAAACAACGAAAAAATAACGTCGAGCTTTAATTACGCGCTTACCATCGTGCATTCGGCTAAAGACTGCGGTGGAATTTTCACAAACGAGAAACCGTTTAATTTGCACAGCGAATTTTCGTATTTTCAGTTTTATTCGGTTTCATTCGTTCTTTCATAAAATGACTTTGTTGCAAAGCAAATAGAGTAGCGGCGGCTTCGACGCAGTTAATCAAAATTCAGCTTTATTGTAAAATAAAATATTTTCTACGTGTGGAAAAATTTTCTCTGAAATTACATTTGTATTTTATCAAAGTTAAATAAAGCCAAATCGTAAATAACGTTTATTACTTTTTTATAATTGATATTTATTAGAATGTAAGCTAAGAACGTTATAGTTTCTTCGCGCAATTAAATTTTACTTAACGTTTCCATCACACCCTTCCCTTGCGTTACTGCGAACTCCTCCACCCCCTCCTGCGTCACACGTATGTCAAATTCGTCGTCATTATTATTTTGACATTTAACCGGTTATGAAAGTTCACGATATTTCATGTTCGATCTATTCCGTTGCAATTAATTATTATTGCAAATTTAAAGCGAATTACCAACTTTTCGATACGCACGAACTTGTCAGTTGCACTATTACACCCACCTGAACTATTACCTGAATATATACCACCGCCAACTAACTACGAGACGTACCTTGTACTCGTTAGTGGAGATCGAATAATCGACGTTCTAATATATGCAGATTTAATAAGCAATAAAGACATTTTCAATTGTTAACCTTAATGTCTTTATCGAAGCATTACATCCACCGATGCGTACTATGTTTCCCCCGATAATTTATCGCTAAAAGAAAATGCACACGTTCGCTCTCCTATTTGTACTTTTATCGGCGTGTAATGGTCACGTTTATTACATTCAAAAATACTCCCAAGTATAAGAATACTGCGCGCGTAAAGAAATCATTTGCATTATTTCTGCGTAATTGAATTTAATCGACAAACGAGTTTTTTATATGTACCCACTTGGTATTCTTATACAAACTCATACGAACGCGTTGTTAAAAATTTAAGAACCAACCATGAAAAGGCGAGCGCTTCAAAACTCTGACGTCACTTATTCGAACTTACACTTTAATGGTTTATAATAATTGCGTTTTATTAGCCGACGATGTGCTAAGTTGACGACAGACGTTCAATCTTTTCAATTGCTTTACTCCAATGATTTTCAAAGCTCTTAAATTATAAATGCCACTCGGACAGCATTTAAGTAAAATTAAATATTTTAATGACGAAGATCGAAGCAGAAAATTTCCGTAACTCACCTGTAACTTGCGAAAATTTGTAAAATTATAAAATTATAATTACGTTACGCATTCGTAATAAAAATACGTCGGAAAAGTTGAAATTATGCATAAGTGCAAAACTGAACTTTCTAAAAATCTTGAAAATCCATAAATCCATATAATCTGATATAATCCTTGTAATATTATATTGCAAAATTTCACAAAAACATTTAAGCGCGGCGATGCAAGCGGTCGAAACATTGGACTACTCGTTCCAATGACGTGGAATCTAGTTTATCGTACCTAACGGGAGCAATTACAGCATCGTAAACTTCATGAATCTTCGCGTTAAAAATGGAAATTTATACGAGCTTCAATCGTAAGATCTGCAGTGCGGTTATTGAATCATTGTTCATCAAAGCGTCTGCTTATTCATACGAGCAAGCGCATCAACGATCTACCATCCTTTCTTATACGGAGCCGAAAAATAATTGATATTTGCTCTGGTATCGGTAGTCCCAAATCGCCTATTGAATTCCTTTTTTTCAAACGCAGTCGTCGAGGGCCTGCAATTCATACACGAATACGACACGATGACCGAGTTTCGTTCCAAGCGATGGAAACGCGAGGCCCCGGCGGTTCTCGGCTCGGTCAGGAAAAGGAAAAATCCCGCGGAAGATGCGCGGCTCGCTCTCGGGTACGGCAGGTGTCTGCCCAGGATGGCAACGCCCGCGAGTAATTGGAATACGAAGCGCGGGTAGAAAGTTGTCGATTACCGGTAACGGTGCTTCGAAGCACGACGCACGCGTGGATCTGAATTCTCTCGATCGAAGAGAATTCAGCCGGATACGTTGTTCGGCCTTTCTCCGAATGACTCAAGGCCGATTATTTTGGCACTTCGTAAACTCTTTTCCACGCCGCGACAAATTTATAACGAAGCGCGGCCTACCGATACTTTCCCCGCTCACCTGTTTTCCACGAGTACGTGTTTTTCTACCAAAAATTCCTACCGAGAATTTCTACCGAGAATTTCTACCACGCATTACGGTTACGTTTATTATGTCGCGCGAGCATCGGAATACCGGAATACCGCAACTTCAACCGTCCACGCGGTGCTTTAAAGCCGTTAAATTTATGAGAAAATGGCAAAGCCACCCGAATACGTCGATTACTTTTAACGTCGGGACTTTAGTGTATCTACGACAAATTTTAATTACCTTTTCCATTTTACAATCCCCTGCGCATAATTAAGGCTTCCAGATGTACGAGACTGATTTATAGGCTACTCAACTTATCTTGATTCAGCCTTGATAAAACTGAGCATTTCAAATCCGTATACTTAAAAAGAGTATTCGAAATGATAATCAGCGGAGCACTTTTACAGCTTCAAGCCTACAAAATAATCTTGTTCATTTGAAATACGTTCCTTACCAGGAACAACGATAAGCATCTGGTCAAAGAACGTTAGCTGATCGGGCGTTAAAAGGCCGAAAATTACGTTAAGCCCACCAGCCGAAGTCGAAACGTAAACCGTAAACAATAAAGTAATATCACCTTATATAACTAAAGCGGATTAATCCTTTACCGTTGAGCGATCTTTCAAAGCTAACCGATCACTTACGCTCGACCGACCTTTTACAAAGTCTTGTAAGTTCTTAACGATCTCCTAGCGATCCTCCATCCTGCACGCAGACGATACCATCGTCCACCACGAGAGCTATTCTTATCTCTAGCAGCGAGATCGAAAGTCTTGCGAACTCGTGCACGACGTCGACTTGTGCGAACGCCGCGATAATAATGGAACGGCGTCGGGCCGCGGTCGACGATTTTCACCAAACCGTACGTACTGATACCAACCGTATCAGCGTCAACCAGCTGCGCGAGTTTGAAGATCGAGCGCTCGTCGCGTCCCAGAATGTGGCGCGGGTCGCACTGGCCGAAGCCCGCGAGTGCGACTTCGTACGCCGACGCGGCTGTGCTTCAGGGATTAGGATCGTGGCGGCGAGCGCGAACGAGCTTCGAGCGTAGACCTCCGTAGACCCGCTTATGCGTTCTTCCACTCCTCTCCCCCAAGCCCCCGACGCTTTATCGGCCGACTACGCGTAATTTATAGACGCCCGTTTTTCTCGCTTCTTTTTCCCTTATCGATAATTTATCGGTGCCCCGGCCATTCGATTTGTACCTCCTTATTTTCTGTGTTTTTTTTTTCTTCTTCTTCTTCTTCTCTTTTATTGTTGTCGATGTTGTTGTTCGTGTTGTTGTTCGCGTGCCGTTCTTTTCTTCTTCTCCCCGAGCGTAAGAGCACGTAAGAGCACGTAAGAACACGCTTTTCGTGCTTTTTGCGATGAAATGATTTACGTAACTGATAAGGACGAGGTCGGGGCGCGTTGCCGCACGACTGCCGAGTTTCGTTGAGACATTACGTATCTGTACGTGCTTGTTCGATGCGTCGCTATCGAATAAAGATGCCTCATCCTTTTTTCCCTCGATGGAAGCAAATATGCAATGCTTCAGTCATACGTATACGTGTAAAAAAGTAATTTCGTCGCTACTTCTTATCAAAACTCGACGCATTTCCTCCGGAATAAATTGGAATTCACAGGCCTACGTCAAAAACACGATGTTTCCTATTCCTGTTCGATATTCTCTCGATAAAATAGCGGTGGGGGGCCAAGCAAAAGATAGTAATTTTTCCGATGCATATTTAATGAAGACAAAACAACGTCGCTAGAAAATCGCGCTCGTGACGTTACACGCACAGCTTATGTGGTATTGAACGATGTCATAATTTATTTCTTGCAATTGTGCTGTCCTACAAAGTATATGCAATTCCAGAAGAACGTTCATTTGTAAATTTTATTTCAATGTTCTCACGATTAAAATTAAATTATGCGTCATTATCGTCTGATCGCTCCATCCGCAAAAATCCATATACCTTATACAATTTTCCAATTGAATATTGCAATAGACGATTTTCTAAAAAGTGTATATTTCAAAAGCACCTGATGTAAAACATGGCACTTTAATGCTGTAAGCGCAAGACATTTATGTTTGTACGTTTTTAATTCAACCGCGGACAAATTACTTCGATATTGGAAATTCAGTCTGACAGACGGTAGAATAAATCACAAAATCATATCCACGCAGGTTGTTTGGATCATTGAAAATTTCAATAAGACAGAAAAGCAATTGACTGTCACATTTTTCGACCCACATACTTATGAAAAAACGAGCGGTCGGAAACGTTAGCGCGCGCCAAGAGGCAAAAAGTCGACGACAAAATACTCGGAAGCTGTTTAATATTCCCGGAGGAGACGAGCTTCGTAATACTGCGCTGCAGTCTTGGCAAGAGGAGGCAAAGAGGGTGATCCAGGTACGGAAGCACAAAGCGGTGATGTGCGTACGTACGGGAGAGCGAGAGGGAGATAGAAGGTGCCGTTACTCGGGCGAAGGCAGGCCTAACCCTAGACTAAGTGTGTCGGTATCGAGGAGCGGAGGACGAGTTCGGGGACTGCGACGACGGCGGCTACGACTCTCTCGAGCATCGCCGTGCCACTGACCCAATACGGCTTCTCCCCGGTTTAGCCACGGCGAGACGCTGCGCGGGTGACCCTGATTTTTCTCGTTTATAAGATTAACACCCGACCACCCGCTTCGGCCGTTTAATTCATGCGCTATTCGCGCTCTTGCGCATAATCGCAATTAGTACAATAGTTTCGATGCCTTTGGAAACGCAACTGCCGCCCGTCTTTTGGTGTAATGTATTTTTGTCGACGTTGAAAAGTCGATCGCATAAAAAGTGCGACACATTTCTTCGCAGACGTACAACAAGGCACTTTCCGAATCCGCTATCACGAATAACCAATCACTTTCAATTGATTTTTGGTGCTCTTTCTTCGACAAGCGATAAAATGTGAATTTGTGAAGTATCGACTAACGTCGATTACACGTCGATTACACGTCGATTACACGTCGATTATTCGATTTGGAGTGTAATTTGAAACACGTATAAAGTGTCGATGAGTTCGTTTCTTTCCCGTATTTATCTGTTTGCTTTATCCAAAGATGAGTGCTCGACTCTTAATGCTTTCCCAATGTCATTATGTGCTCGCGGATGAAAAGTAAACAATCTTCAAGTTAAATATTATAATCGTAATGAATGTATTGACCTTAAGTCGATTTAGAAAAGTGCAACATTCAACGTCGTAACGGGTCCTTAATATTTTAAGACAATTACCGCATGAAAAATCGGATAAAATTGTAAAGTAAAATTTTATAAAGTATTACAAAAATTATTGAAAATAATGTACAGCAGTCCAGAGTCCACGAAATTATCGCGTAAAAGTTAGATTAAATTCAAGGATTAACGTGTAAAAGATGTTCATTCGATGTAATTATCATTAATGCCTAGACGTTTTAATACGAGTGGCGCTTCATTTGAACGTCATATGAATCATGTCGATAGAGCGCCCTTAACGTAGAAATATCGATGCAAACATCGTTGCGCAATCGAGGCAAGTCCTGGCGAACGCGAAGTAAATAAAACGAAGTGGACAGGGTGTGTGTGTGTGTGTGTGTGTGTGTGAAAAGACGCGTCAAAATAAAGACATTCCATCTTGGATGCGGCTCTGGACAGCCGCATCCGTCCTCATCCGTCCTTATTGAAAAGGCGCTCTACCGATCGCGAATATCGCGATCGGTAACGAGATCACGCGAGTCGTCGCTTCGCAATCGAGAAAATTCATCGAACTCGCTCACCGTAATAATCTCTGAACAGGAATCATCGAATCGTAGCTCGCACTCAGCCTCTCCCGAGTCCTCCTTCCTTTGTTCCTTCGACCAAGGCGTAAATAAGAGCTTAGGGTGATAGAGCAAAAAGGCCCGGCGCGAGAAGAAGGAGGAGAGCGAATCGCTGCGCGTGTTTCTCGCTGCCTCTCTCCCTTTTACACCGCGTACACCAGGTGACGTTCCTCCTTCTCCCCTTCATCGCCCCCCGCTCGACGGCCAAATGGGCAACCCGAGGAAGAAAGAAAGCCGGAGAGCCCCCACTCCTCGGACTCCATTCTCCCGATAAGTTACCGGCAGGCGCACGCGACAGCGCCGAGACGCGACGCGTCGGTGCTTTACGGTTACTCGGATGCCGTTCACCAACCCACGGCTCCGCTACGTGTGGGTGCCCCTACGTACGTGTGCAAGATCGCACGAGTCGCTTTGCTCTCGAACCCCGTCATTTTTTACGACGGAAGGGGGGGGGGAGGAGGAGGAGCAGCACCAGCGGGTCATTCATGGGAGGTGCGCGAGCCGCTGTGCGAATCTCTCGAAGTACCTGGAGATTTACGATGCTTCTCGTACATCGATGAATCGAACATCTCGGGATGATGGCGATCGAGTGCGTCGCGGAAAATACTTTATTCGAGCTTGAGTGTTGCAACGAAAAGCGCTCATCTCGCTTCCCACATTCATCGAAAGCACTTCGCTACTCGATCTCTAATGACGCGTCGTGTTCAACAACCTACGGTTTCCGCGCATAAAAACAGTGTTTATAAGAAGAATCGCGAACATTTGCCACTTAAAATTGACATGATGTATCCGCGGGAGCGATTTACGTATAACAGCGATGTTTAAGTATTAAACGTCGAACCGTGTGATTGTAGCGCCTCGAAGGTACATCGCGTAAAAATTACGTACAAATACGCGAAAAAACAACGAAAGAAGCTGATTTCCCAATGGCTTTCACGTACGTTACTTAATTAATAATGGAGGCAGAAGAAGTAGAGGCGGGATAAGAGATGATCTAGAAAATCAGAATAACCGATAAGAGAGAACAGAAATTTTCCACCGTAACCAATCGAGAAGAAGTTAAAAAAGCGCACTAGCGATAAGATTGAAAAGATACGAGAAGGAGGGCCTAGTAGAAGAGGATTTCATTATCCGTGGCAAGGAACGGCCTTCTTTATCCGTTCGCCACAGGCCGGTAATAAAGCGCGAGCCAACAAGCCAACAAGCTCGGATCGTCGATCCCACGTGGGAAAGCGGCCCGTAGCCGCGCAGGAAATTGAAAATGCATCGGGAGGTATTAGGGAGGCGCCGAGAACATGGAGTGACCGTCGCGTCGATGCGCCCTTACGACCTCAACCGCGGCGCTAATCGATCGGCAACTGACATTCGGTACTCGACCTGAGCGAGTACTCGTTCGAATGTCCTAGCTGAAACACGCTTTTGCCTTTTAATACAAGCGCATTACTCGTTCCGCGCTCTCCTCTCTTTCGGGCGGCTCGTCGCACGAATTTTAATCGAACGACACATGCTGCACGAACGTGCCGCTATTTCATAATGCCGCTCGTAATGACTGGTGGGAGCATTCGACATCGTCGAGATGAAACGGTAATAATCCTGCCAGGCGTGCGTTCGCCAGTCAAAATAACCAGGAAAAGGAAAATTTTAAGGAAAATTTATAGGAAAATTTATAGGAAAATTTATAGGAAAATTTATAGGAGATGCGCGAGGCTCCTCGCGACTCGTTCCACTGAACTGCTCGACTCTCGAGGCGTGTACGTATCACGAGCCGACATTTTTTCTCCGAATCGACGCAATACCGGAAGTGCGGGACATTTACTCTTCCAACAACGAAAATTTATGGTACGAACCCTCGAAGTCCAAAGCAATGAACGCTTATTTACATAATTTGCCAGATTGTACGGAATGTTCGAGTGATATTTCTCCCTCTTTCGCTTATTTTCTTCTTTATCTTTTTCTTTTTCTTTTTTTTATAACAATCGATAGGTTCTCTTGGACGAGTAATCACGAAAATCCTTCGACGACCAACGCCGAAGCTCTCATTTGTGAATCGAATTTTGATTAGTAGGTTGAACATAAATATTTGACAGTTGTGAAAAGAGAACACGTTGCTGTTCCACTACAGCTGATAAAGACATAATTTCTTATTTGAATCCGTGGTATTTTTGGATCGTTAGTGAATAGGACTCAAATGTTCAATTAATTCCTTAGATGCTGAATATCCGGGGATTTCATTTACTTTTTAGCGCGCGAATAAACGATAACGACCTTAACCTAACAGATTTACAAGGCATTATGAAAGCCAAAATGGAAAAAAGGAAAGAACAAGTACGAACGAAAAGAAGATGAATACGTTTACTGTAACGCGTTCGCAGTGCGCGGACTTTGCTTAAGCTCAATCCTTTTCGTTCTCCCTTAATTTATTTTCCTTCCCGACAAATTCCCTTCTGTATTTATTTAATGGCTGAAAGATACGTGTACACAAATAAGCAATGGCGCGGATTGTAAACGGAGTTGCGCTCTTGTTTGTTCCGAGGAAAATGGAACAACGCACAGGAAAGAGGCCACGAAAGCGGCCACGAAAGCGGCCACGAAAGCGGCCACGAAATATCCCGAGAGAGAATGAAAAAGGAGATAATTCTCGAGCCAGATGAAAAGGAAAAGTTGCTCTCGTCTTCTCCTCGTCGAGCTTTGCGTTATTCATCGGTAGTGCACACGTAAGGACGCACGCGCACACCGAGCGAGCGGTCAAGGGGAGCGGGAGACGCTTCGCGAGAGTCGTGCCGAAGGAATGCGCTCCTATTGCATCCTTTGTGCTGAGCGACCGCTCGCTCGGCTATTTTTCGAGAAAGAAACTGCATAAACAATGCAGGGGATGCCGGAGGATGCGGGACGCCGGTGTCCCTGAAAGAGGCTCCCGTGCGCGGGTGGATCCCTCCGAACTGCGACGACATCCACCCATCGGCATACAAATACGCGTGCGCGCGTGTGGCAAAAACTGCAAAAGTTCAGACGGCAATTTTTACCCTCTGCCTCTTGGCTTGAACCCGGCTCCCCCACCCCGGCGCCACCCGGGCCCCCTTTGTGCTGCTCCCTCGTTTCGTTTCACTCGATTGCTACGTGTACGTGCGTACGCAGTTTTTTTTTTTTTTTTTATATTCCTGCCGCGAGGGCACGGGCTAGAGATTTCATCGGATGATTCCTTCTGAGCGCGGCTTAATACGCCTAAGGCACACGTGTGTACGTGCGGTGTACGCGTGTGTGTGGGCGATCGAGTGACATGACGATGGCATGCAGCAGGAACGGACCGGGGTTGTCCTCTTTTTTTCTTCGCGTTCCAGACGTGAAACTCGAGCTCCGCTAAGACCTGATTTTTCATTTTCAGTTATTAAAAGCGTCAGTTTCATCGATTAATTACTAATAATTTGATAATTTGGGTCGAGGGAGGAATATTATTCAAACTTCGATACCAGTAATTCGCTTTTCAGAATTAGATACATAATACCAAAAATGATCCTAAATTAGTTGACATCGATCGTTCTTATGCAACCAACTGAAAAATACACGACGTTCTTGAGACATTACACGCTCAAAGAGTATTAACAATTTGAATTTAACTAAGTATTGAAGGAACCCACAATATCGCACATTTTAATACCATGGTAGTAGAAAACGTGAATTAAACGAGTCATTACGTAGTTTTGATTTTTCAATGATTTATCCATTGCTTAAAAAACAAAAAAGTGGCCTTACAATAGATAATTTTATAACGTACTTGTTGAATTGTAATATATTTATTTATTCAAGTTTATTTTATTGCTTTCCATGATTTTGCATTAAACGTAATCGAGCAGATTTTAGATAAAATTAATATATTTACATTGCAAATATATTTTCCATCGATAGGTTAGAAGCGATACTTTCAAGCTTGTTGAAGTTGAATAAAAAATATAAATTCCTTCTAAAAAATATTTAAACTCGTGAATAATTGATATTTCAAGATTTGATTTCAAAATAACGGGAGAATAGATCAATTATGTATAAAAACAAAATGTCAGCGACGATGAACCAAAATAGTATAATAGTTTCTTTATTCTCGTGAACTTAAAATCTTTTTATTAACATAACGTCGATACAACTGCCACACATTTTTTCAATACCATGTAAACACTACTTGGATAAAAAATGATTGTTCGGTAACTATTTAAATACAATTCGTGTGTTTGATACAAATATGCTTAGACTACGAAGTAAATAATCGAGTACGAGCCAAAGCCCCAGGAAATATCCCACAAGTATCGGGCGCATTAACGTATGCTCGTTCGAGTATTCGAAAGTAAAATAAATAAAGTCTGTATCTGACAAATATGTCCGGATGATTACACTCGCGTCGAGCATCGCAACGAGGCTTTAGCTCCAGTCTGCCAGGTTTCGTCCCTTGTACCGCGCATCAAGCGTCGCTGAGCAGCACCGAGTAATGCACAATTGCAGGCTCATTAGGAAGAAAGTCGTAGAAGCGCTGAACGAAGGCCAGGACCGATGCTAACCGTTGCCGTCGTTGTTCGCGTTAGGGTCGGAGGGGTTGGACGCGTCGTCATCGTCGTCGTCGTCGTCGTCGTCGTCGTCGTCGTCGGCATAAAAATCCATGGTCTCGGGTTCGTCGAACTCCGGCTTTTCGTCAAGGGGCTTCATGCCGGACGCGCAGTAATCCTCGACGGTCATCGGCACGACGACGCCCTCGCGCGCGGCCTCCGCCTTGGTCGACTTCACTTGCTTCCTCACGATCAGCTCGTACTCCTTGTCCTGGCCCCCGGAGTCGATCCACCGCCTGTACATGACGGAGGCGTCGACGTTGGCCGGGCTCGCGGTGTTCGGCTCGTTCAAAAGCGAGATCACCGACAGAAGGATCGTCCTGACGTTCTGCGTCGGATTCCAGCGCTCCGAGGCAAGTTCGCCACTGAGCGGATCGTCGAACGGCGGATGAAGAATGGAGATGCAGAGGTTGCCGTCCAGGTAGACGTTCGGGTGCAGGAGCTTGCTAACGAAACGGATGCTGGGAGGACTGTAGGGGTAGTCGAGGGGGAACTTCATGTGGGCCTTGAAGTAGCCGCCCTCGTAGATGGTGTTGGGCGGCCCGTAGATCGCAACCTCCCACTCGAACATATTGTCCTCGCTTATCAGCTTCACCCGGAAGCCCTCGACGGGCTCCTTCTGCAAGCTTCTGTACTCGAGCGATAACGAACGCTTCGCCCGATTCATCGTCCGCAGCATGGCACAAGCCTTTTCCTTTTTTACTTGGCACCGCGTCGTCGCGATCAGCGCGCTCCAACGGATTTCTCACGATGTTCACGGACACAAATGCCGATCGCGGAAGCGCTACTCGCGAATCCAGCAACACTACTTACAAGTCCTCCTGCAGCTATAAATATTTCACGTTGAGTCTGGCGTACTAATATTGACTATTAGAGGACTACCGTCACGAGTCCTCTAACTTTCCTTAAACGCGGAAAACTCGTGTATTTGTAAACTTTCGGAATGAAATTGTGTACATGACTGAGGACTTTCGACGAAAGCCTTCGCGACGACTTTGTATCGAGAAGATACATTCTACTGTAGAAATCTTATTCTCTATTATATTTCTCGAGTTGTTTAAGAAGTGACTAGTTGTAGGTGAAGAAAGGCAACTCTGAATGTTTCGTGTCTTTTTCAGCTCCACTTAACGATAATCTGTTTTTTTAAGACTATATCTCGTCGTGCACAAAAAAAATATCTCTAAAGTATGAACCTTATTTTTGGATGAAATTGACGTGAAAAAGATCGTGTTCGTAATACGTTAATTTTGTAGCTAAATTTGCTCTCATATTGCCACGTGATACCGAACTATTTATATTACGAAACGAAAGAATCTTTGAATTAATTTAATAAATTACGAAATTCTACGAATGGATACACTTCTTATGATTGATACGTAATAAGTGTAAAGATTACTGTGGAAAAGCGATGGAATATGCGATGGAAAGATTAGTCATATACGAAGTGTAATAATAGAAATTGAACCGCATTAGATTGTCGCTTCAACTTACGAAAATCCAACGTTGATAAATCATTGTGATCCGCTTGTTTGATGTAACCTTGAAATACGCAAACCTAATTTCAACATAACGTTAAAGTCCAACGTGAAATTTCGGATTTAACTAAAAATTGTAAGAAACAACGCGCGTGAAACTCTGATTTAAATTATCCGATAATACATACAATTATCGATTAAGCAATTGCTGGGGTACGTACGTTTCGTTTTCGTTTCTATTGGGCAAACCTTAACAACGCATAATTAGCGCGAGCTCGTGCTCCAAAGAAAGATCCTCGAAGTGGGTTCATTTTCTCTCTCTCTCTCTCTCTCTCTCTCTCTCTCTCTCTCTCTCTCTCTCTTACGTGATACAACATCCGTCAGCGTCGATCACTCGGAGGTCAATCGGCGCATCCGGTGCCGATTAAGCGAAAGTGAGTTCCTTGCTCTTCCTATCTGCATTTTTAAGAAGTAATATCCGCTTCAAAGAGGCCCTCCGTTCTTGTCACTCTCTCTCTCTCTCTCTCTCTCTCTCTCTCTCTCTCTCTCTCTCTCTCTCTCCGTCTCTTCGGGACGATCGGAAATCACATGCTTTCGGAGAGATTTCTTTATTTCCTCTGCACGGAGGTGCACGGGGTTACGAGCTCTGATGCATTTGATCTCTGTAACTGATTGGATAACCGGGCGCATAACCATAGACGATGACAACTGCTGGACGAGGAAATCGGCGATAATGTTCTTCTCGACCAGCCGCAAGTGCATTAACGCAATCGTGCGTGAACTTTAAAAACGTAATTCGAACTCATTGTTTTATAAGCCTGCACTGCAGATAAATACCCTATTGTTTGATTCAATTAATCCAATGATTTTTAAAGCGTGCCATTATCGGCTATTGCGCAGCAATCCTTTTTCTCCTTGTCCCAATACTTTCTGTTCTTTCTCTTTAATGAAATCTCATTCGTTGAAAAATCTCAAACAAGTGACTTAAAAGGCATATAAATCAGGCTTTGCACAAATTTACGGAATTACGAAATGATTTCAAAATTGTCAAATTTTCAAAATCGTGGACAAAACTACTCTCTCGTGCACATCGCGAAAATTATTAATTATAATTTATGTTTTGTTAGAGATCGCAGGAAAAGCACGAGTTAATCTGCGCTTAGACCAACAAAAATGAAAAAACGTTAGTATATATTCGATAATAATTGAACGCGCGCGTATTACCGAGAAAGATCGATGCTATGAAAAATGGGTGAACTTGACATTACTGCTGGTCTGGCTTGCGAGCCTCACGTAAAAATGGCATAATCTGCATAATTGAGGAAACGCGATGTTTTTCCGTGAGGCATACTCGAGGGCCAAAAAGAGACGGTATTTCGCATCGTTTAAAGTGCCAAGGCTCAGGGTCAGCGTGAAGGGAGAGGGAGGCGATGACGCAAGTTCTTATACATTATGCATATAGACTAGAGCGAGAAAACAGGGGCCGGATGTAAAACCGGCGGCGTCGCACGTCTAGATTTCTCTCTCTCTCTCTCTCTCTCTCTCTCTCTCTCTCTCCGGATCTTTCGAGCACTGCATTCGAGGATGCCGTATGCCGATCGGCATATCTCTGCGCGAGCACGCGGCAATTAAAGGGAGATAAAGGCCCGGAGGAGATAAAAGAAAACAAGGACGGATGGAGGCGCAAGACAAACGACCGTGTAACATTCGAAACCGACGAAAAGCGTCAAAGCAACGACTGCTTCCCAGAACAAAAGTCGATAAGGATTTTCAAAGCTATAAATTCCCGCTCCGACCTCTTCCCTAAAAATTAAAAATCGACGGCTCTTTCTTTCGATTCTTGTTCTTCTTAGTTTCCTCTTTTTTTTTTTTTTTTTTTTTTTTTTTTTTTTTTTTTTTTTTTTTTTTTTTTTGAGGAGTCGCCACTCATGCTTCCATGCATGCACTTACGGAGTGATTACGGTCGGGGCTACTACTTTTTTTATTTCTCGAGATTGTTGGGATTACGCATGCGCGACGTTCAAATCGGATGAATCGAAAAACTTGAAGGCGAGACATAAGTGGAGGAAGAATTCTAGACGATTTCAAGGATTCGGCATTCGAACTTGGCGTTTTGTATTTTTCTTCAAGCGAGCATAAAGCAAAACTATGCGTATGTTATCCATGTAACTATCGAATACTCTGTCTTATAGCTAATTTTATTTTAAAAGAGCCTTCTAAGTTGCTTTTATTAATATCGTGATGCGTTGATAATTTTGAAAGAACGAGAATTATTAATGCAGATTTTTTTAATAAAAACCTTGCGTAGAACGTGTGAAAAAAATATTGTTAAATTGCCACTGACGCAAATGGATTTCTTTCTCTCGCAGTGTTCTGTTACTATACAATCAGCGCAATTATTTTAATGATTTTGTTTTTGCTTTAATTAGAATGGCTCGTTGAGCTTCGACTTTGAACTCTATCTCGAGTTATAAGTATGCATTCATGTGTAACAATTAGAACATTGTGTAAAAAATTCATTTAAAATACACGTTAAGAGTATGTTTTTCCGTTCGCGAATGAATGAATTATATTCAAACACACACACATATAATTATATTTTGAATGACAGATCAGGATCGATCAATTATTGTTAAGTAAATTTTCACGCGTACAGTTATACTGAAAACCACCTTCGTATCAAAAGCTGAAACTTAATTAACTTTCGCAGACGTGCTTCGGCATAACACGAGATCGCGGTTTACGTAATGTTTTTTAATACGAGTGCGCGGGCAATTTTAATGAATGTGTACCAAAGAAAGGTTATACGATCATATCATAATGTCTCTGAGGGTCTCTCTTACTCGTTATTGCGTATTCAGTAATACCGATAAGTATCACTTATCGGTACGTTTTTTTCCGATGTTTCGGAATATTTATATCGAATCACATATTTATACTAAAAGCGTAACTCAACAAACCGTCTTCCCGGACGTAAAGGCACATACGAATGGTCGTTGAAGAAATGAAATAATCGGCTACCAAATAATATCGATTTTCTTCTCGGTAGGATTCTCGTGAAAAATTTCACGAATGACAAAGCCTAACGCGCAACATTCAGCCACGTCCGTAATTATTTAAAATGCAAGCGAGTGTTGCCGCTTTATCGAGGAGGCAGATTCGTAACGCGGTGCTCGACGTAACGAAGTACATCGTCCCGAAATTCACCGTATCATTTCCTCTCGCGTAACTCGTTCGCGGGCCGTTGAGCTTCCGTCGAAGAAGCCCGAGAAACTAGCCAAATATACATTGTGCCACGGGCGCATAAAGAACATCCTTCGGCATCGTAAGCGGTGGCTTCAATCGAATTTCCGAGAAATATTTGGCAGGGCGCATACGCCGCCGGTCTTGCTTGCGAGCCCCGAATTGCGCGTGGGTGCGCGCAAACGCCATTTCCGTGCTAAAAATGGCTCCCGGCTTTCGACGTCTGCAGCATCTCCTCGCAAGCTGCAGTCGCGAGATGGAATGTAATGGACGATGCGATAACCAGACGAAACGGTTATGGCTTATCGCAGCGAAGGGAAAAGCGCTCGAGCGGTATCCTCAATTATGAAACGTATGCGCGCGTCTCAGGCAACGGCAACGATTTCTTACCTGTTTTCGGATTTCGCTTTCTCGCAGCTCTAGATGCTCGCTACCTATCGTATTCGGAGGACCATCCATTACTCTAGGCCGAATTCTTTTGTCCGAAATTCGAGTTGCACGCTTGGTTAAAACGACGCTCCTT
Organism: Wiebesia pumilae; assembly: GCA_018907045.1. Classification (NCBI taxonomy): domain Eukaryota; kingdom Metazoa; phylum Arthropoda; class Insecta; order Hymenoptera; family Agaonidae; genus Wiebesia; species Wiebesia pumilae. Next base: position 32,624 of record JACCHZ010000162.1, on the reverse strand, counting down.
TTGTTTAGAAAGGGCGCGCGAGTAGCGGAGACAAGGACGCGTTGAATTTTCGATATCCACTATGTGGAACTGTGCACTGCGGTATGCAGGGACGAGGATGAGCGAAGGAAGACAAGGACGGCCAGATTTCGCGCGACTGACGCTCGTCTTTCGTAAATGAAGATTTCGTGCGCGCGTGCGAAGAGTTTTACAATATTAAAAACGGTAGTGCGCTAAGAGTAAGCAGCAAGTCCGTCCAAAGGCGGGACTAGACAAATGAAACCGTGACGAGGCTTTGGAGAAACGTCGAAGGGATCGAAACGAACCGACCTTAAGGTAGAAGCGCAATTATATACATTTACACGTATTTTGCGATTCATCTCCCATTACGTCGTTCGCTTTCGTTCGCGCAATTTGTTCTCGCTATTTTGTGAACGGAGGTGAATTTTAAAACGATCAAAAGATCATTTATTATTGTCTAATAATGCCTATGTTAACAAGGCAAAGGTTATTTTCTACCGTTGAACGTTGATTTGGCCAGTTTCTCCGTGTAAAAACGCAACGTATCTTCATGAATAAGTTATCCGCGTCCATTCTCGCTCGTTTAAGAAAGACTGCAGTACTTTTGCGCGGTGAAACTAATTGTACAACAATTGTAATAACGCATTTACAACACTAATGTGTATAATAAATACAGTGAACTCGTAAGCAATTGATTTAAAAAGTCAAACGCTCGTTTCTAAGCTTATTTATAGAGCCGTTGAGCTGAATATAAGTGCTGTTAGCACGGGTATAACTTACGTTTTCAATTATAAATAGCTTTATTTACTTTTAATAATAAGCTCTCGATAGGAGTTCGACTGGACGTTAAAACGATAATAATTTATTGCGTTAACGACTTAGCGATATAAACGCTTTTCCGTCAACTTCTTGACTTTCGTCACTTTCGAACAAACTTTTTGCACTGCTGAGCCTTTAATGACACGGTCAATCAATGCGCAATAAAAAAGCACCGGAGTTTATCGCGCTTCCGTCGAATATAAAAAGAAATTCTCCACGCGTAAAACTGAGCAAGGCTTGCGTTCCGTTATTCCTGGTACCGCGATCGTAACGACTGACAGCCGCGAGCGATTGAAAATAAACAAAAGTAGAGGCGATTGGTGGTCTCCGGGATGGAAAGGATCAAAGGGTAAATTCGGGTTCTCGTACGTTACGCGTTGGGTGTAAAAGTTCTGGCAACTCCGAATTCGGCGGGCGTGACCGGACCCGGAAGTCGCGCAGCTTTACCACGGCTCGCGTATAAATAGCCACGATCGGTCGAGTCCTGCCAACACCCGGGACTAGGGTGACGAGCGCGCGTTCATCTCTCTCTCTCTCGCTCTCGTGCACTGCCCAACCAACAGCCGGAGGAGTCAATGTACTCCCACGTTTAAGACTCTCGCGGTTCTCGCAACGAATGCGCCTTTCGTTGTTCTCGTCAGGTATGCAACTCCCGCGCGGGAGGAATTCGACTCGGATGGAGGGGCGGAGAGAGAGAGAGAGAGAGAGAGAGAGAGAACTGCCGATGTACATACAAACTTTTCTCGTCCGGTTTTACGGTCGGACGCGCAACTTTGTCGTTTCTTTTCGTGACCCGGTGTGCGCAGTCGAATCGCATGGCTTGAATGGCATTGTTGTGCATAAAGCTGGTACTCGTAGAAGAGAAAGTTTCGGAGGCGTGTTTTTGCCTACGTGCCTATTCTTTTATCGAGTTCTCCTCGTTATGTTCTACATAAGTAACGATGATTTTCTCATTCATTGTATTTCGGATGAAGATCTGTATTTTATTATTACAAGTTTGTTTCTTCAGTTGTAGAATGCGACTTTCTTTGCTAAACGATTATTCAAATTCCTACGGTGAATCTCAGTAATTAAACTTCGACTGGTTATTCCAATCTAGGACAGATTTTTTGCGAAATTTTTATTATAAATAGTAATCAGACGCTACAAGACGCTAAAATAATTGACTTTCATTCGTGATCTGTTACAACGCAGAGGTAAACGAAAACCTACCAAAGTCCTTAGGAGGGTACCTTTTTCTCTTTGAAAAATATCGTACGGCAATAATATGGGAAAAGATTTAAAGTTATAATGTGAAACGTACCGAACACCGTTTTACAGAGGAGAAAAAGACAAACGAAGCTCCTCGTCTAATGAATCAATCGAATACTTTATCTCGGATTGACAACCATCAAGACGAATAAAGCATAAGAAAATCAATTTTTAAACGCAGCATTCCTTCCTATTCAAAGCAGCTCGCGCTCGCAAAATCCTGAAGAGGCTTTTTTGCCGAGGATAAGTTTTCTTGAAAAACCTCCCGGAACGCCCCGTAGTGTCGGTTCACGAGGTTACACCGCGTTTCAAAGATCGACAACAGTTGCTTGGCTAAGGCGTTCGCATGAGCAGCGGAGGGGTGATTTCTTCATCCAGGACTTTTCAAGGGGCGGTCGAAAGCGTAGACCTGAAAACGGGTTTTCCCTGGGCCCTCGGGCACGTATACCTGACCGCCGAACGATGTATTTTTCCTTGAAGAGCAGGATCGGATGTCTCGAGTACCGGCACTAAAAGTGAAATGCACAACGGACACAATTGTACAGGATACATCCTCGAAACCGTGAACGCGTGCTGCTCCAAATTGCTTTACGAGCCGAGAAATTTTGGTAAACATTTACTGACTTGCAATTGCATTATATTACAGTTGTAATAGATACGCATTTTTATTGGCGGTAATTTCACGGCGCGACTCTACGATGCGCGAAAAGTTATACCGAAAGACAAAAGACCAATTCTTGCAGCGATTTTGGATTATCGGTTAGAGCCGAGTAGAACGAAACGGAAATCGGTAAGAGAAATTAAGAAAACGAATGTTCAAAGTGTGGATGTCGTTTTGAAAAAAATCGAAAGGATCTCGACCACACATCCACGTGCATTGTGAAAACATGCAATTACTTATTTACGATAGATAAGCCGTACAAAACGAGCAGTTGCAATATTGCACAAAAATTTTACAAATCATTGCTGCTATAAGTATCCGTTACCGCTCCTCGCTTAACGATTCCCGTTGCCTAAGCAACGCGCGAAGAGGCAACATTGGCGCGCTCATTGCACAAAATCATTTCTAATGCGTACACGATAACGATAATTGAACTTCTTCCTCTCATTGAAATCCTCGATGAAATTTCAACACGAGAGCGAACCACCGAAAGAACGTCCACAGCCTAATCTCGTTTATGCTAATAGCGATCGCGCGGTATAATCGGATCGAAATAAAACTCTCCGCTTGGAGGCGCTTGTAATTTCCCGATAATAATTCATCTGAAATTGAAATGAGTCGTTCCGCCCGAGCAACGCACTTCCCAATCGCACCCACACGCTGTCTGTCTCATACGGATGAAGAAAGAAAGCGAAGATACGATTTAAATACTTTTGCGTTGAATGCCGCTTTTCTAACGAACGTGCACACTAACATAATTGAGATTCCAATGGATTTAACAAATGCTTTGCATGTTATTTTAGATGCACGCACATGTAAATCATATCACGGGATTTACTCCCCGATAATGTAAATGTAACGACCAGCCGTTTGGAAAGTATAGCACGAGACTTCCTTATGACTAATTGAAATAAGGGGTTGCCACTTTTCGGCTCGATAATAATCTACACTTGTGCAATATTTAAACAGAAAAATTGGATCCATCCGACATGGTGCACCATGGTTAAGTACGTTAATGCAGGTTCGGTAAAAGGTTGCGTTGAAAGAGCGCCTTATTATATTATCTCGGTAAGAAACGGAGCGGCGAACGAACCGACCGGAAATAGCCGTAATAATGAACCCGATTGCCACTCCACGTGTACGGAATGCTCTTTCTCTTCGATAATTCTCTTTCTCTCGCGCTCTTTCGTGTGCATCGCGGATAATAAACGCGCGCCGGGTTTTTAAATATTTACCGGCGTGCGGCCTGTAAAAAGTGGACTCCGTGGAATGTCGTTTTGACAGCCGAGCGCAACCGCTTCGTTGATATATGCATCGTCGATAGGTGATGGTATTGGTCGGTTCTGATAAGGGACGCAACGCGACAACGAGGAAAAAAATACGAGATTCGAGTGGCCGACACGACGCGATTATTTTTTAATAGACAGAAGGAAGGAAGGGCTTTATTATCGAGAGCGAGGGCCTTTGGAGTTGTTAACGCCCGCGTGGAAATGAACGCGATTACCGTAGCCTTTCAAACAACGAACTTTATTATTATTGAATGGATTTCTCGTTAACGGAACGTCCATTGCTAATTTAATGAAAACAGGATGTGCATCATTTACGAACGCCCGGAAAAGTGAGTTTTTCTTTTCACTGATTCGTCCTCATCGAGTGTATTACATTGAAATTTATACCGTTTTATCCCTTGCTAGGTATTATATTACAATGATTTTTGCATAAAACTTAGTGCCGTAATACACTCGCTGCCGAGAACATTTGAAAATTCAATTTCAATTTCAAATTCCAACTCAATAGCATTATTATAAATCTCGCGTGGTCATTGCGTAATTTCAAGAGATTATATAAGAAACTTTGAAAACTTTTGAACGGCATTGTCCGTTGAAACATATTTAGAAAATGAATGCATCCAACAACCTTTTTTTACGTTCTATTTAAGAAAAGTAAACATTTTACGCGCGAATCTACCCAAAATTTAAAAGTTTGAAAAATGTTGCGCATTTTATCAAATTCCCCCAGCAAATTATTAAGAATAAAACGTCTGCTGCAAGGAATATCTATCTTTTATAACAAGCATTCTAAATGCTACTTGGAAGCTTTCGCACTTTGTTGAAACGAAGCTTCAAAGTAAATCTCACCTGCGTCTTTTAAAATAGATCCTACATAAGCTAGTGATACATTCATCCCACGTTAGACATATTTTGATATCCGACACCTTTCGTTTGACAAATGCGGAGAATTTCGTTGCGATTGTCATCGCTTCCAAAAGTTTCACTTGAGCTCAATTTAACGCTACAGAAAGATAATCTTCCGAGTCTGCTGCTTTTTATAAATTCAGCTGTAATTACTAATTTTCAAGGCGTACTTTTCGATATTGCAATAAATACTCTACAATACGATAAGAAAAAATCATAATAAGATTAGTCTTATACATGACCAATCTTATTATAAATTATTTATAACACTTAATAATAAACACGTACGTGTAGTAGCGTTAACGTGCATATTTATTGTCATTTATAATAAATCGAGATATTTAATCCGCAGTGGAAAAAATCTTGGTAGGTATTATGTTCTCGTTTATCGTACTTAAAAAAAAAAAACTATCGATCCTACTACGTTACGAACGAAATGTTACTTTTTAATAAGCGCGAATTGAAATATTAAGCGAATGCGACGATGTCTCGTTAAAAAAAAAATTTGTTTCTAGTAATGTGATCTTGACAAACCAAATTTCTTCAATAATAAAACAGAGTATACTTATTTTCTTAAGGCTTTGTTGTTGAATCGTTGTTGCAAGTACGGTATGCGCGATCAATATGTCGATCAATATCAAATCCGGTGGTGCATTTTAATTTAGCTAGAGGATAAAATTAAAGAAGAAAGTTTTTTTTTTATTTTACAGCATCCTCTTGTGTTACTAATCAACGCTCGATTACCACTCTTAAATTCTGACTTTAATGGCCTATGATAAATTTTCCAAAGGTAAGTGCCCTTGGACGATATGGTAACGTCTCTGGTAATTCTCACAAAGCGAGTGAACTGTACATATCGAGAGAATTTACCCCGTTCATTCTTGCTGGCTGAAATCATTTCACCTGGCGGTTGTCCGTGTACGAGACTCGACCATGATTCATTCCATCTCGTCTTTGAGTCATCGTTCCCGCCTCCCCTCCGACCCTCCGCGCCTATTCCAAGCTCGCAACCTATGGCCATCCTCGATCTAAATCCTTACATACCATTCTGCTTCGGACTGAGAAAAACGCAGGCCAACCGTGTTTTTACACTCGCGGTGAGAGAGGATCGCAACGCAAGGAGTACCTCACCTCAGGTCTTTACACCCGAGAAGTAACGGAAACAAAGGAAGGAGTGAAATGGACGTAATAATAAACAATCGACTCGTGCGAATAAAATTCAGCGTATTTGTCAGTTTTTCGATTGCCGAATGAACGTTAGCTAAATGGATGCAATTTTCATCTTGAACAAAGCAAGCATTAATTTACTCAGCGCGAAGGACAAAGTATGTACCTGTCGTTGAAGATCGTCGTTTCCACTTTTAGCTTACAAACACTTACGATTATTTATACGATTATATTTTTTCTCATCAAGAACGAGTGTACACGGCAATCGATTGTGAGCTCTACATTAAATTCTTAATTCTTATAAAGCCTATGGATATTCCTATATATATTCAACGATTTTACGGATAAAGCATTTTTAAACTATTGTTGGGCCATTTCTATCGCAGCTCGTACTCTACATTAGGGGTAATTCTGGAAGAGGTGTTAATAATTGACTAATAATAATCAACTTTGCCAATACATCACTTTCCAGCCTAGAATGAAATGAAGCTGTTTGCCGTGAAACATCTTTCGAACATTTCTATTTTTCATTCTTTAAATTCCAAACGCGTAGGACACACAATCATCGCTTTGAATTAATTTACGACGCGAGCACAGCCCCGTGGTGTCTTTTTCTTATTCCTTATTCTTTATTCGTCTTCGCGTTCCTTTTCTCGTGCAAAGTCCTTTACTCTTCTCGATGTCTGGCTGCGCTCACATGCGAGAATAGGCATAATAAATTCGTTTCTCGGATTTCGCGTATATGTACGTACGTACATATACGTGTTTGTTTGTTTGTTTGTTTGTTTGTTTGTGTGTGCGCGCGCGCGCGCGCGTACACATGCGCTACGACATTCAGCCCACGCGACTTTCACGCCCCCGCCCGATGTTTTAAACCAAGTAGAATCTGCTTGGTCACGCTAAACTCTACGTTTAGCATGACATAAATGCAACGGACAAAGGAAATATAAAAAGAAAAATAAAAGATCGAGGGTTGATGCAGCCTAAGCGTAGCCGTTATTTTTTCTTCGCTAACCAAGCAACTCTTTTGCTTTAAACGTTAAAACGGAGGGTTGCATCTTCCAAGTATTTACTTTTTTTCAAGCAAGCACGTCAAGGTCGTACACTCAGGTATTTCTTCGATTAAACGCGATACGAAATAAAAAATTACTTATCATATTATTACGCTTATTTAATAAGAAAGGTGTCACTAACCTTCTTCGTCCTCGGTAACTCAAGAATTATATTTACACTGTCACTGTTCAAATACTTAGAACGCATCTCAGTTATGTAGATTTATGTGAAATTTCAATACAAAAAATTAATTAATGTTACAATTAATTAAATATAAAAATTTTCAACTCGTCGTTGAAAATGGATGCCTATTGTAAGTTCTATTTTTATTTGCTTCATATTCGCGTGCGAAATTAAAAAAAAAAAAATAACGTCTCCGTTAATAAGGTTTTTCTCTCGGCTTTGTGTAAATAAATATTGTCCATTTCCAAGCACATTTATTACAATATGTTACTTATTTGTCATTGCAAAGCGAATTTAATAATTTAATGCAATTCATTTTGAGAGAAAGTCTGCAGAATATTCTAAAATTTGTTTATAAAATAATTTGATAGTTTAAAGATGGGCGTAGCGCGTTATTATTCCTTCGTGGTGTAGATTACGAGACTCGGATGCGAATGGACCAAGACGAGAAAACGTCACGGTAGTTCTTCGTTTTATTCGACGTATACTGTAGTAGCGACGCTTTATAGATCGCTTTAAGTAGGACTACAATTGACCCAGATTCTACCTGTTCTTTGGATCACGACTCCGAAGACGGAAATATTTTGAGGACAAACTCGTAAAATATCTCTATCGTTATTCGAATTTCATCTAATATTAGTCAATGAGCTAAATGAGCGCGCCAAAAATGTATTTGTCAGCGATTTTTAAGTATTCTTATAAAATTGGTCTATTTTTACACCAACGTTATTGAATTATGTTTGCAGAAAATTAACTTTGCTTTCTCAGTGCGGAACATTTTTAAAGAGGTACACTTTTTAATTGACTGGGCATATTACAGACAGAGATCCGCCGATCGCGAGAAGTACCATAAAAGTGAAAAAGAAGTATAAGGCTCGAACCGAATATCATGAAAATGTCACGTTCGCACGGCACATTCTAGCCTTTCAAAGTAGTGCTGCGCTCGTAATTAAGATCATAATCTTCCCGTAGCAATATTCGAGACTGTTCCGTCTGCGTTCCGTCTGCGTTCCGTCTGCGTTCCGTCTGCGTTCCGTCGACGTATTGCATTTACCGTATGTGTGCACAGAGGAATTAATTTATTTGACGATGAAAAGACTGAAAGTCATTGTATCGGTGAGATTAACACGCAGCCCGCATGATGCACCGATTGATGCGCCACGTCGAGCCACGAGGAGCGTCTGTTCGATATTTTTCCGTATGCAGTCGACACTGTTATTGGCCAGTTGTATCAGCGTTGTTGACTCACGCTATTCGAGTACGTGGATTCGCTGCTTTTTCCACTTATTTCCCATTACTTCGTGCTTCCTGACGCCGGAAGCGCGCGCTCCCGGTAGGTAAATGAAAAAGTTAGCGTCGAAGAGAGCAATCCTTCGACGGATTGCATCCAGTACCCAACCCTTTTTCTAAATATTATTTCTCCAAATACCGAGTACGTTTGTTTTATCCGGACGAAATTTACCAACGGGCAATTAACCCTGGTAACGTTTAATATTCGGTTAATGTACGCAAAATGCCGAGTGACGGACGTGCTTGAACCCTCGGCAGCGTTGATCATTCAAAGTCAATCATAGTTCAATTTACTATTTTTTCAGAATTTTCTCCTTCCTCGTTTTAAAATTAATTTAAAAATCTTAATTCGAATAATTCGAAAAAGCAACGCCATTCGCAATTAAATAAGCAGTCGAACAAATTGTACTACAAAGATGCACAGCCGCGCGAAATCTGTACCGAACTGACTCGAGCGGAATAATCCAAGCCATGAGATTTCCGTCGCTTCTTCGACGGAGTAGACGCGCGTTACGAGTTTCCATCGAACGTAACATTGCGCACGGAGTTTCGCTATTCGACAGCGAAATATCAACAGCGCAACGGCGTAGAAAAAAGAAAAGACGGAAAAGACGGAAATCACGCGCGCGTACGAGAGCTTGCATAAAGCCATCTTTGTGAAACGAGGTCGCGCCTAATTGTTACGGTTGTTACTTTCGGCCCTTGGGCTCAACCCCGTTTGCGTAACCCGAGGCCCGTGAGACTTTCTCACGTGTCAACGGGCGCTCGTGAGCTCGGCTGCTCGGCTGCTCGGCTGCTCGGCTGCTCGGCTCATCCTTCGATGGTGCGCGCTTTTCCTTACGACGATGCACGTTAAAGGTGGAGCACTAACAACGGCTGGAACGAAGACGAAAATCGGTCGGGGAGGTCGCTCGACGTCGCGAACTCGGACAACTCCACCGACTGCCGTCCCTGAACACTGGCTCCCTGCGTGGGCAGAATCTTCCTCTCGGAATTTCGGTTTATTCGTATTTTCCGAGGACTTGACGCTGCATTTATCCGCGTAATGCTACATTGTTTAGCTTTTATGCGCCAATAATCGCAATTGCGCGTTTCCCGAAATCGCTCGTTAGCGGATCCGCTCCTGAAAATCCGTTTTCAAAAAGACTGCCTGTCGTACAGCGACGAGCTTTCGAGAATCTTCCCACGCGTATCCCCAGGTATTCCGAGCAATTTTTGAACGTGGCCTAGGTGTAACAAAACTCTCCCGCGACAAAAGGATACCTCTTTCTAATGTTATTAGCAAGCAAAAGTGGAAATGTACTTTTGACATTTTTCTCGGGAGCTAGAAGCGAGCGGTTGCGACAGAGCGTGTGCGTGTGCTCTTATTTTGCTTACGAATCGTAATGTTGAGGAATTAGGACGAATTAAGGCCTGGCGTAAAAAGAGTAGATCTTTCCGAGCTCCACGAGCGCGATCTCAACGAATTAATAAAACATCTTCAGCGTTCAACGGCAGTTGGAATACGGTCACGACGTAATCACGCATCGTAACCGCGTTCATCGCGCGCCATCGTTTGATACGCGATCATCCGCCGGATCAACCGTTAAGAATCTTCTATAAATATTGCGCTCCAGAGCCCTCGAAGTTAACGCCGCTGGATTATGCGGAAGCCATTGCACGAGCGAGTATACGCGTGTTCGCCGTCGGTCCCCGAACACAATTTTTCACGGTCGCCTGAGCGTCACGTCGACGAGAATTTTCGCTCTCTTTCGGTCTCCTCCGCTCGAATTAAAATTGCACGGGCGCGGATAAAGGAAGGAAAACGTCGCTCCCCGCACTAATATTCTTTCTCTTAAGCCTACGCCGACTTTCCCCGCGGGCTCCTGCGGGATCGCGAGTCGAGCACGGCTCTCGGATTACCCCGGTGATCGTCTTCCCAGGCCGCGTGTACAGCGGGGATCGCGAGAGCTGATTCCACGCCCTTCGTTTTCGACTGCCAAGCTTAGGCATAGGGTGAGAGTGCGAGACAGGACGAACTTTTTATGAATACCGAATGCCAAGTACCTCCGTATTTCTTATTTACATTTATGAATGCTTCAACGCTGGTTGATGCTTTCGAAATATTGCTTTTCTCGTAATTATATTTATCAAGATTGCAGCGAAGCGCTACTAACACCGCAACACCGAGATTACTCAACGAAAGCTTTGAATTGCTACTTATTTTGGGTTAGGCTTCTATTTATAATTGGTAAAAAATACGATTGACTCTATAATTGTCTATAAATTAGATTTTCATATCGCGTACAGTAAATACAAAAATCCATTCCTCTTCGTTGTTCGGTTGGCAAAATATTAATGCCACGATTCCCGGATTATAAACTCGAACGGTTTTTACGGTACACGTTACGTTGCAAAATGACGAATTATAAAAGTGTGCACATCGAAGAACAACTTTTGCATTCTTTTGCATTGTCAAAAGATTGTATTAGAAATGCTTTTTCCTTATGATATTATGCCCGATCGTAGGACATGCTTATTTTGTTTGTGTATTTGTTTTACCGATGTCACCTTCTAAACGAGAATCCAAATAAAGCATTCTAAAAGAATTCCATAAGGCCTTTAGAGAAAAACCTTTCGTATTCGACGAAATTACCAGTTTCCTTGTAAATTTTTGTTCGTAATTGGTAATTATTTACAAGGGATCTCGTTCTTGCGTTTAAAGGATTACGATCATTAATTATAAAAACGTAATTCGTTAACCGTACAAATAAAAATTTCATATAACTATTCGGTGAACATAGGCAATTAAATTTAACGATTACGCAAACATTTTGTAAGTCGTTACAAAATACAGATTTCAATGCAGCTACTCGCGCTTTATTTAACGATAAATTAAGAGAGATTTACGTTAACCTAATAACCGAGCAAGACTCTAACGATAAAATTTAAGAATCGATGTTCCAATTCTCGAAAGCAATAAAATGCTTAAGAAAATCTAATTTACGTGATATTAGTATTGAATAAACTATGAACTAATTTAACAGATTGTAATTCGATTTTCATTATCAAGCGGCTGATAAAATTGATTTTATCGGTTAAAGACATTAAAAATAACTCGTATTTGATATTTCTTTAAAAGCATAACTCTCTTGTCGCAGATTAAAAGCAAAACCAGCTCAACAGTTTCCCATTCAAAGAATTAGATCTCTTTTGTACTGGTATAAAGGTATAGTATTTAGAGCGACTAAAAACACCAGAACAGCGAAAAAGGAATCGCCAGAAGACGCTAATTTTCTCGGTGTAATGTATATTACGTTGCGTCAGTCGCACAGATCTAAAAACCTTTGAGAGACGTGTTTTTCAATCGTTGCACGAAGACGTTATCCTTCGCTTGCATTGCTCTCTCTCTCTCTCTCTCTCTCTCATGATTTTGGATGCGTTTACGAGGATGTACAGATGAGCTGCTATTGGGATCGTATCCCAAGATTCTTTAGTTTTCGGTTTATTTTTCGGTTCGGCTTGGTTGCACTTTTAGCTCGGGGAGTAAGTCACGAGCACAACATCGATCGGCGTTGCAATAAGTACCGAGCTTTTCGACTAGGAGCCTACTTTGTTACTTGTTCCCGCCGCGATGGCCTTGTAGCCTCGCGAGGACTCCTACGCCCGAGTAAGCGAGCTCGCCTGGATTCCAGTGGGCGCACCCTTGCGTCTCATCCACTGAGGACGTCCGGCGTTATTTCGCCGCCAAGGGGATGCGAAATGTCTTGCCAAAAAGGAAGAGAGAGAGAGAGAGAGAGAGAGAGAGAGAGAGAGAGAGAGAGAGATGCTTGCTGCTGGTGTATGTAAACGATCGTCCTGCGCCAAATTTAAAAGCTTCGAAGCGGTACAAGCGTTGCGATGTGGAGAACGCGATAACGGGAACCCACACACGCACACACCTTTTAACTAGATCTTACGATCAAACGAGTGACGTGCGCGTACCGACGCACATTCATTCGTAGGATCGTAAAATTACGAAATTTATATACTCGAACTTCCTAAGCTATCGCGTTGATTTTAGACCGTTGAGTCTCATAAACGGTACTAGATATATGTGTAATTAAAAAAATGAACAAGTCCAGAAAATTCTTTTTTCGTTGTTCTTGCGAAAATAGTGTCGCATGGACCACATAATTATATATTTTTATGATCCTGCACCCTGCAAAAGGGTTTCTGTAAATATCGTTTGAGAATGTTTGTCAAATTTTCTTTGTCGATATTGCAGGAGAAACTGCAATTGTAAACAATATTCTTGTCGATCCTCGTGTACTTTTACAGCTCTCTTTAACTTTTCTCGATAACAAGCTATCGTATCGATTATGATTCATAAATGTTACCAGAATTATTTCTTCTGATAAGAAACATTCGTTTAAAATAAGTAAAGCACGCGCGCGCGCGCACACACATTTTAGCTTTCAGACTGAAAGTGAAATTAATCCATAAAGACGAAAGTCAATTTCAAGCAATAATCATACGTTTTATGTATTATAAAGAAAAATTAAAAATGAAAAATAACGTCAAATCGTAATTGGCTTAAATCGACGTGATATAAAATAGATTATCGACCCATGCTGAATATGAATGTAGTATTATTTAACAGTGACTTTATTTATATCGCAAAGAGAAAAATTTTGCATAATTACTTCCTGGTCGTGTTACTTCTTTTATTATCGACTGCCTAGTATACAGTACGCATTTGAAATCGTTCACATCATTGAGTTATTAAGAAGGCAATAAATATCAAATGAGAAACTATTCGCTGAAGCAAGACCTTAACAGCCTTCGTATAAATGCCAGTCGACTTATCGTAATTAATATTATTTCACAATTTACATTTACGATTATTTATGATTCGTACAATTTGCGGTCTGTACTATTCCTGAAAAGTATAGCACTGATTTATTATGCGTTGGAGAAAAATATAGTATTTTTATTTATTCGTTAAATGTAGACGATGGGCCATTTAAACCGTGTATTGCAATTGTCGACTCTAATGAAGTACCTCATCGAGGATTAAAAAATTAAATTTAAAACTATTCGACAATAGCGTAGGAAGAGAAGGAAGTATTAACGGTACGTAGGATGTCAGTGCACCAGTTATGAATGGATCGTACTAGTTAGGAGTGTTGGCATTTAATAGTGGCTCGTTTAAAAGGCGAGAATAGCCGCTCTTAGGCTGACGGTAATTCCATCGTCGCACTGTTACAAACTGTAATAGGTTAACGAATCATAGGGTCTTGTCCGATATTTTAAGAGTCACTTATCCGCCGCATTGCGATTGTCCCTGTGCGCGTTAGTTTCGCGCAACATTACAACAATTTATTCGTTAAACGAGGTTTTAATTCGTTAAACGAGGTTTTAATAAATAAACACCCGTAACTGCCTAACGTAAATTTACATTAACAGCCGCGATTATTCCACGATTATTCCACGATTATTTCAGCTAACGACAATCAGTTTAACCCGGATGCATTTTCAAAAATTTCATTTAAACCGAAGTCTCCTTTATATTTGCCGAAATGCGTACGACCGGACTTGGGAAGGGAAATTCTATTCTTCTCCGTAGCAGAGGCAGATGATAACCATTCGAATCGCGTGAAAGGGAACTTTGGAAGTTTCACGGACCAATCGTGCCTATCATTCGCTGTGAAATCCAAAGCCAAGGCTACAAACACCGAGACGTCCGACAACCGAGGCTCCCATTGAACTTTTGGCCCTATTCGGAGCTTAGCGACTCAGGTTCGTATTCACGCGATGCTTCCCAAGTGTCGTTGGTTCCGGGTTTGGGAAGCATAAAGAAGGAAAACGTACTCGCGAATCAAAACAGCCGCTCTTAGCCGTAGAGCAGAGCTTAGCAAGAGCTAGGGAGCAGGTACGAGAGAGAAAAGCCGGAACTACGTTGTGCCACTTCCGCGCCTCCGGTACAGCCGTGATAAATCGGCGGGTGGCACAACACGTCCGAGAGTCGCGTTACAATTAAGGAATCCAAACGTCATACTTACGTTTTCCGGTTGCGACGAGCGCCTCTGCCGCGGCACACAGAACAGCGACACGCCGCCTTCCCGCTTCCTCTCCAATATAACGGCTTCCGTTGCACCGTCCTTTACAAAACGAAAACAATCGGCCAGGGGACGTGGAGCCGCGCCGATCGACCGGCAATAATAACGTCTTGGCTGCGAAACTGGAGAGAACTCGAGGACGAGTAACACACGTACGTGGTGAGCACTGCACTTTACGTCTCCACCTCACCACCTCTCTCTCTCTCTCTCTCTCTCTCTCTCTCTCTCTCTCTCTCTCTCTGAAGCGTCGGCTCGTCGCTCGAAAAAACAACAATAACAGACGAGCCGTCGCACGCGAGTTGCAAAAGTACAAGGGCGCGCCAAGGCCCCGATGTCTCTTCTTAAAGAACTCGCGCACGCGTCTCGGATACGCGAGCTGCGAAGGACAAGATCCTTAGGAGCGTGTGACCGAAGACAAAGTGGGAACGGATGCTCTCGCTCTCGCTCTCGCTCTTCCTCTCCCGCAGCTGCGGCTATTTTCTTTGTTTACCTCGCGCGCGACTACTCCCGCTGCTACTCCCGAATGTCCTTCGCATTTCTAAGATTCTCGCGCTCCTCGGCCTCACTCGCTTTCACGCGCGCGCGCGAAAAACCTGCCGCCCTCCGCTGCCGCATAAATGCGGGCGCGCGTTTGATAAACCGCGCGCTGAGTCCGGGTCGCGCCGATACGAGGAGCGGGAGATGGAAAAACTTTCACGAAGACGGCGGCGTCGCTTCCTCGGTCGTGCGCGCGGCGCGCCTTCTCTTTGAGGTTAGGTTCGTCTCGGGCCTCCTCTCTCTCTCTCTCTCTCTCTCTCTCTCTCTCTCTCTCTCTCTCCTGGCCCGAAATCCTCGCGGCTCCAAGGTTGTCGGGGACGACGACGGAGAGACGCCGCGCACCTGGAGCACGCGTACGAGTGCGCGCGATTGCGGCGACGGATCGAGGTCGGAAGGTACCTGGACTTCTCGAAGAGAGGACGAACGCGTGCGGCGTTCGCTCGGTAAGGACGCACGAGAACCAAAGACGCTAACAGGTTGCGCTCCGCGAAACGACTGAGCGACCGACCATCCGCCTCTCGGAAGCCGAGACAAGTCGCTCCGAATTGGATGCCAGGATCTCCCTCCACCAGCGCGTCCCCACCTCTCGGTTCGCGAGCCGCACACCATCGCCGTCGGCCGTCGTCGAGCCGCCGCGACCACCGCCGTCTGCCTCTTCGTACTTTCGCGATGGACTTTTTCGAGTGTCATCGCTAGTGGCAGCGACGAAACTTATTTCGCTTATGGATATCTCACGAGGGAAACTCGTTCGTTCGGTCGTTGGACTCACCTGCGAGATCGCGACACCAAATCCTAATCGGCTAAAGCACTTTCGACTCCCAGTCGGTGTATGCGTGTTTTTATGCAGCGACGACTACGATCGAAAGTGTTATTAACCGGGATAGACGTTCTCTTGGGCGCGCGGAAATATGTAGAGTGCGTTGTTTTTGAAAGCGTGGCTAACTTTCAGATCATTTTCTTCGCGTTCGGAGAATTATTTGTAAGGTACGGTTGATGGTGCGGTTGATCGCACGGTTGACGAAACGTCATCTAAACTAAAGCTGCTTCCTCTTTCTCGAAAACTGACGGGATTACGAAACGCGTAACAGTTTCGTACAACACTCTTCGTCAAAAGTAAAATGAATATTATTTAATCGTAAAGCTTGCGCTATAGTTTCTCGTTAAAATGTTAATTTAAATCATTCTGAAAGCGGTATTCTGAAGTTCGCATTACGTACGAACGGCACTCGAGCTCCGAATCAACGGCATCATTTTACATTCGTGTACATTAGTTAATATCATTCTTCGTATTAAATCAACATATTTTGTTTAACCACAAAATTCAAACAATTATTAGCAACGAAATGTCTACTTCTTATGTTACGTTTAAATCTTACGTTTCTCTTTTAGTATAACTATAATTTTTTCATTTGCTTTCGCGCATAATTTCTCTTTCTCGCAATGGCTTGTTACCGTCATTTTTTCGATAAATTATGTACGACACGTAGTTTTCACTGTATCATTTCGATAAATATTTTCGTCCCCTAGAATATTCTGTCGACGATGTTTTTTAAATGTTAATGTTAATTACTTCTGAAAGATCGATTAAATTTTAAAATGATTGATGAATGATTTTAGATATAATTTAATTATCTTTAGTCGAAAACTACTTGATCATTTTATGATAATTTTGTAACTCGATTTGAAATTACACCTTATTGCAATAACTTGCATATCGACGATTAATATTGAAAATTGTTTCGTTAATTTTTAGTTTCCATCGTTTAATAAGGACGTACAATATAATATTGGCAGAATAATAAAAAATTTGGATATAAAATTAAGTTATATTCTTTTTATGTAACGTTCAAGAATATTCGAAACTTTCAAAAGGATTAAACGGACATTTGAAAATATAATATTAGAACATAGACTAAACTTCGTGATTTTTACCACTTTGTGTAATATAAAAAAAAATTGTTATTGATAAAAATTCATTCCTTAGTATTCATTATATAAAAATAATACTCCAAAAAAATGTTATAATTGATAAAAAAGAATGTACTTTAATATTTAGTTCTTAACAATGTTTATATATAAATATATATATATATATATATATGTATATTGGAAAGTATTACAAAATATTTGATACAAGATTTATAAATCATAGCTTATAAGATGGAAAAAAAATAATTGACGAGATTGAAGAATGTAAAATTATCTTTCACAGTTTCTACTCACAAATTCCTAAAGGATGATCTTTTTCTCGAGCCTCTTCCTGTAATTTGAAGCATGTTTCATCCTTTTCCGCAAATGCCTAGTCATCCAAGCATATTAATGAAGTACTTATAGTTTGAAAACAAGGACAATCACTAATTGTTTGTAAGCGGCATTGTTCTGTCTCTTATCTCCGATTCGATAAACAGCATTTTCAAATAAAAAATTGCGTAATAATTAAACTCAACTCCAAGCTAATTTCTAGACCTGATGAAAATTATAAATAAAAAAATTACTTTTTCAATCAATTGCATAACTTCCAAAAATCAGTTGTAAATCATTGAGTCGTTGTTACGTTTCTAGGTAATATTATAAAGCTTTTCTTATTATTATAATTATGATCATTGCTCTGTAGATATTATACATTTTTTATAAAGAGACGTATACCCAGATGTAATGCTCGTCTGCTTTCGTCTTTTCCAAGTTAAAAGTAACTTTTTAATTTAATTTTAATATCACACTTCAATTAGTAATCTTAATTAATTACTGTCTTATGTTTTCAAATATTTCAAATAATTCATGTAACAAAAAAAAAAAATGAAATTTTCATATTTATATCGAATACCTGAATATTTTTTACAGTTATTGTTATAAACCGTTATTATTCATTACGGCGAATATGCAAGTATAACAAGCTTATTGTTATAATTGACGTTAGCAAATTAAATTAAAAACAACAATATGTTTTAATTGAAATCTTACTATTTATTTACAGTTGGAAGAACGTAAATTAGTTGTTCCATGTTCTTGCCTCATTTTAACTAGTTAGAGTTAAATTTTTCCAACTAAGCGGCATTTCTTCATCGGAGTTAAGTTTTTTCCTTCAATCTATTCAAATGTGAAATCCTAATGAACGTATTTCTTAGAAATATAGATATTTCTTTCTCGTTTGAATAGTAATTAGGTAGCATTGATTTAAAATGATTTAAAATGACCAAGTTCTCATAGCTAATGAATTACAAAAAATTCATAATTAGTACATATTGAAAGATTACATTAATATTATTGACGGTAAGTGAATGTATTATACACAATTTGCTTGTAAAAACAATGTTTGTTAGAAATTTTTAACAACAATTTTACATTATTTTCAAAACAGTGGCAGATAAATACGAAAATTAACATCTAAAAATGGTAAGGTTCGTCTAATTATTTATTGAAAAGCTTAACCATTTATTTAATGATTTTCCTATTTATCTATAGATAAAATAAGTTTGGAATAAAAAATGCTACAAATCAAAACATAGCTTATATTTGTCTCATCATCGAAGTTTATTCTGACTGGTATTATAAATTTTGGATTTATTACGATGAAAATAATTCATCGCAACGGTTCATAGGATACGTAGTGAATTTTTAAAGCCATTGGTCGTAATAAACAAACAAACAAACAAAAGAAAAACAGAATTTGCGGTAGGCGACGTAAGCCTCGCGGTTTCGAGTTATATCCTCAGTTGTAAAAACGAGGATGCATAAATGAATTTATAAAAAATCGACGAAAGGTAAAAAGGATTTTCAGTGGTCACTGGACTTGAATACTAAAATGCGAGTAAGTAAAACCAGAAGCGGTTCGTGGCTAGTAAAAGCACATTTACCAAAGCTGTTGAGGGTAGCGGCAAGTGCCCAAATGAGATAAGCTGGCAATAAAGTGTACAGGAGACAACGTCTGACTCCTCGTATCCAAGGCACAGGATGCGTTCGATCACCGGGTTCCCGTTGTCGCGAATGCCCATATTTCGCAGATCTTGAGTGTCCAGCTGCTGCCCAGGAACTCGAGAGGCAGGAATTTAGGTGAGCCTCGTTAGGGCCGGCTGTCGCACAAACTATCGTCCGCTTACGCCTCGATGACTACGTCCTTCGTTGATGTCGATGTACATTGGTGTATATGGGTGGATCCTCGGCGAGTCACCGCGTGTGGCTTTACGTATGATAAAATCGTATTTTCGGCCCTACGTCGCTCTTCTTAATTTCGCTTTGACTTACGGTGGCATTGGATGGGAGGCGATAAACTCTTTCGGTTGAATTATTCAAATTTGTACGGCCATGCGCCCATTTAAGGGAGATTTTTAAGAATCACTTTCTTCTTAATATTCATGCTACGATCAGATGATAATGAATTACGATATTATACAGAATACTTAGTGTTGTAAATAAGATGTATTTTTTGGATAAATTTACAAATTGGAAGATTGACGTATAAATTGATAAATTTGGATTGCTTTACAATTATTGTCTAAAACTTTCACCTTAGTATTTTTATCGGTGTTCGGGCGTCGCAAATTATTGCACTATTAATTATAGGACAGTCGTCATTAAGAAAGTAAAATGGAATTCATGTATTATAATTCCCGAATCTATCAACATTTGAAAGACATGAAATTCCAAGATAGAAGACGAAGGATATTCTTGTACAAAAAAGTATATAAAAAATATTTTCATACTGCAAATAGTTATTTTTCTTTTAATTTGATTGTGTAAAATACGCAAATCATAAAAATATATTTTAATACACTATATATAAATATAAATATATGTGTATATATTAATTGTTAAATAATTTATATATTAATATTAAATTAATAATAAATATTTATTTTTTTATAAAAAAATGTATGAATGTATATTTAGTAAATAAATTATTAGTAAATTAATATTTATCTATATTTTTGTTGTTGAATTAAAAATACAATTAATAATAGATATATATTATTATATAAATATTAAGAACTCCAAATTTATAACTTAATTTTTAAAACTCTTAAAATAGTAAGATTTTAATTTTAATTGGTAAATTTTATAATTTTCAATATTTTAATATTTATATTTTTTAAAATATTTTTTAGTAATTTTTATTAAATAAAATAAAATTTACACTATTTATAAAATATAAAATTTATTTTTTTCAATTGTATATTAAATATTAATCCCTAATTAATATTTATAATATAATAAAGATAATTTTATAAATTATATATTTTATTTTATCAAAATAATCCTTTTAATCAGGCACTTTATTTAATTAATATAATAAATAATATTATAATATTATATATTATTTTAATATATCCTTCTACAATTATTATCATTTTTGCTAATATTAGAAGATGTAATGAATCTAGATGATTTATTTATTGAATTTTAATGGAATTAAATTTAACACCATTTCTTTATTTAATTTCTACAGATCAATATATTAAACCTAACGAATTAATAAATTATTTTTTAATTCAAGCTAATAGATCAATATTATATATTTTTTCTTCATTATTTATATATTTTAATGAAAATAATTATATGATTGTACCAATAATTATTTCATTAATTACTAAATTAGGAATTTTCCTTTTTTACATATGATACATTAAAATATTAACTAATATAATTTGAATTAATATTTTCTTTATTTCTACAATTCAAAAAATTATTCCTTTAAATATTATAAATTCAACTAATCTAAATATCAATATATAATAATAATAATATTTATTATTATTATTATTTTTTCTATTTTTAAAAAATAATTTAAAACTTATTAACTATCATCCTATAATTCCTGAATTTATAATAATTATAAATTGATGTAGATTGACACTCTTATTTATTTATTTATTCATTTAAAATTTTAAGTTAATAAAACTATAAGCCTTCAAAGTTTAAATTATACATAATTTGTGCAAATTTTATTTTTAATTGAAACCAAAACTTGAGGTTTATTATTGTTAATAATATCATTGAAAATTTATATTCTAATAACTAGCAATATTCAACATTAAGAACTTCTAATTCATTAATTATATAATTAAATAATTTATATTTCTTAAGTAATATGTTTGATAAAAAGTAATAAACTATAAATTTATTTATAGAAAAAATATTTTTCTTATTACTATACATATATATAAATATATTTAAGTTATTAAATAACATTTTTAAATTTGCTATTTAAAGTTTTTATTAAACTATTAAATACTATATCAATCAATCTAATGCCCCATCTTTTCATTCAATAAATAATCCTAATAATAGGATAATTAAAATTAATACTCCATATCATAACTCTATATAGTAATAATAATTTTCATACACTAAAGGTAACATTAATAAAATTCCTCATCAAAGACCAAAAATACAATGGTTACTATAAAAAATTGTATAGAAAAAGGTTGTCGCCTCAATGATATCGCATCTATTCCACATTCAAATGGTGAACACTTTTTCCACCTTTCATTAATCTTTTTTGAAATAGTAAAATTTAATAATAATATAAACCTTGATAATAATAATATGAAATATACTAAAAATAAAATTTTCATTATAAAATAATTAAAATTTAAATATATATATTAATATTATTAAACTTTTAATAAATTTATTAATTGAAAGTTAATTGTAATTAATTTTACTATATTAATTATCTAGATAAAAAATAAACTCTTAAAAATAAAAATAATCATACTACATCTACAAAATGTTAATATCAAATTGCCATTTTTAATCCTACATGATGACTTTTAGAAAAATGATTTTTAATAAATCGAATTATATAACAAATAAAAATACTGTACCAATTAAAATATGAATCCCATAAAATCCCGTAAATAATTAATAAGTTGATCTAAATATTGAATCTCTAATAGTAAATGTAGTTCAATTATATTCAAAATACTGAATATATGTAAATAATGTTCCTAGTAAAATTGTATATAGTAATGCAATCACTACATATTTATTATTTTCTAAAATTACTGAATGATGACATCATGTAATTGTCACACCAGAAGATAACAAAATTACTGTATTTAATAATGGAATATAATAAGGATTAACTCTTTCTATCTCTTTAGGAGGTCAATATCCTCCAATTTCAATCCCGGAAGACAAATATATATGAAAATAACATCAAAATATTCTAAAAAAAATAAAATCTCAGAAAAAATAAAAATGAATATCCCTAATTTTAGTCCTTTAACAACTTTTATAGTATGAAGTCCTTGAAATGTTTTTTCTCGAATTACATCTTTCCATCAACAAAATATAATTAAACAAATCAAAAAAATTCCAAATTTTATAATTCTAGGATCAGAATTAATTAAAAAAAATAAACTCCTCAAAATTCAATAAACACTCTTAATGATATAAATAATGATTAAGGACTATCAGTAACTAAATGAAATGGTTGAACTAATTTTTTCGTTACCTATAATTATATTCTATATAAAATAATTAAAATAATAAATACATATGCCTCAATAAATGTTACTCCAAAGTCAAATATTGTTAAAATACATTGAGCTAATAGTACAATAAGAGAAATAGAAAATCCTAAACATATTGAAGATAATACTTCTATAATTAAATGACCAGCAATAATATTAGCAGATAATCGTACTGCTAAAGATCCAAATCGTATAAAATTTCTAATTGTTTCAATTAATACTATAAAAGCAATTAATACTAAAGGTGCTCCTTGAGGTACCAAATGAATAAATATATGATTTATATTAGTAATTCATCCATATAATATAAAAGATA
This sequence comes from Wiebesia pumilae, assembly GCA_018907045.1. Classification (NCBI taxonomy): domain Eukaryota; kingdom Metazoa; phylum Arthropoda; class Insecta; order Hymenoptera; family Agaonidae; genus Wiebesia; species Wiebesia pumilae. The sequence continues at coordinate 9,597 of JACCHZ010000162.1, read as the reverse complement.
ATCATATTCTTAATGAGAAAGATAACCCGAATACTAAATGTCTAGAAGATACATCCCTAAAAAATTATTTATAAAAATTATTATAAGTAAACTAATTAATAATAAAATATTAAATAATTTTTTTTTATAATTTAAAATTAATGAAAACTCTTTAATTAATCCTTGAATAATTATAATTAAAAAATAATTTAATCGTGAAGGAACTAATCAATACATTCTAGGAATAAAAAATAACACTCAAAATGAAGTTATTCAATTTAATGAAAAGTTTATAGTAGTAGATGAATCAAATATTGAAAATATCATAATCATTTTATAAATTTTTTATTATTTTTATTTTTATGCTTATCTTTAAAAGATCTAATATAAATAAATAAATAATGTAAAAATACTATAAATAACATTAACAAAACTAAGATATAAAGGTATATTCAAAATAAAAAAATTGGTTTTATTTGTGGAATTAAATATTGTTATTAATTAATAATTTTATTATTTAACTAAATAATTTTTTTTAATAAATATTAAAAACAATTGATATCTTAAATAAAGAAATGATCTTTTAAATCATTTATAGTAATTTTTTTTACTTCAATTGGATAAAATCAAAAATATTAATTTTATAAATCAATAATTTTAATTTGACAAATTAATGTTATTATATTTAACTAATTTTTGAATTTATTTTACTACTCATTTTAAAAATCAATTCACTGATGTAGATTCTAAAGCAATAGGTATATAACTATGATTAATTCCACAAATTTTTGAACACTGACCATAATATATACCCGGACGTTGAATTAAAGTTCTAATTTGATTAATTCGTCCAGGAACTGCATCTACCTTAATTCCTAATGAAGGAACAGTAAATGAATGAATTACATCTACTGATCCAATTAATATTCGGATATCACAATTAGTTGGTAGAACTAAATGATTATCAACCTCTAACAAACGAAAAATCTCTTTATATCTTAAATTTCTTACTATATAAGAATCAAATATTTTATCAAATTCACCATATTGGTATCTTCAATATTATTTATGACGTATAATTTGTACAGTTAATATTAGTCTAATTGCAAAATTTGAATCAGTTAAATATAATAAATGTAACGAAGAAAATGTTAACATTAATAAAATTCTCATAGGAATTAAAGTTCAAATAATTTCTAATATATTTCCATGAATTATTCTTAAATCAATAGACTTATTATTAATAAATATAATAATAAGAACATACATAAATATTATCATTACTATAAATACAAATTCCATTAAATAATCATGATAAAAAATTATTTTTTGTATTAAAGATGAATTTGAATCTTGTAATATTATTTGACTTCATACTCGTATTTCTAATAGTAAATTTTTTACATATATAAAGCTTAAATTTATTGCACTAATCTGCCGTATTAGAATTTATATTTCTCGATTTTCAGGATACTCCTTGATATTTTAATCGTATGAAAACGGAGTAAACCAAGTTTGTGGTATATTTTGAGCTTTTCATGAATCAATATCTTTTTTATATTTACCAGCCTCAAATTGTTCTTCTTCTATAATCTATGGAATTTCATGAATTCTATGATCAGGTCTAGGAAATCCTATTATTCATTCTAACCCAATGATAGAATTAGATACATAAATTAATATTCGCTGTCTAACTAATTCTTCTCAAATAATAAAAGTAAAAAAGAATACTCTTACCATTGTAATATTTGATCCTATTGATGAAATTTTATTTCAACATAAATGTGCATCAAGATAATCAGCAATTCGACAAGGCATCCCTCTTAATCCTAAAAAATGTTGAGGAAAAAAGTTATATTTACACCAATCAATATAGTAAAAAAATGAATCTTTAATCATTTTTTATTCATACGTACACCAGTAATTATTGAAAATCAATAAATTAACCTACCAAAAATGGCATATACAGTTCCTATAGATAAAACATAATGAAAATGAGCTACAACATAATATGTATCATGTAATACTAAATCTAAAGAAGAATTAGCTAATACAACCCCTGTTAAACCACCAACGGTAAACAAAAATACAAAACCAAAAATTCATAAATGAGTAAAACAAAACTTTAATTTTACCTCTATTATTGATCTTATTCAACTGAATACTCTAATTCCTGTAGAAATAGCAATAATTATAGTTACTGAGGTAAAGTAATCTCGAGTATATACATTTATTTCTACTGTAAATATATGATGACCTCAAACAATTAATCCTAATACACCAATTGATATTATTGCATAAGATATTCCTAGTGTCCCAAAAACTTCTTTTTTTATTCTTTCGTAACAAACTATATGATAAATTAATCCAAATCCAGGTAAAATTAAAATATATACTACTGGAGGGTCAAAAAAAGTAGTATTATATAGGGTCAAAAAAAGTAGTATTAAAATTACGATCAAATAATAATATAGTAATAGCACCTACTAATACAGGTAAAGCAAATAATACTAATACAGAAGTAATAAATATAGAAATGCAAAATAATGAAATTTTTTCAAATCTAATTAATTTTATATTTAAAATTGTAACAAAAAAATTTACAGCACCTATAATTGAAGACATTCCAGCTATATGTAAAGTAAAAATTGAAAAATCAACTGAAACTCTATTACGAAATAATTTAGAAGATAATTATTTATTCGAGGGAGTGTTATATCAGGAATTCTTAATATTATTGGTATTAAATAATTACCAAATCCTCCTATTATTATAGGTATAATAAAAAAAAATTATTACTATAGCATGTATAGTTACAATTGAATTATAAACATGTTCATTTCCTAGAATAGACCCTACGCCACTTATTTCATAACGAATTGATATTGATAAAGTGAATCCAAAAAATCCAGCCCATAAACCAAAAATTAAATACAAAATACCAATAACTTTACGATTGGTAGAATACAATCATTTACTCATTTTAATGTTATACAGTTTAAATAAAAACATTATATTTCCAATATAAAATTAAATAAATTTTAATTTATAAAATTTTATTTAAAAATAAATTAATATTATCATAATATCTTCAATATTATATTTTTATCTTTAAACTATTTAAATTTATACTAAAAAAAAAGTATTGATATTATTATTATTATTATTATAGCTAATAATATAATAGTATAATTATTATTTAACTCATTAAATTTTTTTATTTCTATTGATACTAGATAAATTAAATTTTTAAATATATATTCTCTTCATCCTTTCTCATATAAATTAAAATAATATTTTGGAAACATTAACGGATAATAAATAACCTTATTAATAAATATATCCATAAATCATATCTTCTTAAAAAATAATTTTATTGAATTTATATACTTTATATCAAATTTAAATATTATTAATCCTTTAATAAATGATAAAATTAAAATTATATAAATTATTATTTCATCGTTTTGATTAATAAAAATTATCTTAATATTTAAAAATATTACGTATTTTATAACAACTCCTATAATTAAAGTAAATAATAAAATCATTGATAAATTTATAATTATGATTCTTTACAAAATTTATAACTTACATAATTACTATAATATGCTTACTATAATATACTATAATATACTCATACATACAGAATAAATTACTGTAAATCCAATTCTTATTAATAATATTAATTTTATTAAATATTTAATTTGTCTAATTAAAAAAATTCTACAATTATATCTTTTGAATAAAAATCGGATAAAAAAGGTGTACCACATGAAGCGAAATTTGCTACAATAAAAATTATGTAAGTTACAGGTAATATATACTTTATACCTCCTATAAATCGAATATCTTTAACTCCATTTATTCTATGAATAATTGCCCCAGCACTCATAAAAATTGCATGAATAATTAAATGAAAAAATACTAATAATGATGATAATGTAGAAAAAGCAATAATTTTTTTTAAATCATAATTTAAAATAGCAGAAATTCCTGCTATAAATATAATAATTAATCCTGCAATTTTAATTAATTCTATTACATATAAATTTAAATTCATAATATGATTAAATCGAATTAATAAATAAACCCCAGCAGTAACTAAAGTTGAAGAATGAACTAAAGCCGAAACAGGAGTAGGAGCTGTCATAGTAGCTGGCAATCAAGAAGAAAAAGGAAACTGAGAACTCTAAGTAAATGCAGCAATTATAATAAATAATAAAAGGTAATTATTTAAACACCTATTTAAACACCTAAAATTAATAAAATTTTTTTCCAAATATTACTATTATACCAATTGATATTAAAATAAATACGTCACCAATACAATTTATTAATACTGTTAATATTCCCGAAATATATCTTAAATAACTATTATAATAGATTACTAATAAATAAGAAATTATTCATAATCCATCCCATCCAATCAAAATATTAATCATATTAGGATTATATACATATTAAATACATATTAGGACTAATAATTATTAACATTATTGAAAGCAAAAAAAAATTAAAAAAATATCGTAATTTAGAAGAATCAACTCTCATATATTCATTACAATATACTATAATTCTTGAAGAAATTAATATAACTACTGCTATATATATTAATGTTATTCAGTCTACATAAATAAATATAGGAATATTAACTCTATTAATTGATAAAATTCTTCACTCTAAAAATAACGAATATTTTCATATTAATGCTATTAAACTTAATATAAAAATTATAATACTAACTAATAAAAATAAAAATCTTCTTAAATAAAAATAAATAATTTATATATATATATATATATATTATTTAAAATGTAAATCAACATATTTTTGATTCTAAAAATCAATATTTTTAATTAAATTATTTAAATATAAAATTATATCCATTTTTAAAATAATAAAATTTAATAATACTAATTTAATAATCTATAGGAAAATAAATATAATCTATAAGTTGCTCTTAAAAATATTCTAATAATTATAATAAATATTACATTAAAAGATCATTGTAAACAAACCCTACTATTATTACTTCTCTCAATATATTTAACGAAATAGGAGCAGATATATTAATTGAAAAAAAATAAATCATCATAAACATATTGAAGAAATAAAATAAATCATTCCTTTATTAATTAAAATATTTCGACTCTTTGATCGCTCATAAAAATAATTTACAATTACAAATAAACCAGAAAAACATAAACTATAGCCAATTATTAATAATAAACCCCTAATAAACCCTCAATAAGTTATTGTTATTATTCTAGTCAATATTATGCCCATATTAACTACTGAAAAATAGGCAACTAATATTTTTATATCAAGAGTTCGTAAATTTACATTTCTTAAATAAATTACCCCTAATAAACTAATCGATATAAATAAATAATTTATATTAACTCTTCTCCCTGTTATTATTATTATTATTGAACGACATAATCCATACCTCCATAATTTTAATAAAACACCAGCTAAAATTATTGACCCAGTAATTGGTGCCTCAACATGAGCTTTAGGTAATCAAATGTGAAATATAAATATAGGAACTTTTATTAAAAAGGCAAAAATTAAAAAATAATATATTATATTATTTTTTATTAAATTTAATATTAAAATTTCATAATTTAATGAATTAAATAAATAATAATAATAAATAATAATTATTAGTGGTATAGAAGCAAATAAACAATAAAAAATAAATAAAGCCTAGCACTAATTCGTTCAGGTTGATATCCTTACCCAATAATTAATAAAATGGTAGGTAATAATCCCACTTCAAAGAAAATATAAAAAAATAAAGAAATTTATTGAAGAAAATGATATAAATAAGCTAAACAATAATCAAATTAATAAATTAGCATATAAATTTACATTATTAACTTTACTAATTATAAATATTAAAGCTAAAATTCAAAATCTTAATAGCAACAAAATAAAACTATAATTATCTAATCCTATAAAAGAATAAATTATTTTTCAATTATTAATATAATTAAACTTAATTATTATTATCAATCTCATAATAAATAATAAATTCGCAATAATTATTATCTTAAACTTTGAATATAAAAATATTGAATATAAAAGTAAAAATATTATTATTATAAATAATATTATAAAATTAAGTTTACAAGCTTTATATTATCATTCCCACTAGTTCGAATTAATAATATTAATAATGTTAATCCCATTACTCTCTCACACATACAAAAAATTAAATAATACAGAGTCAAATAAACTATTATAATTTTTGAAGCAATTATATATAATAATAATAACAATCTTACTATTATTAATGATATTATAATTAAAGTTAATAATACCACTCTTCATATTTTAAAAGCTAAATTCATTGAATATAAAAATATAAATACATATATAGATATTTAAATGAATTAATAGTTAGTTAATTTATTATTTGATAGTAATTAATTTAAACTAAAATATAAATTTTGTAAACTTAAAAAGAAAATATTAATTTATAACTAATCTATAACTCTCAAAAAATAAATAATAAATTTATATAACTAATCTCCAAAATTAATATTTTATAATTAAACTATTTCTTGAATTTAATAATGAAAATAATATCTTCTATCGATTTAACATTTATTTAAAATAACATATTAATTATTTTACTGTTAATTATTAAACCAAGAAAATCCATAAAGAATTGATTATTCAGGATTATCAATTATTAATTTAAAAAATTAATAAATTAATTACAAATAAATAATTTAAATATATTTATATTTAAAAAAGTTATATATATAACTTTTATAATTAATAATAAATCAAATTAAAATTTATATAAGATTTAATTAACAATTAAACGTTCAATAATATAATAAAATAAATTAAATTTCAGTGATATCCAATAACTATTTAATATTCATCAAAATAAATCTAAGTTTTAAAATTATATAGCATAAAAATTTATTACTTACTTCACTTATCTCACTAAAATAAGTTTAAATTCAGTAATTTTCTATAAACAATTAATATTCTTTCGAATTCATTTAAATTTAGAGTCTATATTTTATAATTTATTATTTAATTAAATGATCTACAAAGAAACTTTTAATTTCAATAATTATCTATAAATATTCAATATTCATCACAATGAATATAAATTTAATAATCATATACTTTATAACTGTATTATTTAATTAAATTATATCCCTAAAATGAGATTAACTATAAAAATTATCAATAAATATTTAATATTCATCACAATAAATCTAAATTTTAAAGTCATATTCTTAACAAATTCATTATTTCATTAAATTATTTCCCGAAAATTAGTTCAAAATCAATAATTGTTTATAATTATTTAATATTAATCAGAATAACTTTAAACTTTAAAATCGTATAATATAGAAATTATTTATTCGGCTAAATAAACCACTAAAATATGTTCTATTTCAATAATTATTTATTAATATAAAATATTCGTCACAATAAATTAAACTCCTAAAATTATATACAAATAAAATTTATAATTTATTTCAATTATCTCCATAAAAATAGTTAAATTTCAATAATTATTTATAAATATTTAATATTCATCACAATAAATCAAAATTTTTAAGTAATATTCTTCATAAATTCATTATTTCATTAAATAAACTCCCGAAAATAATTTAAAAATCAATAATTGTTTATTAATAGTTAACATTCAACGCAATAAAAATAAATTTAATATTTATATTCTTTATAATTTCATAATTTCATTAAATTGTCTCAATAAAATTTATTGAATTTCAATAATTTTTCATAAATTTTTAATTTTCATCACAATAAATATAAATTTAATAGTTCTATTCTTTATAAATTCATTATTTCAGTAAATTATCGCACTAAAATTAGTTCAATTTCAATAATTGTTTATAAATAATTAAAAATCATCACAATAATCTAAATTTTAAAGTCACATTCATTATAAATTCATTATTTCATTAAATTATCTCCCCAAAAGTAGTTAAAATTCAATAATTGTTTATAAATATTTAATATTCATCAGAATAACTTTAAATTTTATAATAATATAATATCAAAATTAATTATTCGATTAAATTAACGACTAAAATACGTTTTATTTTAATAATTATTTATTAATATATAATATTCATCAAAATAAATTATAATCCTAAAATTACATACGAAAAAAATTTATTATTCAATTCAATTATCTCCATAAAATTACGTTAATTTCAATAAATTTGATAAATATTAAACATTCATCTCAATAAATATAAATTTAGTAGTTATATTCTTTATAATTTCATTCTTTCAATAAATGATCTCACTAAAATTAGTTGAATTTCAATAATTTTTTATAAATATTTAACATTCATCAGAATAAAAATAAATTTAATAGTTATATTCTTTATAATTACATTATTAAAATTAATTATTTCACTAAAATTAGTTCAATTTCAATGATTGTTTATAAATATTTAATATTCATCAGAAATAATATAAATTTTATAATCATATAATATAAAAATTAATTATAAATTAAATTTACGACTAAAATACGTTTTATTTCAATAATTATTAATTAATATATAATATTCATTAAAATAAATTAAAATCCTAAAATATATACGAATAACATTTATTATTAAATTCAATTATATCCATAAAATATGTCGATATCAATAATTTTTATAAAGAACTAAAGTTCATCACAACAAATATAAATTTAATAGTTATATTCGTTATAAATTCATTATTTCATTAAATTATCGCCCGAAAATTAGTTCAATAAGAATAATTATTTATAAATATTTAACATTCATCACAATAAATATAAATTAAGTAGTTATATTCTATATAATTTCATTCTTTCAATAAATTATCTCACGAAAATTAGTTCAATTTCAATAATTGTTTATAAATATTAAACATTCATAACAATAAATATAAATATCATAGTTATATTCTTTATAATTTCATAATTTCATTCAATTATCACACTAAAATTAGTTTTATTGCAATAATTTTTCATAAATATATAACTTTCATCAGTATAAATATAAATTTAATAGTTGTATTCTTTATAAATTCATTATTTCAGTAAATTATCTCCCGAAAATTATATCATCTTCAATAATTGTTTATTAATATTTAACATTCATCACAATAAATATAAATTTAGTAGTTATATTCTATATAATTTCATTATTTAATTAAATTATTTCACTAAAATTAGTACAATTTCAATATTTGTTTATAAATATTTAACATTCATAACAATAAAAATATAGTTCATAGTTATATTCTTTATAATTTCATCATTTCATTAAATTATCACACTAAAATTAGATGTATTTCAATAATTTTTCATAAATATTTAACTTTCATCAAAATAAATATAAATTTAATTGTTGTATTCCTTATAAATTCATTATCTCAGTAAATGATCGCACTAAAATTAGTTCTAATTCAATAATTTTTTTGTTAATATTTAACATTCATTACAATAAATATAAATTTTATAGTTATGTTATTTATAAATTCATTATTTAATTAAATTATTTAACTAAAATTAGTTCAATTTCAATAATTGTTTATAAATATTTAATATTCATGACAATAATATAAATT